>JAWPHD010004401.1:0-188995 GCA_037043455.1 Cyrtodaria siliqua | reverse complement strand
ACAGTCAACATCGCTAGAGATATGTATATAAGATGCATTTGTAATTATCTAGGATATTGAGGAGATACAAGTTCACCTCTTTTGGGGATTTAACTAACGTATTGTTAGTTGTGTAACATTTGTGTTGCGAAACCTGTCGATTGTTAATCGTGTATTTTGTTTGAAGTCTGTTAAATGCATTGTGGTAAAGTAAATTTATTTGATGAATAAAGGTATGTGCTCATACACAGGTGTTGGTTTATAGTGGACTCCCCGTGTATGGTATAGGTAACCTATCACGATGTGAATATCGATACCGAATTGTCTCTGAGAGGTATAAGAGTAGATATAACAGTCGAACAGGAAATGTAGAATTCAAGAACCACAGTTAACCAACACGCAATAATGACGCATAGAAACAAACAACTCATAACTTTCTCATGACATCATCAAAATAATTTGACCAATCATTGATCAATAAAATAAAACACCTCCACATTCTGGTAGGGGGTAAACTCGGTGTTTATCCTTGGTGCTCAACTGACTTAGCCCTTGATAAAACTAGTTTGTAGAGATAAGTATATAAAACCTTTGTTTTGTGTGTACAGCTATGTATCTCTTTTGGTGTTGTCTGATTGTAAAACACCAAGTAAGGAGACTTTAATTTAAATGATGGTCTAATATTTTCATTTTTCATATGGAGATTGAGGATAAAGTCCGAGTAACCCCTTTATTTTCACCTACTTAATATCTTGACCTACCGGAAGTTGACGAGAGGTGAAGTATGGAATAATTACAATTTGAAGGTGAAGTAAAGGCAAGATATGACATCAACAACAGACAGACGGTTGGACAATAGGGACTACCGTTGATGATAATTGTCAATACATGGTACACTAACTGATTTGTATTATCTAACTGATTTGATTAAAAATCGGTTGCAATATCGGTAATTAAACGCGTGTCATTAATATATGACATGTATTATATTAAAATTAATAATTAGGGGTTACAGTTAATGAACTCATTTAATTGATCATAGAATGTAAAAGTAAATATATATGGGTCAGGTATAATGTATAATCAGGACAGTGTCCTGTTACCTCATAGTTCAAGCCATAGCCCATCATACAGAAAAATGCTTAAACTAACATAGACCCATATATCACATGCATTCAGTCGCAACCTAACAGGTTTTATACGCATACACATAAGCAGTTCGTAATCATAGCTTATCATGATTAATCAACATGACACCAGTACTTATATATCTCCGCCCTAGTGTTGATGTTGGAGTATAATGACAATAGGTTGGATTATAATACAGTTGCACGTGCTATTGTTTGTCGGTTTGTTTGGTTAATGGATAAATGATAAACAACTGACGTCATGTTAATGCCATAGAAAACAAAAAATGCTTCGGAGTTTTTGAAAAATGCGTTCTCATCGGTTCTCATCAGAAACAGTTTGCTTCGCATTTTAAGATGGTAGAGATAATGGATGTAAAACATTCTGATTTCGTCTTATTGTTAGCGCCATTTTTCGCTTAACGTCTCCTTGGGGGGGGGGGGGGGGGGGGGGGGGGGGGGGGGGGGGGGAAAGAAGGTTTTAAAAATATGGTAGAGCAACAAAACTACAAACTACAACTCGGAACAGTACTCGAAGGTGTTACGAAGACAATAGTAAGAATATTAACTGCTTAATATGCATGTACCACGCACACACCAACACACGCAGGCAAGCACACACGCATGCACGCACGCACGCACTCAAATCTACAAAAAACATACCTTACAACAGCGTTCAGCTTTTACGTAACTTAAAGTCAAACGCTTAGCAATCATTATTATATGAGCGTAGGCATTTCCAGTAGATACAGTTAGAATTGTTATGTATAACCGAAAGTTGAGCAAGAGTAGGGCAGGTTTCCCAGATTCCTATGTATCCTTCCCCTCTCTCTGGGGCGGCTCTAAATAACCTATACTGTGTTGGTGAGCCGTTAAACAGGCATTCAATCGAAAATTGGTGCAAAATTTGAAGTACTTTCATTTGTAGACTGTTCACTCAATTATGTATCTTAATCTAAAGGCTGTTGCCCAACGAAACATAAGCGACTGAATTCAGCCAGTATCGTTCAACCTGTGATTTCTGGTGGTCGTATCAAGTCAAAAACAAATACTACTGGCTCTTATCTCATACTTATAGCTGTTTTTCTTTTTTATCGGCTGAATTCAGCCGATGGTTTTAGACGAAGATGTTTACGATTGGTTTATATGAAAACTCCAGTTACTAAACTGTTATTGGTGTTGAATATACTCTGACGACGAAACATACGCGACTGAATTCAGCCAGAACCTTTGTGTGCTTTAAGCAGTATACAGGAAAGGTGAGGCAAAACAGATCAGAGAAAGTAAAACAAGTATTTGCAAACCCTTGTTTTTTAGCTGGCTGAATTTAGCCAGTATTGATAAGAAGAAAATAAAAAAAAGGTAAAATAAAACAAGTTCCAATACAGGTTCTAATGCAGCACTAATTAATAATTTACTGTATAACCATATCCGAAAGTTGTGCAAAACTTAAGCGACTGAATTCAGCCAGTACCTGTGTGTGGTTAAAGTATCATAGAGGAAAGATGAAGTAAAACAGATCAGCGGAGAAAATATAACATGTATTTGTAAGCCTTTGCTTTGTTCAGCTGGCTGAATTCAGCCAATATTGATAAGAAGATAATAGAAAGTTAATAAATAAAACAAGTTCCAAAGCATGGCTTTGAATTAATAGTTCACTGTTTATTCCATCGGAGTGTGGCTGAATTCAGTCAGTTAACTCTAGAGTAGCACTGTTTTCTTATATACAGAGCTAAATTGAGACAAAACTTAAGTTTTAGTGAACTAAATTGCTAGGTTTCCAACTATTGTAGTAAATTCTCGCAATTTTGGCCCAATCAGAAAAGGGTCAAACCAAATGAGAACGTGTTTTTAGCGGTTTAGAAGGAGATGCGGTAACGGACAGACGGACAGACGGACGGACGGACAGAATGACAAACGGAGGCGATTTTAATATACCTTTTATTTCAAAAACATGGGTATAAATATGGTATATTAAAGAGGAAACAGAGGTATCATAAAAACCAAATAAAAAAAGATAAATAAAGAAAAGAATGTGACAAAACGCCAGCGCAACTCTACAGTAGATACAAATAACACACGATGTAAATTCGAAATCAAAAAGTGGCCCGCAACAGCAACTGCACCTTTTAGGCCATAATCTGCAAAAAAATATCAGTAATAGTTTGAGAACCTAACTCGTATAATTAAACCAAACAATTAAAAGCAAGTAAAATCTCGCTAACAAGGGCTGTGACCATATCCAATACGTTATGCATATGTATACAAAAAGAAACAGTAATCTAAAACAATAATAGTAAATACGGCACATGCACATGCCCTTTCATCACCAACCTGTGGCTGATACGCCACAAGGGAAGTCATGACTGGCCACCATTATCGACCGTAATTAACCTTTTCCTCACCGCGGTAGCCTAGACACCCAGTGATCCTCGGCGAACAAGTGGTGAATGAGCTGCCGCCTTACCTCAGTCCAGAGATCAACCACAATATATGCAATGTCCGAGGCATAACAACCACCAACTCAGAGCAACCACACAACTCTACCCAACAAAATACCCCAACATTAAAACATAAACTCACGTGTTGAACCGAACAGACCCCAGTTCGATGCCCATAAGTATCAATATGCTGCAAATGGATACGCTAATCACCCCCCAAGATAGCGTGATACAGGCATATGCCAACATACTCACTTCTGTAGCAATAAAAGATGCAAGCACAGCCATAGTTGGATTCACGGCACATCTACAAGCATGTGCAATTTTGAACAAGATGACCAAAATGGCACTGAATAGCTCACTTGATTATCTTCGCAAAGATGGAAACTGTTTAGAAAAAGCTTATAATTCATAACAGAATGAGATTATGCAGTCGATGGTGCAATATCACACATTACTGCACCCGCGTTAAGGTGTATATGGTGGGGATCTGAATGGTGTACTATGTCAGAAGGGGTGGGGATGAACCCCGGGGCCAATGCTGGTGGGATGGTTGTATCCGTCTGTTCATGCCCAGTGAGTGTATATGAGAAGATGGTCAATTCAAAATTGCTCTGCGCAAAGTAAGAATTTTTAAATATCGGAATTCTCAAAATGCGCGGTTCAATTCCGGAATCGTCCGTGCGCACAGTAGGAATTAGCACACATTAAGGATATTTTGGTTCTAGTGGTTAATTGTAATACTGACGGCAAAGGCCTTCGTTAATAATGCTGGAAGAACTTGTGGCTCAAACATTTTGCTTGTATGTAAAATAAAAGCAATAACGTATGTTTAAATTGCAAGTATACGCATGATGCAACATGTGTTTATCTCCTCATTGTCTATAAAATGTATATTAATATCCACTATTTATTAAGTATCATTCAAATATTCAAATGCCATTAATAGCAATACCATAAACTGGTAATTTATTCTCAAACGGTCTGTGTAAATGATTGATTTAGTACATTTGGCAGACGACAGATGTTCTGAACAATAAGACAATTTGACATTTAATATATGTGTATATCTTACATGTATCAGTATAATGCTTTAATAAATATGATTAAAACAGGCAAATGCAATTAGTAGTAGTTGTAGCTTTAACACCTGACGCAGGCATTGAGTAATTGGCGTGTTTGTTATTTGACAGATGTTCAATATTTGAATGCATTTGTAGATGTCAGTATATACGAAGGTATATGGCAACAAACAAGGGTCCCATGTTTGTATAAAGAGATCATAGGAAATCTCTAAAATATATATGGAATGCCCAGTTTGAGCCGTTATTAGAAATATTATTGTCTGTGCCGCGTTTTGTTTTTTATTTTTAGCCGGATTGCGTAGCAAATCCAGGCTTTTTTTTGGCGATTTTCGTCTATCTTCTGTCCGTCCGTATGTCCGTCTACGCGTTTTGGCGTTTTGGTAAACGTTTTTGGTTAAAGTTTTTGTTTTTCCTCATTTCTCTAAAACGAATTGCCGGAAAGCTTTTAAACAGTTAAAATGGTGAATTCGAAATCCGACGTTAGAACCACTGTGCAACACTTGTTTATATTTTCTTAGCCATAATGTATCTCCTTATTTCAGTAATATAAATCCGCGCTTTATTGTTGGAGGGCTTTAGCTTGTTTTCTCAATAATTAAGTTCATGTTAATTATTTACCAAACCAAACTATGATTTTGTTTTATACATTTTATCTTTTATAAAAGACGGATGAAACAATTAAGCATAAGTAAATAGAAATAAATAGGTTTCAAACACTATATTCCTTTTCAAATCCCAACACAAATTCGTACTTTGCGCAAAACATTCTCAAATTGCGCCGACACATGGTTCATGTTTTATATCGATTAACCCCTTGCGCAATTCCGGAATAGTCTGCACAATTCCGGAATCGTCGGGCATTTTAAGAATTCTTACTTTGCGCAGAGCAGTTCCGGAATCGTCCATATTCTCACATTGCTTATAACATATATATGGTTATATGGTGGGGAGTTCAACGTTTTCCAAGTTAAGACCTTTGTGCTACATTTCCCTAGTGGGGACGGACCCTGGGCCGATACTGGTTGGATGGATGTATCCCTCTCTTTATGCTCAGTAAGTGTTCAGAGAAGAAAGTTAACTCTTTTAAGGTTTTTCCCTATACAAGTTTGTGTAAAACATGTGACCTCTGCGGTAGTGCCAAATTTGACCCCATGGTCACGATTTGAACGAACTTGATAGAGGATCATATACTTATGGTACATGCACAATATTAGACCTATAGCTTTACCTCTTACACTACATGCAATATATGAGAGCTCTATACCTTGTGTCCTCAGAGGAGAATATGTTTTCATTTTGAATCTATATAAGTCTATGTAAAACAAGTGATCGCTGGGGCGTGGTCAAATTTAACGTCAGGGTCGCCATTTAAAACTTGGTAGAGGGCTAATGGTAAATGCGTAATAGTAAACTTCTAGCTCATGTAGTTTCAGAGAAGAAGGTTTGTTTAATATTTTCCTATACAACATTATGTAAAACTGTGACTCCTGGTCCGAATTTGACCCCAGGGTCATCATTTGAACAAACTTGGTAGTGAACCATAAGCTGATACTACAGGTTATATATGAAAGTTCTGTGCCTTGAGATTTTAGAGAAGAACGTGTTTCAAGGTTTTCCCTATGCCAACAATACATATGACCATGTATCAAAGACATAAAGTGAGACAATCACATAAAGTTAACCAAAGTTAAGTTACCTAGCCAAGGTTAAGTTTGGGGAAATAATGCAAAATATGACCTTGACCTTGGTATGTTTTGTCGTTCAGTTATGTCCACCAATGCCAACAATACATATGACCAAGTATCAAACAAAGAAAATGAGGCAATCACATGTATATAGTTAACTGAGGTTAAGTTACCTAACCAAGGTGAAGATTGGGGAAAATAATGCAAAATATGATCTTGACCTTGGTATTGTTTTGTCGTTCAGTGATGTCCACCAGTGCCAACAATACATATGACCAAGTATCAAACAAAGAAATTAAAGTTATCAGAAAAAAAAGTTAACTGAGGTTAACTTACCTAACAAAACTGATGACGCAAAACATGACCTTGACCTTGGCATTTTTTGTCGTTCAGCGATGTCCACCAATGCCAACAATATATATGACCAAGTATCAAAGACATAAAGTGAGGCAATCACGTAAAGTTAACTGAGGTTAAGTTACCTAACCAAGGTTAAGTTACCTAGCCAAAGTTAAGTTACCTAACCAAGGTTAAGTTTGGGGACAATAAGCAACACCTTGGTAATTTGTGTCGTTCAGTGATGTCCACCAATGCCAACAATACATATGACCAAGTATCAAATAAAGAAAATGAGGCAATCACATGTATACAATTAACTGAGGTTTAGTTACCTAATCAAGGTTAAGTTACCTAAGGCTAAGGTTTGGGAAAATAACGCAAAATATGACTAGACCTTGGTAATTTTGGCGTGATGATGTACCCAAAAAAGCATTTGACAAAGTTTCATAAAAATCAAGTGACTGCTTTGTCTCGCTACCCACTATCGTGGGCGAGAGAAAAACGGTTATGGTCATTTAATTTATTACATCTTCCGTAAAAGAAAGATATATGTCGACGTGTACATGTCAACAACTACCTTTGTATATTGTCATGCCGTTTTAATCTATATCCATAAATCCTTTTGTTATTACACCTTAATTATCATTGACAAAGAATATTGTTTTCATTATCTAAACAAGAATATATACAGCGACCAAGTCGTTATCTTAAGATGTCTTAATACTATATATTACGTTAAAACGACATATATTATAGAATGATGACATCATCTGGGGTATATTAAAGCTTCCATAGATTATACTAAATTGTTTAAAATTAAATGCGAACCTTAAACTGTTTCACAGTACTGAGTGGTAATAGTTTATAATTAATAAATAAACACAGACCTAATAACTATTAATATATCTGTGATATAAAGCTAGAACCATTAAAAGAAATTCGGTAAACGTGTCCATTTTAAAATTATAGCCAGTATATATTACAACTGTATCTTTTCAAGTTTTTTAACAAACTGGGTCCCCCTAGTCGTCTAAAGCGCGTGCATCGCTGTTATATAAAAGACACCAGTGTAAACCAATGATTTATGTTTATATTACTGTTTAATCGTGTACATAGTCTATGTCCAATTTGTAGACACAAATACAGGGTCTACTTAAAGCTACACAATCGCGATAAAATAATACAATTTCAAGTTGTTTTAAACATAAGAACGCCTATAGATAAAGTTCTTTGCTGGTTGTGTTGTCTACATTGTTTAGTCTGGTATATTGTCATAGCGTATATCGAGGCATTTGCATAATAGGCGTGATAAACGCTTCGGTAACTTTGAAATTGTACCACCCAGTGATTACGGGTATATAAGCCTAAACGTTTATATAGCAATTTGCTCAGATATCCGATAACTACAGACTATTCAACTCGATGAGGATATTTAATGCAGTGCAATGTAACTATATACATGTTTGTATTGTTAAACGAAAGGGAACAAGTAAAATGCGTAAGGCATAACGTTAATACATCACTATGTAGAGAATTATAAACACTTATCCGCGAATTCCACATATGTTCCATATATTGTATATACTTATTTCCTAAAATATCCTTCAAATAATCCAAAATCACACACGTATTATACATGCATACATATACAGAGACCGTGTATCAGTAGCCAATAGTATGTAACGTGAAATACATGCTCAAGTGTTGACTCGGGACAGGGAGAAATTATTGTTTACAATGAGACTCTTGAAGGATATTGTTCAAATTAAGTTATATATATGGAATTTTCTTTTGTTGGAAAAAGACCAGCAATTTTATTTCTCGCAAATCATAGTTTTCAGGATGTGAGGAAGGGGTATACACATGAAGGTCGCCCGTCCTTTATCCTTCAGTTGCACTTTTCAATTCCGGAGCTTCTTGGGAAAATAATAAGAGTCACTATTCGTAAAAAAAAGGGATCGCTCTTGCGTGCGAGCTTTTGTGGGTGCGTGCCTAAACCGTGCTTGTGTGCGTGCTATTATGCATATGTTTGTTAATATATAAATCTGACGAATTTGAAAGGCATTTGAATACTACTTCTTCATAAAAAAGAAAATTCATAAAAAAAAATGTTTTTAAAAGTGCTAAGGCCTGGGCTAGAACCCCGTCCGCAACGTCGAAAGCAAACGAAGACAGTGCGTTAACCTATTGCGCTACGGAGGCCGATTAACAATGTCGTATTCATTAAGTTACTTTACATAAATATGCTCAATCGCGAAGACTGCTAATATCACTGTGGATAGACGTAACGGACCCTGGTTGCTCAAAACTGCGTTACCTTGATTCTGGTTGCACTTGTATAGGACCCTGGTTGGTAAATGGACACTGGTGTCAAAAAGTTCGAACATAAAGATACAGTATCGTATGTATAAGAAAAAAACTTTATGCGACGGAACTTTTGAATATCATATCCTTCGAAATGCATTTTCTTATGTACTACAAATGCAGAATAATTCCTAACAAGCTTACTCTTAACCGGTCGATACAAAGTTGATGACTTTAAAAGCCAAACTTCCATATGTTCTCTCTGACTGATTTAATGTGATCCCAAACTGGTTTGCAACTGCTGTTGTTCAATAAAAATCTGCAAATATTTACATCATGCCTAAATTTCAGAGCACCGGACCCTGGTTGCTTTGTAAAAAATGCTTGAGATTCTGGCAACGGACACAATCTGTATCTTTGGCACCGGATCCTGGTTGATAGATTGTTTTCTATATACCTTCAGATTAAACCAAAACAAACAATAAAAAAACATCTATTGGTTGCATGGTGTTTTAAGTCATCTTCAGCACATTTTAGGTTATATATGATGGTCGATTTTTTCGTAGGGGAGGCAAGGCAGACATCCACATTTTCATAAGTAGGACAAGTACTGCATGCCTCATGAAATCTGGGAACGGGCTGGATTCGTACCCACGACCGTAGCGGTGAACTTGAAACAGTGCCTCACCACACTGGACCACCGGTACTAAAATCATTCATGCGACAGCATGATGGAAAATAAAAAAAGAACAGCCCAATATTGAATGTAGAAGGTGTGATCTTGTTATAGTGATAGAATCTGGTGGTGAATTTGGCTAAATGCATCTGTGTCGTACAAGGTTCAATACTAAACAAATGTACTACGGACCTACGTTCGTGTATATACCAAACGTATCCTTGAGATAATTCTCTCTTCATGACCTGTCTTCCGTCGAAAGTACCCTAAAATAAACTATGGGCCCGCAATAGACATTAACCAAACTTACTTTCCCCGCAGCGCGCTGCATGACGGTTTTTGTCGCCGTTTTACACGACAATGACCTCAAACAGTTTTGATATTTGTAACCGGAGGCCCCGGATTTAATCCTCCGTGGTGCCAATGACTTCCGTCGTTGTGTTCTTGGGCAAGACACTTTCCCTTAGCCTCGTCTGTCGGATGGGGACGTAAACCGGGCGGTCTCGTGTATCGGTCTGTCCTCTGAGCACGTTAAAGAACCATAGGAATCTATTCGATAATAAGAGTAGGGCACGGTTCCCGGATTCCTATGTATCCTTCCTCTTTCTCTGGGGCGGCTCTAAATAACCTATACTGTGTTGATGATCCTTTAAACAACATTCAATATTTAAAAAAAAGGCTTATTCAAAAGGCATTATCTTAGAGCACGCAGCTGTGTACACACTGTCTGCAAAAATCCGAAAATTAAAAAAGCAACACAATACATAAAAAACAACAAAAACAACAACAATCAAATGAAAAAGTAGGGGCGAGGGGATATAAGGATTCAGACTATATCATCAACATGTCAGCGTCAAATAAGATATAAAATAGTAGGAGAAAACGAACCACAGCGTATCTGGGAATAAAACAATATTTATAGCCGGTCGCCCAAAAGAAAGGAAGGATACATACAAATCCGAGAAGCTTCCCTAATCTTACTTACGAATATATTTTCCTTTGAGCAAATTGTTCCAAGGATAGACTCCGAAACACAGAACCGGTGTACATACCAATCCGACGGACGAGAATACAGGAACATGTTTTACTCAATAATACACAGAAGAAATTGACTTGCGGCGATAAGGCTTCATCCGGGTCAAATGCAACATGCCATCAAGTAGACCACGCCAGCCCCCTTGAAGTGTACGAGTTCCTCGCCGAAGTTTGGAGGGTGAAAACTCGTTAAATGTAAAAATCTTTAAAATATCTCAGCACATTGTTTTTTTCCATAAGTTGACCCCCCCGCATAAACCCCACCCAATTGAAAATGTCGCAGCTTTATCTTCCACCGCTGATATCAGACCGAGATATTTCGAACAGGGGAACATATCTAGTCGTTTTTGGACTAGGGGCTTTTCAAGCCCTAGTCCTTAGCAGACGACAAAATTCGAGCACGCTAGAAGCCGCAACAGATCGTCACTGACGAAATGTATCACTACGCTAACAGACACAGAGAGCGTCAGCTGTCATTTTGCTTGGGTGTTCATTCGCATAAAAGAGATAAACACATCCCACTCACTGTATGAATACTGGCCTTGTGTAGAGAAGAAATAGTTCTCCGGATCAGACAAATACCATCTAAATCGTAAATAAGCTGTGGGAAATGGAAAAACATTGAAGAATGTGATGTTTGGGCCTATGCTTTTTTTCTACTAAGACAAGAAACAAGATGATATATTTTATCTTGAAATATTATAAACCCCGTTTGGACCCCGTACATCCAGCTTTGCAAACCTGGGATAAAGTAGCTCATTTGCATATTAATGTCGAAAGGACCAATGCTTCCGAGCAAAAGTAGTTATTTTTCAGCAAAATTGTTTTAATAGTTTACGTGTTTTTACCAGCCAGTGTCCTTTGCATGAGTAACCAGGATCAAGGTAACGCTGTTTTGAGCAGCCAGTGTCCGTTACGTCTGTCCACCGTGAATATAAACCATTGCTTTTCAACATATTGCTTTTCCAGGTACGTAGCTACACTGGGGCACACAGAGGTATTTGCCTTGGTTGAATTTTGGAAATGTACATACTTTACATAAAAACAACTATATACTAGTATGTAAGGATCTGGGGGAAATGCAACACATTGAAGGAAATTAAAACAAAATCTAGGGTGGAGAGGGAGGTTAATGCCACCGGACATAAGGGATGTGCCTCGGTTAAATTTCAGGGTTGGTTACGGGCCAGTTTTCATTCAAAATTACTTTACAAATCAATAAACTTAGGAAAGGTTAATTACTAGTATTTGAACTTAATTGTTGTACTAAAACTTTCGGTTTTTAGTTAACACTTACCCTGTCTTACAGACGGAAGCTGACATCTTTCATATTTTCGTTGATTTTGAAATATTATCAATCAGAATTTTAATGTTCAGATTGCCAATTCATACATTTGTGTTGCATTTTTTTTTTGTTTCGTGAAAACATCAATATTGGGGCTCACCATAATACAATGGGGTGTGGAGTCCTCCGGCTCTTACGTCTATGTTTATAAGACTATACAGAAACTCTCTCTCAATGCCTTCCACCCCACTCCTTCCTTCCCCCACTCTCTCTCCCCTTTTCTCACTTTTCCCCCTCCCTCCCTACCTCTCGCTTTCTTTCTTTCTCTGTATCTCTCTTTCTCTGTGTGTGTCTCTCTCTCTTTCTCTCTTTCCTTCTCCCTCTTTTTGACTCTCTATGTCTCTCTCTGTGTCTGTGTCTCTCGGTGTCTCTCTATCCATTTTATTTTCAATTTCAAAATTTCAATTCATGCATAAATTAAGAGGAATTCATTAAAACTATGTTGATTTATAATCTACTAATATATGTAAACCATGCATGCATAACTTCACATAACAAATACTATATCTCCATCTTTACCATTAGTTACGGGCCTCTACCAATATTCCAATTTCGATAAACAATGTCTCCCTTGTGTTTTGTGTCAATATACACTACACACAAACACACACACACACACACACACACACACATACACATAAAAATGGAGGATTATTTGTGTATAATAGTTTCTTTGATGCAACGCGATAGTTGGAAAGGCTACGTTTAATTATAGGTATTGTTTTGGATTATATATAAATATGGACTTATAAGGTTGTTTGAATAAGTACATCTATAGCTTCCTTTTCAATTTCTAATGACTTGTATTTCCTATTACCGTATTTGTCGGGGTATAGCGCGCACTTTTTTACCCCAGATTCTGTGGCTGAAGTTGGGGTGCGCGGTTTAAGCAACAAGTAATGATTTACTTCTTTTTTTTCAGCCAAGACGAGAAGTTTTGTGGTTTTCAAAAAGTCCATGACCGGCCGTTTACTACAGAGATTGAATCGAACAAAAGTTGGCTTGTTTCTATTGTTTCAATAAAATGCGTTGTATGCTATATGCTTATTATCAATAAAAATAATAAAATCAAACTTTACCATGTTTTATGTTGATTATTGTCGAGAAAATACCATTGAAATGTTGAAAAATACATTTGTTTACATTTGAAATGAAAACGAGGCTGGGATTTTCCGAACGCGCAGACTGAGTTAGTGCATATTTTATTAATAGAATACAATAGAATTGTATGTATAATAATTATTTCTAATAAACAACGACCCCACTTACTTATTTGTTAAAGTTGATTTCTGAATTTCGACAACGTAGAATCATGATTATTCCTAAATGGGTTCAAGCACAGGAACTGGTCACTTTTAATTTTTGCCTTCTATTATTATAATTGTCTACAATTATAATAATAGAAGGCAAAAATTAAAAGTGACCAGTTCCTGTGGGTTCAAGGGTTCATTTGATTGGTAAAACGTGTTAAGTGTGAAGTGTTTGGTTTTTGTTAAATGACCGCAAACAATATCTAATTATTAAACAAACATGTGACACTCGACAGCGATAGACGTCTTTTGTCTACCAGTCTACTGGTGTGAATTTAATTTTTACTTCTATTTTTAACTAGGGAACTTTAAATATCTAAGAGTAGGGTTTAGTGTTTGGGGTTTAGGTTTACAGCAGTCTTATACTCTATACGTTTGCTCTCCGATTATTATCAGGGTGCAAACAGCTTAGACTGCTTGAAGTTGTTTTTTTGTCCAAATCACAAAAGTCTATTTTTAGAATCTATTTTTATCCAGAGGCGAGTGTACAGTTTCAGGAATATCCCTACTACACAGTTATTTTCGTTTTTGATAAGATTTGTCTAATAAAAGATTCTTACATCTAATAAAAGAAAAGTTACGCATTAGTTTAGTTATCTAATACACATATAAAACTCTGAGAGCAACATTTACATTGAAACTTCTTGAATTTTACTTAGAACATTGTTAGTGATAGAGGATTTTCGAAATTATTCACTGAGTTTATATAGAAACGTAAGAAACGTACTACATACGTTTCATTTCGTTTCCGGTTTAGGCTTTAAGGGTTAGCAGAACAAAACGGTCCTTTTCAGGGCCAGCACATATTTATTCGAAAGAATAATCTGTTTTAATTGTCAATCCAAAATATTAAATATAATTATGATCGTAATAAAAGTTGAACACGGGCGTGTTTTTTTTTATTTTATTGAAACTTGAGTAAACAACAAAAGTACAATCAACAGTACAAGTTTATTTACACTTGAGTAAAAAAACACAGTCTAACATGCAGCTTCGTTTTAGCAAATCAAAATTCGTTTTACATTTCCTCTTTGGTCAATGCTTCAAAATGGCGCTCTGAAATTGAAAACACCTGTTTTTAATGCGCGGTTTACACTACAATACATAAAAAAAAGTTTTTTTCCAAGGATTTCAGGCCCAAAGTCGGGGTGCGCGTTATATGCGCATACGCGCTATACGCCGACAAATACGGTGGGTCTTTCTACTGGATATTGGTCTCATCAGTTCGGTGGTAAAATGCCGTCTGCTAAAATCCACTTTTATACCCGTTATACGACCAGTGGTCGATTCACAAAGTACCTGAAGTGTCTCATACAGTACCGCCTTATCTCATTAATATTCAGTGAATTTAGGTGGTGCGCATGTTTTATATATGAACCCACACGTATACAGTAATCACTTAGTACAACATGCGTAATAACCGTTAGATTTGTTCAGTTCTAGTGTGCCTTTTATCGGGATTGTGTAGCTTTAAGCCACGCGCACTATCGATCAATGACACTTATCGCGATCTTTGAAGGTAGATACTTGCCTCAATTTCATTTCTGTGCAAACAATTATGACTCAACACATTCCTTTGACACGTCAAGCTTTTGGACGTGTCAAACTGGTATATCGCCCGGTTAGATGTTTATAGAATTATATTAAAGAAACACACGGAAATCTTGAAGTATTTATCAAGCATTGAAATTAGCGTCTCAATTTATTTATCCATTATAATTGTAACGCTGCTTGCATATACCAGGGCTTTATATGACGATTATTATTCCAGCATATACATGTAATTAGCTAATAAATATTATAGTTTGGAGTTTTCATTTTTTTTTTATCTTATCCTACCATACGTTAACATAATAATATTATTGGTGCACTATTATCAACAGTTACTAATATGCAAAAACAATTTTCTTTATACTATTCGTATAATTAATATTAATGATTGAACAAATGAAAGTTATGAAGAAAAATTATCGTAACGCCGTGAGTTTTGTTTTAAATCAAGATAGCCGTGTGTCCCTTTAATATTTATCGCCTAGCCTATAATACATTATTTAAAGAGACACATCGACTCTTGAAATGGGATGAATCATCAAAAGAATCACGCCGGTTTGATTAACCCAATATCATTTTGACTTGAAATCTGCTTGCTTCTACATTCTCACATGTAAATACGCATGTTGCAGATACGTTATATCCATTTGACAAATTAAACCAAATGTAATGGTGTGTTATTTAAGGATTATAGGCCCTCCACCACTTTACCAATTTAGAATGCGCTACGTCTAAACCACATGCTTACATTTCAACGGATATATATATAAAGAGAGATAAGTGTTATATATATATGTACATGCGTGTGCTATAACACTATCTCGTCTTGTCGCTTTCTGTTTTCTTATCCTTGTTATTGTAATGAAAGCGATCTTAGAATTCGATGACATGGGCCATATTCCAACGACCCGCTCCACCATAAGCATGAACAATTTAAGATAATGCAATTATTCCGGCTAATAATCTACTCTAATTTAGCACGTTAAACAGTGAACGTATAACTGAACTATGGCGCGGGTTTTGGGATGAACAAATTATGACGTCAAAAAGAAGGCGGGTCTTATGTTTCGGTCAGGAGCTGCGTTCGTACTAATGGATAGTTTTACGTCTTAAACACATATGTAAACCCTTCAAAAATATACAAACGATATATTATGCATTTCAAATCAAATACATTTCGATAGAATCATCAAAGGTTGGGGCCACTGAAGGCAGATTAAGAAGATTAAAATGAAGACCCCAAGGTACCCCGTTTCGCCATATAAGCCAAGATGCGACCTTGGGGTCTTAAAGATAAGCGGCGTCCACGTAATGCGAACGTCTGCCCTGGGGCCCGGGGTGGGTGGGGCGGGCGGGGTGATTTGGGGTAATATTTTTTCGATTTGTCGTGTTTAATGTCAATAAGTGTACACTATTGATGACCACATGACGTAATAAATTTGATTAAGTCGTCAAATTTCTTATCGACATATTGAAATATAACTAGTCAAGACGACATACAGCAACTAAACTTATTTAAATGACGAAAATGTCGACTTCAGTCTTTCTGACATGTGAAGGTAAATCGTACTAAGTTGTAATCTTTCAAGTCGATATGATTCAAGAAACACGCCGTAAGTCGAGAAAATGAGGTCAAGAAGACGCGAAACAATGCAACAACCCGACAATTTCGAAGTTTAAATAGAGATAATTAACGCAACAACTAGTGACCCTTAAACATGTTAAACGTTTCCATACAGAAAGACTGAAGTCGAAATGTTCGTCAATTAAATAAGTTTAGTTGCTGTATGTCGTCTTGACTAGTTATATTTCAATATGTCGATAAGAAATTTGACGACTTATTCAAATTTATTACGTCATGTCGTCATCAATATTGTTCACTTATTGACAATTATTGACATTAAATACGACAAATCATGTTCTCCGTGGTTCATTCCTAAGTTTGGTTGAATTCCGTTCAGCGGTTTAGGAGGAGATACGGTAACGGACAGACGGACGGACGGACAGACGGACAAACGGAGGCGATTTTAATATACCCTGTTTTTGTCTTCAAAAACGTGGGTATAAATATGGTATATTAAAGAGTAAGCAGAGGTATCATAAAAGCGAATTTAAAAAAGAAGAGAAAAAAGAAAAAGAAACCAATGGTCCAATAATTCTGATAACCGTTTTGTGAACAAATTTGGCCATAGATGTCTGCTAATAGTATTTTTTAATTCGTTATGCAGATAAGTTAGTTCGTAACGTAGATAAGTCAATTCGTTATGTAGATAAGTCAATTTGTTATGTAGGTAAGTTAATTCGTTATGTAGATAAGTTAATTCGTTATGTAGTACAGTCAATTCGTTATGTGCAATTGTTAATTCGTTATGTCCATAAGTTAATTCGTTTTGTAGATAAGTTACTTCGTTATGTAGATAAGTCAATTCGTTATGTAGAGGTGTACCGGAAGTAAATCAAATTCCATTGAGTCTTATGCAATATTGTCCAAGCTTTCTAGCTAGCCATTTTTCAAAATGAAATTCAAACTAAGATTCACTCACATGTTCTTAGTCATGAGACCTGCCTCTCTAGAAAACTGCTGAGAATAGTAGGGGTCATGTGGTATATAAGAAAATAAAATTCTGATCTTATTGACACCGTGAACAAACTGCATTCATTCGGCACCTCTTAAATGTGTTCTACTTTCACTTTCAAAGCTTTTAAGTTGTAAATAAAATGATTATACAACCATGCAAACGGTTTTTAGCTATCACAAACAATTCAATAAAGTCATTTAAGCCAGAAAAACAGGCATTAAATACTCAAAAATGCCTTTTATCACCAAAAAAAGTTATGGATTATATATTTGGGAACTCCTTTTGACTACACCAGGCATGAATACCACAGTGATTTACTTCCTGTATACCTAGATAAGTCAATTCGTTATGTAGGTAAGTCAATTCGTTATGTAGATAAGTCTCTTCGTTATATAGATAAGTCAATTCGTTATGTAGATAAGTCAATTCGTTATGTAGATAAGTTAATTCGTTATGTAGTCCAGTCAATTCGTTATGTACAATTGTTAATTCGTTATGTAGATAAGTCAATTGTTATGTAGTCCAGTCAATTCGTTATGTAAAATTGTTAATAGATAAATCGTTATGTAGATAAGTTGCTAGTAGAGCGTCTTCAGGCCCTCTTTGGCCTATCCGGGAGATCTTGTTATTGGCTTTTTTCGGCGCCAGCCGTTTAAGCTGGCTTTTGGCCTCGCAGGAGGTGTGTCTATGTAAGCCTATCAAAACTCGAGTTGAAAGCGATACAGAAATTATGAAAGTCTACAGTGTTTATTAAACTGAATGCTGATTGGCTAAATCTGTCTGACAAGGCCAAAGGAAACTAGTAGATTTGTTTATAGAGTGTAGTTGTTGATAAATGGTATATCGTTAGGTGGTTTGTTACGCTGTACTTCAATCGTGACCGGAAACGATAAAGAAAGGAATAGAAATGCTGAAATTGCAAAAAAATATTCTGTTTTCTTGCAAAGTGCATTAATTTTACATGGTAACTGGTAAACCCTATTAAAAATTAAATATTGCCATGATTTCCTAGTCACGTGATTTTTCAAGGTGCCTGGATGTGATTTTCAGCCAAGAAGAACAATCAGACGACGGAAGGAGTGACTGTCAACTTTTTAGACTAGCAATGATGACCAAAATATTCTTCTCTGAAACCACAGCTACAGCTTTGATATTTTGCATGTAGCAATATCTAGTGGTCCATTATCAAGTTTGTACAAATGACCGTCAAAGCATAACACTTATCAATTGACAAACCAAATTAGATATTGTTTGCATTAAAATATGTGACCAGCAAAACGAAGGGGAGGTGAAGGGGAGGTGCCTTTGAAAGGCAAAGCATAACACTAATCAATTGACATACCAAATTAGATAGTATTTGCTTTAAAATATGTGACAAGCAACACGAAGGGGTGGGGGAATGAAACCTTATCAAAAATTGAAAATGTTGATTTAGGCCCCACCTTCCTCCCGAGTTTCTAAAACATTCCAACGCCACTGTAATGTGAGTCAGAAATGACCATTCGTAAACAATAATACCTCTCAAAAATAAGATGTATGCATAAGGAAGGGAAGGGATTAATGTTTTATCTCTCGAACTCTGTAGCACTAATTCTTATACTCCAGTTCAATCTACAGTTCAATCTACTGAGGATGACGTTATTGCCACACATATCACTCGTGCATTACTTTCACGGTTGGGGTAGACAAAAAGCAAAACAAACTGCCCCTAATAACATAAAAATCCGTATAAAGCTCGTTTTATTTTGAATTCTAGTGCCTTTAACTTCTTGACTTACTGCCGTTAAAGATCACGTTAAACAATATTATGCTAAAACTTATGAAATCTCTGGGATTATTTTATTTTGGTCTAAAATTCAGACGTCCTTCATAAATTTGCAGTAAACGTCAAGTTTCATCTACATAACTCAACTTTTATAATCGGTCACTTTTCAAAGATTTATATATTTTTTAATAATTCATAGTATCATTGGAATTTTAACTGGCGTCGTTTAACAAATAACGCTAGCGATTTATAAAACTTATTCTGCCTTGATTGGACTAAAACCTAGGTGATTTCCAGTTTTTAGTATTCGTGTTATTTTCAAAAAAGCTTGGTGACCGATTATAAAAGTTGTATATAAGATCTCTTATAAAAGAGTAGTGTATATTAAGTACTTATGACTTTTCTACACTATATACAACCTTACCGCATCACCTTATCAAAGACAAGCTTTTTGCTCTTATTCACAAAACTTTCGCTAGAGAACAAAACTACATTTTTGGCCTGTCACAATATTATCGCGTTTTTTACTAACGGCATTTTAGACAATTACACTAAGAAGTTTGTGAAGCACTCATTTCCTATTATTTTCGTCAGGTATGGAACAACCGTTTATAGACAAATTGTTAGTATCCCTATGTGTACGAACTGTGCACCTCTTGTCGCAGATTTGTTATTGCATTGCTTTGAAAGAGATTTCATGTTGAGCCTTTCATCCGATACTTCCGACGCATCACGTCGCCACAGAAGTCAGTTGATGAGATTCCTTGTCGCAGAAGGGTTCTTAAAATACTTTTATATTTTAAAAATATATCAGGGTTTGATATTGTTAATTATCCTCACTTAGATGGGGATGTTCTCCGTGCTACTTCTTATGGGGTCTATATTTCTCAACTTATTCGCTTTTCTAGAGCTTGTAGTCGAGTTGAGGACTTTAATATTCGTAATCTGTGTATATCTAAAAAAAACTACTCAAGCAGGGCTACCGTTACCATAAACTTTGAAAAACCTTTACAACATTGTATTATCGTAATCCAGATCTTCTTTAAAATATAAAAGTAATGTAAGAACTCTTCTGTGACAAGGACTATCACAACTTGACTCTTTGGTGATGTGATTTACAAACTTCGTAAGATCATTGGTCATAATCACTTTCATCAGTCTTTATTAAACGTGTTAAAACGTTTATCAAAAGAGGTTATGACCCTATCAATTTGCAACGAACTGCATGTTAGTGGTCCATTTACATTTATGCTTTTCTCTTTGATTGTGCGATGACCGGACAGATTGTGGACGTCTATCAGAACCCTTATAAGACGGTCGCGTTTGACTTTAATCTTATCTTGTCGTACTCGTAACGGTTTATTCTCTTGTTGCTCTGGCTTCTGCCAATCAGTCAGTACTTACTTTGTGGCTTTCTAGGATTTTTTATATTATATAATAAATGATCATGCATGTGTTTTACTTATATTGCCTATTAATGCTGCCGTGTTTGTTAGAGAATACAACCTGTCGGAGATATCTTTATTTACATTTTCCCGCTTATTGGGATGACAATAGGGTAAGAGTGAGGATTGGTGCACCCTAGAGGCTGGTTTAATCCCCCAGCGGCCCCTTTTTGGCCACTGACCGTTCCAAGGCCGTAGCCCTATTGTCAACACTTTTGTGTTTGTGATGGCTTATTTTGCCTTTTATTCATCTTTAAAGTTGTTTTTGTTTCTGTGTGTGTGTTTGTGGTTGACTGTCGTTCTGGAATGCTACTTTTCCTGTTCGATTTTTATATCTACTTTTAATGTTCAAAGTTATATAGGCCACCATGTGCTCAATGCTACTTAACGGAATACACAAATTGGGTATAGCTTGATCATTTAATAACTTTTAAAATTAATGTCTATTTCTATCAAAATAAAGAGTAGAACAAAATATGTACATGCTGCCTGAATAGTAGGGTGACCATGGCCAAAATCGATGATTATTTTAAGGGGTAGGTGGTAACGAAAATAGAACAAAACATATTATATTTCAAAATGTTTGTCCTGGTCTGAAGTTTATCAACAATCAGTAAAAATTGACAAAAATGAGGGAGAGCCAAGTAAACCAATAAGGTATCAAGATGGTCGCCATTTTTGTAAAGATTGGTATGGAGCTTATAGGAAGACAAAATACTATAGGTCAATACTTATGAGTATAGTTTTAGCAATTTAACACTTATTTTAACCTTTTAGAGAAAAATAGTTGTCCTTATTTTCACAAAAGAGGTCAAAATCTAGGTCAATACCGCAAATTATTTTTAAAAAACGTGTAAAGCCCTATAATATTCAAAATGTATTATACAATTGTTTTTGTTTTTAATTCAACTTTTTCTCTAACTTTAAAAGCTTTAATTAACTTAGAGAGGATGAAATTGAACAAAATGTTTGCGGTATAATATATCTTGCTACTGCAATGTGATATTTTAGTAAACGTTTAGTTTTATGTAATCTTGTAAAGTTGTTTATTTTAAATACAATGTATTCTAAATAATTAAGAAGTAGTCATAACAATACTACTCTAAAGTATTTCTCCTCATATGACTACTTTACCTAGGAGTATTTTACCGAGCACCGGTAAAGTTTATGAAGAGGTAATATTCAAATGTAAACTGTAGACATTAGAATAAAGTTGCTGTTTGAACAATTTCATTAAAATCAGGAACGTTACAGCATGTTACAAGGAAGTTAGTTATCCCCACCCACTCTCCCCGAAACAGATGATAGTTTTTTACTTCATCTATCGAATGTGCATATCAGTTACTGATTTGGAGAGCACATGCTAAATATGCCAGACCCAACAGAGTGTGGCAAGACACATGTCCTCATGTTATCAGGGGCGGATCCAGGATTTCAGCTTAGGTGGGTGCGTAAGATTTTGGTCAATTTTCGGGTCCGTTCCTAGCCTCATAAAACGTTTGCGGTAGTGCATTGATAGGGTAAAAAAGTCCGTTTTGAAATAAAAGGATTTAACAATGTGTTAATTAAACCACTCATTAGCCATTATGCGTCGAGCGAGCGAAACAATTTTTTATACTGAGGGCGTGCATCGAAATTGTTTGATGGGGGGCGTAAGATTTTGGTCAATTTTCGGGTCCGTTTCTAGCCTCATAAAACGGTTGCGGTAGTGCATTGATAGGGTAAAAAAGTCCGTTTTGAAATAAAAGGATTTAACAATGTGTTAATTAAACCACCCATTAGCCATTATGCGTCGAGCGAACGAATCGAGCGATAAAAAAATTATACTGAGGGCGTGCATCGAAATTGTTTGATATTTTATCTACAGTAACATGGACATACATGTATAAATATAAAAAGTCCGTTTTGAAATAAAAGGATTTAACAATGTGTTGATTAAACCACTCATTAGCCATTATGCGTCGAGCGAGAATTTTTTTTATACTGAGGGCGTGCAACGAAATTGTTTGATATTTTATCTACAGTAGCATGGACATACATGTATGAATAAAAAAGTCCGTTTTCAAATAAAAGGATTTAACAAATGTGTTAATTAAACCACTCATTAGCCATTATGCGTCGAGTGAGCGAAGCGAGCGAGAAATATTTTATAGAACAGAACATATTTTTATTGACTTGTACGTTAAGTACATCATCATAACATATACACAACAATTCCAATTACAATTTAAATCACGTGTAACATACAAAGTATATGATTTATATACAGACATATATCAGCTCTAAAGAGGATGATCTATAAAGTGTTCACACATGCGTTATAGATATTCTATGTGACATCGCACATTTGAGATATGAAGCCAATTTAAAAAGAATCATTTTGTTTTCAGTTTGCAATAATTCGATGAATTTAAACATACTTGGTCTATTACAATAATATTGTGCTATGTATTTTCTTCTTATATCGGAGTAACATGGGCATTTTAGAATGAAATGAAACTCATCTTCAATATCTTGAGTATTACAATATTGACAAAAACGTTTATTTCTTTCAATCCTATACTGAGGGCGTGCATCGAAATTGTTTGATATTTTATCTATAGTAACATGGACATACATGTATGAATAAAAAAAATCCGTTTTGAAATAAAAGGATTTAACAATGTATTAATTAAACCACTCATTAGCCATTATGCGTCGAGCGAGCCAAGCGAGCGAAAAAAAAAAATTATACTCGGGGGTGGGGTGCAACGAAATATTTTATCTACAGTAACATGGACATACATGTATGATCCGGAATTTTTAGGGGGGCGCGCGCCGGGTGGATCCGCTAGTGGTTATGAACCAGCTGTTACCGACCAGAATTACTTAGTGAGTTAGTCTGCTTCTGTGATGGTCAATGTATTGATGTAAGTTCATCAAATGAACAGCCGTGTGCATAATTGTGCATGTATTTGCATAATATTATGCAAGTTAGTTCGTTAAATGAATAGCCGAGATATTTATTTATAATTTATTGTGATTATACACAACGAGATGTTACACATACTGATGTAAAATGTTTTCGTAATCAGAATATTATTTTCAATATGTAAGAATGTATACTGAAAACCTGTGTATTAGTAAACTTGACCAAATATGCTCAAATACGCTAAGTACATGCAGCGTGTATACATAGTACATATATATGGAAGTGGATCGCGCCGTAGGCACATGCCATGACTCATCCAATCACATTAAACTGACATCGGACCGACCAGTCATAGCATAACACATAGCATCAGAGTCAAGCAATGGAGCTACTTGTTAAGTATTTGGTGTGACCCGGCCGGGGATCGAGCCGACGACCTCCAGCATATGATCCAAAGCCACCCCCGCTGCACCGTGGTTGACAGGAATTTCAGACGTGTAAGTCTGTACTAATGGTTAATTGATGAACTAGATACCGTATACTAATAAATGACAGATTCAATCATTGAATGGAGCACGGGTCGTTAAATCAAGCCAAATCGAGTCCTAATTCCTAAGGAGAATGGGCTCATCGACTCCGTTGCATTTATATTGGACCAATGCATATATTGCGCCATATTGTCTCTCTAAGAAATTAGGGGCTATTCAGTCAATGCCAGGTTTAAATTTTTGGGCATAAGTTCAATCCTTGAGCATGGATTAATACAGTTCTAGGTATTCCACGTAAAAGAAATGAGTGGCCGTTCAAATAATGTAGAATAAATCTGACGGAGCTTCATTTCAATTCAATTTGCTGATTTATCATACGGTGGAATAAACTCTTTTTATGTTTCCTACATCATTGAAAGACATCGTACGTGACCTATCAGATACCTTTTTTTGAAACCCAATACGGAGATATAATATACCCTACATATAGAAATCAATGAACGTGATGTATGATGATTGTAAAATAAACCCGATCAGGTTATATATCCCAAACGTGCTTTTCTCACAGAGTTCAAACTAAATTGTTTGACAATATTCCTAATGGTTGAGAATAATGCATAATTATTGAATTAAAATATATGGTATAATAACGAAGAACAAACCTAAATTTAAAATGTTTACCCGCCACGCCCCACGCCCCACGCCCCACGCCCCCCCCCCCACCCCACCACACACACACTTTTATTTATTTATTTAAAGGCAGCTTCAAAATTAACTCTTGCGGACTAAATATCAAAGTGGAAGTAAACTGCAGTTTTATTATCAATTCGTATGTTCTTTATAACATCGATAGGGTTTGTTTGAAAATGCATGCCGAGTTTCGTGTTTGGCATACAGAAAGTGTTCCCATGTAAAAGTGACATGTTTCCCTTGCATATGTATGTAATCATTCGATTAACATTTCAGTAAACTGTTTCTGAGATGAGATAGTACTGGTTCAAGAAGTCTGCATTATTTTTTTCTCCTCACCAGTGCTCTATTTTTTTTTTACACTCTGTTTGCTATATTATATCTTACCCATTATAGCAAAAGTATAGCAAAAGAAAATATGCGTTACCAAGCAGTTGGGTACTTTATTAATAAACCCGATGTTGTTTTAAAATCGAGTTGTATTTATATCGTTTAACAAGCTAAGCAGCTTATACACATACCACTCTTAATGGCGCAGATGACAACCTTAATTTGGCATGATCTTGATGTAAGACAAGTTGTTTTTGTTTGAATGGTATTTTACGTCATTTTAGCACATATTATACCATAAATACCAATCGGTTGAGGCAAATCACACCATTTTTCAAGGGTAGAACCTGTACTCTCTATCTTCCGCCATCCACAAGAATCGACACTTTTTCACTTGACAAGTCGGGCTTCCAATGGAATTCGCAGAAAATCCACTCTCTAACAACGCCGATACGGGTTGCATCGTACGGAAGCGAATCAAATGCTTCAGTAACTAACACGCACATGTTAACTAAATTTTCATTGAAACTGTAGATATTGAAAAACGTTGTTACCTATAGCGTAGACAGTTGTTATCTTTAAATAGCGTTAACATGAAAAGTTGTTACCTTTAGCGTTAGCGTTGTTACCTTAAAAGACAATAAAATTACCCATGCTTCCATACCAAATAATAATAAAAGTATCAAAAAGCATTTTCTGTACAACTTTAGTCCCATTTCTTTAAGATTACCCCACCCCTCAAAACATGCTAAAAAAGCAATTTTAGCAATATTTCAAATGTCAATAAATAAAAAAAAAGAATTTTCCTAAGCATATCAGGGTCATGTCTGCACTCATAATGCTCTTGCATATCAGGAAATGCTAAGTTTTACATACCTTCTCCGGCGTTTTAAAGTTATTCAATGCTGATCTCCCCGTGAGTCAAAATCAGCCATTTTACCTACTTTTTGGAAGTTTTTAGCCTCCAAAAAACCCAAAGAATGCATATTCCAATACACCAAAATAAACTTAGAAGTACTCAAAACTGAAAGCAACATCAAACATGGGCTTCATAATTATTATAAATACCATCTATGGACCTAAAAGACGCTTAGTTGATTTCTTTCTTATTTACATGGACATTCGTGCGAAACTGAGGAGTGCCCACTTAGTCTACAACTAAGCATGTTGTGCTCCGCAGAATAATTCTCTGTTTATAAATTTTCTAATAACTTTGATAAATAACGCATGAAAATTATGACGACCGATAATCTTCCTAAGTTTGTAAATCACATCTCCATAAAAGACGGGTTGTGATAAACCTTGTCGCAGAAGTGTTTTAAGATTGCTATTATATTTTTCGAGCAGGTCAGTGTTACAATAATAAAACTTAGGACAAGTCTTACGTAAGTAATTGTAACGGTAACCCTTTGGAGGAGTTTTTCAGTAATGTTAATATTACGAAGGTTGAAGTCCCCAACACGGCTACAAGTTCCGGCAAAACGAATTAACTGAGAAATATACACGCCATAACAAACAGTATTGGGGATATCCCCATTTAAATGTGGATAATTCACAATATCGAAATTGTCATTGGTGCTATCTCCATAGCATTGGAACTATCTCTCCGGCACTGGAGCTATCTCTTCTACGAAATCGCGTATTTCTCCTCCAGAAACGTTCTCTGTGTTATTTAGTTTGTCAACAGGCAATATACGGACATCAGCTGGTTGATATTGGATGTGTTCATGTCGATATGTAGCGTAAACAGGACAAAGAATGTTGGAAAAACCTTGGTGGCGACGATAAAGTTGAGAAAAAAATGCAAAGTTCGAACGGGCTAAACGTCCCTGGCGTCAAATTATGCATCTTTCGATACTAATTGTGGGAGGTCTGCGAAGCTTAAACATGACTACACGGAACTGCTTTCCCCGATTTTTTCATTTCAAGGCAAATAAAAAACAACGAATAAATAGCAAAGCATACCCACCTTGTTTACTTGTATTTTTGGCGTTGGAACTACCTCGGAAGTGGCGATGGAGTACTTTTGCATATACCTCCAAACGGAGGTAGCTCCACTGATTACCAGCCGTGGTACTGGTTCTACCCAGGAAGACAATCAAGAAGTACCATAGAAGCGAATCGCTTACAACAGGTACAGAATACAGTAAGGTATTTAGCCTGGTTCCCTGACCTCCCACAATGGTGGTATTAACGCGTAGTGAGTTGTGAAATAATGACTAAATAAGAAAATTAAATTGAACTGAATCTTGTTTAACGGCTCATCAACACAGTATAGGTTCTTTAGAGCCGCCCCAGGGAAAGTTGAAGGTGGCGTTTTAACTTATTGAGAGGAGGAAAATTGAATTGAATATTGTTGAATGGCTCATCAACACATTATAGGTTATTTAGAGCCGCCCCAGAGAACGTGGAAGCTTATTGAGTGGTGAAATAATCAGAAATATTGACTAAACAAGTAAATTAAATTGAACTGAATATTGTTGCCGGCTCATCAACACATTATAGGTTATTTAGAGCTACACAGAGGATAGGGAATTTGGTATTATAGCTTATTGAGTGGTGAAATACTGACTAAATAAGGAAACTAAATTGAAATAAATATTGTAAAACGGCTCATCAACACATTACAGGTTATTTAGAGCAGCCCCAGAGAGAGTGGAATGTTAGTTCTTGATTACTATGGTATATAGTACAATTATTCATGTGTGTGAAGTTGGCTCGGGTTTCGGGGTTCGACATTCAAAGTCAGTTCGAAACCAGTTTGGAGTTCAACATTCAAAGCCATTTCGGGGTTCAAAATTAAAAACCAGTTCGGGGTTCGACATTTGAACCCAGTTCGGGGTTCAACATTCAAAACCAGTTTGGGGTTCAACATTCAAACCCAGTTCGGGGTTCAACATTCAAAGACAGTGCGGGTTCAACATTCAAAACCAGTTCGGGTTCAACATGCAAAGCCAGTTCGGGGTTCAACATTCAACACCAGTTCGGGTTCGACATTCAAACCCAGTTCGGGGTTCAACATTCAAAGACAGTTCGGTTCAACATTCAAAACCAGTTCGGGTTCAACATGCAAAGCCAGTTCGGGGTTCAACATTCAACATTAGTTCGGGTTCGACATTCAAAGCCAGTTCGGGGTTCAACATTCAAAGCCAGTTCGGGGTTCAACATTCGAATCCAGTTCGGGGTTCAACATGCAAAGCCAGTTCGGGGTTCAACATTCAACACCAATTCGGGGTTCAACATTCGAATCCAGTTGGGGGTTCAACATTCGAATCCAGTTCGGGGTTCAACATTCAAAGCCAGTTCGGGGTTCAACATGCAAAGCCAGTTTGGGGTTCAACATTCAACACCAGTTCGGGGTTCGACATTCGAACCCATTTGTAGCGGCTACTCATCTGAAACTATACTGGGTTGATGTTTTGAAACATTACAGAAATGCTGCCCATAATGTCTAGTCGATCCTAGCAAAAATTCACGTTGACGACAAATCTAAGATGGCCGCCAAAGCTAAAAAAAAATATAATTTTAAAAGCAAGTTTTTAGCAACTACTTCTTGAAAACTATAAGTGATATTGATATGTGACTTTCTAAAATGGTCAGCATGACATAATGTTGGTCCTTGTCGAAAAGAATTTTGATTCGACATAAAACATGGCTGCCAGCGGATGCAAAGATGTTTTCTTTACAAAATAGGATTGCATCAGGCAATATAAAATGCGTATGACTTGGTCGAGTATTGAACACACAACCTCCCGCATGCGGCAAAAATCAACTAATGTAGGTTTAGTATACATTATTAGTTATTAGGATTCTTGACAGGGGACGTGGGCTCACATTCCCTGCCTGGAAATTATATTCACCCGAGCCGTTAGGCTTTTTGTTAAAAAGAAAGAGTTTATATGTGTTAATAAATTCTGAGATGAAGGACAGGTCCAAAACATATGAACTATAGTCTCGTCTTGGTGGCAGAAGTGGCAGAAAGGGTTTTCAGTTTTTTTTATTTCATGTAGATAATAGTGTGTTGAAAGAAGCCGATGGTTAATTTAAAACCATTGTAGTATTGTGCTAGAGGTAATTTTGAAAAGGGATGAATATATGTCTTTCCATGTTTCGGCTTCAATATCATAAATATGTTCCCATTTGATTTTTGATGTTGGACTTTCATTATTTCTATTAAAAATGGAATACATATCAATGCAACCTTTCTTGTTGTTGATGACTGCTTTAATATTCGCAGGTAAAATTGGGTTTTCTAATTTGTTCATTGTTATTTTGTTTTGCAATTGTTTTTTAAAGGTTTTAATTTCAGCTACTGCTCCCTCGTAGATTAGAAAATTTGTTTTAATGCCAGTTTTTTCTTCGAACTCAGTAAAAGAATAAAATCCACCATTTTCATTGATTAAGTCATTTATAAAAACGATGCCTTTCCTATACCATACTTCGTTAAAAAAGGGCTTACCGCCAATCAAAATATTGTTATTATAGAGTAGTGGGTGTGACAAAAAGCCCTCAGGTGAGTTAGGCAAACTAAAATCAATAAGTTTAACATATGAAATTAGCACATCTTTCCAGATTTTTTTTTAATTTTTTTTTTATTAATGTTTCACAGTAGTTTTTGCCAAAAGATGTTATTTTTTTAATATCTATTATTTTTTCAACCAGTTGCTTCAAAGTGCCCTCATTAGTTATGAGCCGTCTTATCCAGGTAGTTTTAAGGCTGAATATAAATGCTTTAAGATTAATCATTTTGATACAACTTTCAAAATGTTGCTTAACTATTACGGATTTCTTTTTTGCAGGGCCTTCCCATAAAAAGTCATAAAATATGTTATTAATTATAGCTGTGTGTATTTTGCATTTATGGTGAAGATTATTTCATATCGTGTTTATGTTGTATCATACTCTTCTCATAGTATATGTATGTAACTGTTGCCGCTAATTGTATTGGTGATGAACATGTATGTTTAAGCATGAATAAAAAATTAAACTGAAACTTTTAAAACGAATAACATTCACATGAAGAATAAAATTGTTCGCGATCTTTCAAATATAAAAAAAAAAGACAATTTTAAATGGGTATACTTACTTTGGCCAATTACAAACATGGCAGAGGTATTACTTAATCATGATGGTGCTAATTGTTTACGCCAGACTAATATGGCAACACAAAGACACCGTAAACAAATGATTCATTCTTCGTTTTAATCAAAGTAATCGGCGAATGATCTGACTACCTGTTTGACAAATTGTGAGAAAAGTATTTCAAAAGCGTGTAAGAAATAATGGATGTCTTTATTCGGCCTAAATATATAGGATAATACTTTATTATATACAAACAATGATAACAGTGTAGTGAATGAAACCAATTACAGTCATAATAATAATTAATTCAGACTTAATTCAATTCAAATCAATTTTTTTTTACAACAATCAATTCAATCAATTATTTTATTCAGCATAAACATCATACAATGTTCATCGCCTATTACAATGAGGCGGTTACATTACATTGAGAAGAGCATGTATAATACTATCCTGGAGTAAAGCTACAAAAGAGCACTTACCCCTAGTATTTTAAACAAACAATTTCGAATAGTATATAGCATAACTAATACAGAGGGGAAAATCATCAGAAAAAGAAAGAGAGTAAGAAAACAAAACAACTCTATACATATAATTTGTTTGTACAGTGGATACATTTCGGTCAAGCTTATTTACAACTCGTGCTATCAGTCCTCGCACTTAGCGGTTTCACACAATAGCAATTCTTCGGAAAATAAGTCTAAGGCCAGTAGGCAAAAACTATGTGTTTCAGACAGATACTTGAATAATGGTTTACAATCATAATAAATATTACGTTAATCTCGATAATTCACGTTAATTATCTATTATACTCTCACGTCTCAAATTCGCTAAATATACATATTTTGCCAATTTACTTAATACTATAATAATAATAATAATAATATAATAATATCTTTATTCAGCAATTAAACATACAACACATGTTTATAGCCTACACAATTACATGAAAGTATGAAGATAGTGAGAACATGAACACTTATCCATATTAAACAAATAAACATACAATTTACATTATATCAGATTTACTGAGAAGCACATTATTTTAAAATCGCTGTAATGAAAAATAAGAATTTAACATCAGGAAATTTTCTTTATGTACTATTCCTTAATTTGAGAGCATAGAATATAAATTTCGCTAAATTTACAACTGTACATTTTGACTTTGATGTCATAAGCGAATCAAACTTGTTCAAATTTGGCCATCGGCAATAATAAGGTTTAAGATATTTATGTCTTAATTCTCTATAAATTGGACAAACAAGCAAAAAGTGGTATTCGTTTTCAATAAAATTCATATTGCAAAATCGACATTTTCTTTCATCCCTATGAATATTTTCATATCTTCCGCTTTCTATCGCGAGGTTATGCGAAGACAATCTAAATCTGCAAAGAGCTATTCTAAATTTTTTCTCCATATCAATATCTAAATAATGTTCCAAATTAAAATCGTGCTTAAAACGACAGTAAGTAACAAGTCTGTTAGAATTATTTATATTTGCATACCAGCTTTGATGATATATGTCTAATATTCTTTGTTGGATGGATTCATAGTTAATGTGTTCTATATCATATTGATGTAACCAAATATTTGTCATACCTAACGTCTCCAATATTGATTTTATTTGGAATGCCCAATTTGACCCGTTATATGATATATTATTGTCTGCGTCGCTTTTTTGTAATTTATATATTTTCTTAGCGATACTGTTATCTCCTAATTTCAATAATTTAATCCAATACTTTACCATATTTAGTTTTCTCTTTACATAGAGCGGAACTCTACCTAGTTCACCATATAAACCTGTAAGATTTGTCGACCTTTTTACGGATAAAATCTTCCTGCAAAATTTCGTATGTATAAGTTCGACGTCTTTTGCATCATGTGATCCCCAAACTTCCGAACTATAATTTAATACAGACACCACTAAAGTGTCAAACAGCTTGCATTTCTCAGAAATGGGTAATTCTATTCGGTTAAAAACAGAGAAAAGATTATGCAGTGCAAACGATGCATGTTGTGCCAATCTTTTTTGCGTTCTAAACCAATTACCGTTTTTAAAAAAGTGAATCCCAAGATATTTAAAGGAATTAACTACTTCTAATGTTATATTATTTAGTATGAACTCATATGTAGTGTGACGACCTTTTTCAAAGATCATTATTTTTGTTTTTGCTGTATTTATTTTCAGACCCCATGTATGACAATATGATTCTATATCATTTAACATAGACTGTAACGTATCGGGAGATAAAGCAAAGACTACTGCATCGTCCGCGTAAAGAAGCATGAATATTTTAAGATCATCTATCGTAAAAATGTCTTCTAAATCAGAGTTAACATTTGATACAATATCGTTTATAAACATCATAAACATCAAAGGAGAACTCGGATCTCCTTGTTTCACTCCGATATGTGATTCCACAAAGTCTGATAAAGCAGACTTATATCGTATACATGACTTTACCACAGTGTACATAGATTTAATGGCATTTACAATTTTAAGACTTACATTTTGGGCTAGAAGCTTATGCCATAAAAGTGAGCGGACTATTCTATCGAATGCTTTTTCATAGTCTATGAAAGCACAATACAGTTTTTTTCCTAAGCTTAACACCTATGCAATAATAGAATAAAATACAAATATACAATCTACAGTAGATTTACCCTTTTGAAATCCAAACTGGTTTTGCGATATCTTATCGTATTTGTCTGACCATATAGTTACACGATTAAGTAAAATTTGAGAATATATTTTTCCCAATACATTTATAAGTGTGATTCCCCTATAATTGTTTGCATCATCATTATTTCCATTTTTAAAGACTGGAATGATAATTCCTTCGCCCCATGTTACAGGGTATTCACCGTTATTTAACAGACGATTATACAGTTTTAATAGAAATGGTGAGATTATATCATAACATGATTGAAATATTTCGCTATTTAAATTATCCAATCCACAAGATTTATGATTCTTCTGGTGGAAAATCGCGGCTCGTAGTTCGTTTTCTGTTATCTCCGCGTCTAATTCTTGATCGAATGTACCTTCTATGTCCGGAGGCTGTTGTTCTGACTCGTTTGCGTTTCCGAACATTTTTTTAAAATGATCGAATAGATCTGTGATATTTAAATTTTTTGCGTCAGCTGATTTCTTTTTATATTTCTTTTTTAAAGATTTCCAAAATTTTCGAGGTTGTTTTTTCGCTAAAGCTTGTAATCGTTTGCCTTCACTTATTTTATATTTGTTTCTAGATTTCCGTTTCACGCGATTATAAATAGAGCGCGTTGAAATAAATACATGTTTGTTTGCGTCATTCTTTTCTTTTACAAATGCATTTCTTGCTGTTTTAAAATCGCGTTTAGCTTGATAACATTCTCCGTTAAACCAGTCTTTATTATTAAAGTCAGATTCCTCCGATTTATTTTGTTTTTTATAAGATTTACCAAATACGCTGAATGCGCTATCATACATGTAAGTTGTGAACGAATTGACTATGTCGTCGATTTGATTATTGTTTATGTTTACATCGTCGAGCATGCTTTGAATTCGCTCATTGTTATTCATGAGTACGTCTCTAAACGAGTTGATCTTGGACTCGTCCCACACGATTTTATTTTGCATCGGTTCATTTACTATGTCGGGGTCAGGTGCATTATTTCGTGCTAGTTTTGTTTTAAAACAAGTATATACTGGCGCATGATCAGAAAATTCGTTAAAATCTAATATCTTAAAGTTTGAAATACAACTACAATCTGAGAAATTAAGTAATAGATAATCTACTAGATACACTAGACTGGCTAGAAGTAAGTAACAATTTAAATTTTTGTAAATTTGGCCAGTGACAATAGTATTTAGGAAGACACTCAATTCTAATATCGCGAAAACATGGACAAACTAAAACAAAATGATATTCATCTTCGATTACATTCATTTGACAGAATACACATTTACGTTCAGATCTCTCTACATTTTTAAATCTACCTTCTTCTATAGCTAATTTATGGGCAGAACACCTTAGTCTTGTCAAAGAAATACGATGCCTTTCGTTTGCAACACAGTTCAGGTACTTTTCAACTCCAATATTATTTTTAATTTTCTTGTAGGTTTTTAGCTTTGGTGATGTAGCTAATGTCGAATACCATTGCTGATAATACTGGTCATTTAGTCGCTCTATAATTTTCGATAGTTGAAGATTCGTTATATTAGCATTATTCCATAAATAGTTAAAACCTAGATCGTTTAACAAACGCTGTACTTCTGAGGCCCAGGACCCACGAACATTATTATTTACTTGGTCTTTATAAACTTCGTTGATTAAAGAGCCTTGCAGTAGGAACGCCAGCCCTATGGCGTATGAATATTTATCAAACAAGGTCACGTGATAAAATCGTTAACAAAATGACATTATCGGGAAAATTGTCACTGGTCAGATTTCTTCACCTCTTATTTATAAACTGTGATTATAACAAAACACCATCACAGATCGTTGTTAAAGTAATAATATTCACAAACTACATTGGTCGAACAGAATTGGTGTACACTTCGTGTAATTCCCATTAATAGTTAAAGGTATTTTTCAAAGGGATGAATTTAGGTTGTTTTAAGGTTTAAATTGCCAAAAATGCGCTTTTAAATCAAAATCGATTTATTTTGTCATTTTAGAAGCGAGAATAAAAACAAATGCATGTACGCGTAGATAAATCTTTCCTCTGTCCATATGCAAATTTTTAATGAAATCGGAGACAATTACTTTTTTTTCCCCAAAATTAACTAACATGACCCACGGACTCAAAGACGGCATAATGCATATACATTTACAGACGCGACCGGGTACACAATAAATGAAATAATTCCATTATTTCAATACATATATTTCAAATGTATGTATCCATGCATTCCAGATTGAATTTCTGATCTATACATGCTTTTGGTTTATGCCGGAGTGCTCAGAATAGGTTTTAACAAACAAAATTGTAACGGTACGTCGGGAAAGGAAATGAGGATTGCGAAAATATATGTTGCAGTGCTAATTTTCTGAATCCGAAAAAAATGCAAAAAAATTAAGTTTTAACAGCGAGAATGAATTTTTTTTCACGAAAGTGTTCATTGACATGTCTACTATTAAAACCCAAAATTTAAAGTCAATCAGAAAAAAGTACTTTTTTTTCCCCAAAATTAACAAAGTACACCGTGTTCGCTAAAATATGAACAATCGCCTTTCGAAGTTAATGTACACGCGGGATATAAAACCATGAAATTGTGAAATCCTTTTTAAGAGATATATTGATTTCAACATTGTTCTGTATTTAATAAATTATTAGAGTAGAATGTTCACCGTTTTTCTCAAGGACACCATTACGGTAGTATCCCTGCAGCCCCGCCCCTCATTCCACCCCCACCACCCTCCATACCATATTGATTAGGCTGCTAATGCGCAGTTTTAATCAAATTTGATTTATTTCATCATTTTAGAAGCGAGAGAAAAAAAAAAAAAGCATGTACGCGTAAATACATCTTTCCTCTGTAGATATATAAAATATAAAAAAAATCGGAGGCAAGTACTTTTTCCCCCCGAAAATTAACAAAGTACACCGTAATCGTTTAAATACGCCGAATCGACGTTCCAAATCGATCTTCGCACGGAATAAAATTGTGGAATTATTAATTCATTTATAAAGATAAATCGATTTCAGCATTGTTCAGTAGTTGTTATATTATTGATGTAGTATGTTAACAGTATTTATGAGAGCAACATTACGGTAGTATCCCTCCAACCCCGTGGGTTTCCCCACTCCAACCCGTACACACAATACGTTGTGTATTGCTGAGAATGCGCCTTTTATTCAAATCGATTTATTTCGTCATTTTAGAAGCGAGCATAATAACAAAATCATATAGATACATCTCTCCTCTGTATATATGTAGAATTTCAATAAACGGAGACAAGTACTAATTAAGTAACAGGACCGTCCGACCCAAAGACGGCAACATTCATATTCATTAAGGAAAGACGACCGGCTACAGAAACAATTAAATTATTTCGTTATGTAAACACATACATTAAAAATGTATGTGTTCATGTATTTTACACTAATTTTTTTATCTATACATGCTTTGGGTTTATGTCAGAGTGGCCAATTTATTTTAACAAACAATGTTGCAACGGTATATCGGAAAATGAAATCATGATGGCGGCAACATACGTTGCAGAGTTAATTTTCGAAATCAGAAAAAGCGATAAACTAATATAAGGTTAACAGGCAAAAAGAAGTATATTCTTTTAACTGTTCGTTTAAAACTGAGGGGGCGACTCGAGTTTTAAAGAAAGCAAGATTGGCATGTGTCCCTTTAACCAAGTAAATAAATGACTGACGAGTAACATACATGCTACTGTCGGTAACAAACATGATTATGTGTAGACTCGAAGATTTCATAACATAAACGTGGACATGACATTGTGTCAATGGAGCACTTGCCAGATTTGTGGTGTTGTGAAACACTGTACGCGTGAATCCAAAAAGTGCGGGTCGTTTATATTTATAGGGCATATATAGTTAGTTATATATATATATTTATATATATTATTATTTTATATTTATATGGTCCCAGAACGCAGTCATACTCACTACTATATTGAAAGTAAATACTGAATATACATGTGCGGTGCGTTACGATTTGTAGTATTTGAAAACAGACATATTAAACATTTCCCTGAACATATATACTATATTCATAGAAGTATTATTTCCTGGAAAAAAAATACATGTTTGTTTTCAGCAGTTGAAATCTACTATATTCTGCGAATATTGCTATTTTGAAAATTTGAATACGTCTGTTTTCATCAAATAGCATGTTTTGTTTGTTTTAATATATATATTTTTTAATTTATGATTTAAAAAAAAAATGGATGATCGGAATATGTCTTACACACTGTTGAATCCTGTAATTTAACAACAAGTGGTTTGGTTCACAGGCGACAGTATCGGTGAACAAAACCACTTGTTTTACTGGATTCAACATTGTGCAAGAAAATATTCATATATTATACCATTAATATTATAACATGTGTGTTGTAACATATGCTTATCCTTGGATAGTGGATGTCTGCAGGGAACTTGTCCTTTTACCTAAAAATCAAACGATCATCCTCTTTCCACTGTCCAACAATGAAGTTTCATGAAATTTGCTTTAGGTAAGAGGAAAAACTGTGTGGGCAATACTTTTCATTTTCCGGTCATGCTAACGGACCTTTCAACTACTGACTTCAAAATAAACAGGGATTATCATTTCACCAAAGGCATTTAAAGTATGAAGTTTTATGAAATTAGCTTCAGAGAAAGTAATAAACAGTTTGTACAAAGTTTCGTCAAAATCCAACAAGTAGCGCAGACAAGATTTGTGACAGACGAACGGGAAAGGCCAAATCTAATCTGTCTCACCTACCACTTTGTGGTGGAAGACATAATTATAAAGACAATATTTTAGTTCATATGTATACTTTATTAAGCAAATAATTGAGCGAATATAAACTTCAGCATTGACTCTGGCCAGTGGTGTACATGGAGTCTTCTTCCACATGACGTGCAGACTGAAAGAAAAGAAAGACATAGAATTTAATATAAGTCGAGCAGAGTATTCAATTTGAATCAGGTGTTGCGAGAGGGATCTAGGGCATATTTAGGGGAATGGGACAGTTTAAAATTTAATTATTGTTAACGCCTCATCAACACGTTGTTTAGGTTATTTCGAACCGCCCGAAAGAGAGGAGGAAAGATACATAGGCATCCAGGAACCCTGCCCTACGCTTACTACCGATTAGATACCTATGGTTCTTTAACGTGCTTGGAGGGAGGACAGACTCCGATACACAGGACCACCCGGTTTACGTTCCCATCAGACGAACGAGGCTAGCAGGACACATCGAAGTAACCCAGTGGCGCCAGTAAGAATTGAATCCGTGTTCACTGAATTCAAAGCCGATATGCTATAAACGTCCCTTGACCAAAACTGAGTAAATGGCACATCAAGTAAAGGGTCAATACATATTATATTGTGTATCATACGAGTATATGATTGAACTGACATGATTATAGAACCATTTTAATGTATGTTTCACCCAACAGTACAGCAAGAATCTATTATAAGGAAAGTTAAATCTGACAGAGGGTGCAATGTTCTATAAGCCATTTTTACTAGAAGCGGAATAAAATACAAGTCTGGCCAAAAATCTAAAATTGTTAAATTTTACACGTTTTGTACATAGGATATTTTACTTTAATGACTTAGTAAGGTCATTTTACATGGGGAGAAACCATTAATATACAACTATTTATTTTCTCTCTCAAAACCTGGTGATGCCGCTAGTTTTAGAAATAAAACATGATTAAATAGGGCAGTTGAGAAGACACTTTTGTAGATGTGTGGTCTGTTCTGATGTGAAAATGTGTAAAACAGACACAAGATTGGAAATTTGCTCTGTGTCCCTTTAATAAATTGAGGACCCATCACATAGACCAATTATATGAGGTTAAAAGGACACACGGCAATCTTGAATTATTTATCAAGCTTTAACATTAGCATCTCCATTTGTTAACCTGGTAACATGTTAAATTTCAATCTGCTTGCATTAAAAGTTAAATAAATTATTATAGGTGCACTATTATCAACAGTAAGTAATGTGTAAAACAATTTCTTCTGAACTATTCTAATAAATTATATTAATGATGCACAAATGCAAACTATGCAGAAAAAAATTAACCGAACTCCAGAAGTTTTAAACAAATAAAGACTGCCTAGTGTCCCTTTAACACAACTTGTTTTCGCATGTATCCAGTACATGTAGTTTACACGAGCTCATATGACAATCACGCTGCACTATCACTGAAATATTTTTACTCTAACTTTGAACAGCACCGTGCAAGCATAACACAAGCTCCATTTAAAGAACTACACAAGTGCAAACAATTTTTAAAAAGGCTCTTACCTCCATATGATCCAATGGCATTTAATACGGCTTGACATTCTGAAGTCGTCAGTATCAATTCACTTAGAGCTGCTCAAGGACACGATTCACATTTGAGACCTCTCTGAAAACAACATCAATCCAATGTCAATGATCAAACAGACATAGTTTATCCTTTGTTATACATAATGCAACATATTTAAAAAAGAAAAGATAAAATAACTAAATTGAATAAAGCATGAATACTACTTGTGCTCAATAACACTGTTAATGTAATAAAAACATCTCTCATCATTCATTATACATGTAAAATATAATGTAGCCCAACTGGAGATCCATTAAAAACATTGTTCCACTTTCACAGCATATTTCCAGCCCATGGAATAGTCATTTCTTTTGAGACACACTGGAGGCAAGCGTAGTAGCTACACCGCCTTAAAGGCTTTTAAGTGAAATGTACTTTCTCGAAATTGCGTTGTTTTTTTCGCAACAGAATGTAAATAAATGTAAATTCAAAATCACTTCCTTGCCTCAAAACTTTACTGTACATAAATATGAATCTGACCGATTTCAGACAAATGTCTATGGCAGATTACATTGTTTCAATGGTAGTTGTATCGGGTTATGTATTCACGAATGTGCGAGAAAATGGGGATAACGCTAACGATATAGAGACAACGCTAACTATTTACATTCATGCATCTGAGGGGTGGGGGTGGAGGGGGTTTCTAGTTTTCTTACCCCCTCCTTGTTTTCGGTATGCAAGCTCCATCTACCCCCCCCCCCCCACACCCCCATCTACCGTACTTGGGTGGGGGCGGGGTGCGGGGGACATTGATAGCATTTCTACTAGCAATTGTTTTATTCCACGAAACGTTCTACAGTTTACAGTACATCCAGTTACTGGAAAGATCGGAGTACACGAAAAACACTTATAGTGATTATGAACTTTCTATTATACACTATACACTACTTTTTTAGGCACTGTATTTGGCCAATGTCTAAATATGCACGATCTAAAAGGGGTGTGTACTGTTTATTAACAAACACATTTTAATGACAAAACAAATACCTTGATCATGGACCTCCAGCAGCAGACAATAATCCCAAATCCAACTTGCAACAACATGTCAATTTCACGTGTCAAGTTATGTCACGGTGACCTGTCAGTCACCAACACTGCATCGTGTTGACACATAATGGGACGTTATTTCGTCCGGTAAGGTATTAGTTTTTACATAATCTACGGTATGAAACACTGTACGCGTGTTGTTAGACTCCATAGGTACCCGTAGTGCTCGCCGACGTAGCGCGCCCAATTTCGGGTGTAAAAAAATGGCGTCTGTTTTAGTTGAAAATTCGTAAAATAGTCCGTAAAATACAAAGAAATAGTCCATGTTCGCGGAGTTAAAATGCGAACAGAACTGATATGTTATAGGTCCGTGGCGTTCCTACTGTTGTGACCTAATAATTTTGAACCAAAATTTAAGAATTCTTTCCTTACGTACAATATCTAGAGGAACCTTACCCAATTCTCCATAGACTGACGCATTTGGAGTTTGCGTTCTGACGTTTAGTATTTGTTTAAGAAATTTTAAATATATTCTTTCAACATCAGGAGCTTTATGAAATCCCCATATTTCAGCTCCATAATTTAAAATTGGCAGGATCATACAATCAAATAGTTTCATCTTTTCACTTATTTTCAAAGGGACAGTATCAAATAAGGAATTCAAAGAATAAGTAGCTCTACGTGCTTGGTCTGCCAAGGCTTTTTGAGATTGATAAAATTTTCCATTTGATGACATAGTAACACCTAAATAGGTGAATTGTTTAACGTTATCTAGTTTTCTATTGTCATAGAATAAATCAACCTTATCCATTCTTGCGCCTAATTTACATATCATAGCTACAGTTTTACTAGCATTTACAGTTATATTCCATACTTTACAATACTCAAGTAATTTATTTAACAGAAGTTGTAGCCCATTGACTGAATATGAAAAAAGTACAGTATCATCTGCAAATAACAAAAGAAATATCTGCATTTCATTGAGCGTAATCATATCTGCATCACTATCGTTTATATAAGATGACATGTCATTAATAAATATAATAAATAATAAAGGTGATAAAGTTTCACCTTGTTTTACACCCATGAAGCTATCAAAATAATCTGATATATTGCTGTTTGCTTTAACACATATTTTAACTGAAGCATACATAGATTGCAACATTCTAACAAGCTTTGATGATACATTATTACTAAGGAGTTTAAACCAAATTCCATTTCTATAGACTAAATCAAATGCTTTCTTAAAATCAATAAAGGCACAATACAGTTTGTTGCTTTCATGTTGAATAACTTTATTAATTATAGACTGTAAAACAAAGATACAGTCAACTGTACTTTTGCCTTTTCTAAAACCAAATTGACATTCCGATAAGATATTATTATCTTCTATCCATTTACGTAAACGATTGTCTAACATAACTGAAAATATTTTAGAAAATATGCTAGTTAATATAATACCTCTATAGTTATCAATGTTATTTTTATCACCCTTTTTAGGCACTGGTACCAGCATTCCCTTTGTCCAAGCTTCTGGGTATATGCCATTATTGTATATAAAATTAAAAAGTTTACATAATATTGGTGACAATAACTGTTTAGATTCAATGAAAATTTCAGAAATTAAAAGGTCTATACCGGAACTCTTATTTCTCTTTAGCGCACTAACAGCTTTTAATACTTCGTCAACACTGAAATCACAATCTAACTGGTCTATAACATGACTATCGAGATATTCCTGTTGTAGTACGTTTTCTGCCTCTTCATTGACAAAAGTATCATTTTCAGAGAATAATTCTTTAAAATGACAATAAAAATCCTGAACAGAAATATTATTAGTGCTTTTGCACTTTTTCTTATATTTACGAACAAGATCCCAACATTTTTTAGGATTATTTTTAGCAGTATCATGTAAAACAGATTTTTGATTGTTTTTATATTTAACTTTAGCACGCCGCTTAACTTTCCTAAAAATACGACGTTTACCAATTACCAAATTAAAACATTCCTGTGTCCTAAATCTACGATATCGTTTATTCGCACTTTTTAAATCACGCCTCGCGGCTTCGCATTCTTCCGTGTACCACGGGCTTACATGCTTTCGTCTAGGTATATTTCTATTATTAGTAACATGTTTTTTTACGCCAAATATACTATAAGCACTTGTGTACAGGACGTCTGCAAAAGAATCAATACCTTGGGATATGTCTACATTACAATGTTTTTTGCCAATACAATATAGGCGGATACAATTAAATGCAATGAGAGAAAGTATGTTGTAAATACAAATATCTTTATTTAGCAATAAAACGTTAACGCACATGCTATGAGTCAAAAAGTTCGCCAAAAGGCCTAGTGACATAGGGCGAGCAAAAACAAAAACGTTACCTACCCTATGGGTCAAAATGTATTATAAGTAATGTATACACGTTTGAAAGATGCTATCGATTCATTTGTGCTGTAATTTATATTAATTAATATCATGCATAAATATGTTGATGTTGAAAATAGTGAAGTAAATAAAGTATTGAACAAATGAACATGATAATAGACAGATGTGTTGCCAAATATAATATCAGTTATAATAAGAATAAGAATAAGAATAAGAATACGAATACGAATACGAATACGAATAAGAATAAGATTAAGAATACGAATACGAATACCAATACGAATACGAATGAGAATGAGAATAAGAATACGAATACGAATACGAATACGAATACGAATACGAATACGAATAGAATACGAATACGAATACGAATACGAAAACGAATAAGAATACGCATAAGAATAGGAATAAGATTAAGAATACGAATACGAATACGAATACGAATACTAATACGAATAAGAATAAGATTAAGAATACGAATACGAATACGAATACGAATACGAATAAGATTTAGAATACGAATACGAATACGAATAAGAATAAGAATAAGAATAAGAATAAGAATACGAATACGAATACGAATAAGAATAAGAATGAGAATAAGATTGAGATTAAGAATACGAATACGAATACGAATAAGAATACGAATACGAATACGAATACGAATACGAATAAGAATAAGAATACGAATACGAATAAGAATAAGAATAAGAATACGAATACGAATACGAATAAGAATACGAATAAGAATAAGAATAAGAATAAGAATAAGAATAAGAATACGAATAAGAATAAGAATACGAATACGAATAATAATAAGAATACGAATAAGAATAAGAATAAGAATACGAATACGAATAAGAATAAGAATAAGAATACGAATACGAATAAGAATACGAATACGAATACAAATAAGAATACGAATAAGAATAAGAATACGAATAAGAATAAAAATACGAATACGAATAATAATAAGAATACGAATAAGAATACGAATACGAATAAGAATAAGAATACGAATACGAATAAGAATAAGAATAAGAATAAGAATAAGAATAAGAATAAGAATACGTATAATAATAAGAATACGAATAAGAATACGAATACGAATACGAATAAGAATAAGAATACGAATACGAATACGAATAAGAATAAGAATAAAAATACGAATACGAATAAGAATACGAATACGAATAAGAATAAGAATAAGAATACAAATACGAATAAGAATACGAATACGAATACGAATACGAATAAGAATAAGAATAAAAATAGAATAAGAATACGAAAAAGAATAAAAATAAGTCGTCTCCAAAAGTGAATATAAAAGTCAGTATATTGTTGTCATTATAAAACAACCTAAGGTTCATCTTATAACAATCACATTTAATTTCATAAATTGGCATTCGCATCGGTTTCACCCATCTACCAGTTTCTTTTTTTGTAATCGATGAGAAGAAACTACTGGTTTTGTACATACTATTCATCATCCTATATACATGATATACACTGATATGGTTATTGTATTCATTTATTAAATGTAAACGTAAGTAAGCAAAGGATGAGTGCGTGCGTCTCTCTTGTGTGTATAGTCCATGAGTAAATTAGGCATTTCTATGTGAGTGAGGGCGCGGGTGGTATAGGGCACCCGATATATTCATTATGAATTAAGTGTGATATTGTAATGAAGTATTAAAGGGGATGTAAATATATTTATTAAATGTAAACGTAAGTAAGCAAAGGATGAGTGCGTGCGTCTCTCTTGTGTGTATAGTCCATGAGTAAATTAGGCATTTCTATGTGAGTGAGGGCGCGGGTGGTATAGGGCACCCGATATATTCATTATGAATTAAGTGTGATATTGTAATGAAGTATTAAAGGGGATGTAACGACACCGCCAAACGAGCTCTGAAAGAAATGGAAAAAGGTGAGAGAATGATCAAAATCCGATGATAAATAAAAAAGATATGACCATTTAAAGATTGTTCTAAAACGAATATGGGAGCCACCATTTTTAGAACTATGACGTCATAGTTCTATTTACCATATATGGAATATTGGTAAATATCATTTAAAACGAAGAAAATCACTGCAAATGAATGCATTTTTTTAATGGTCATATAAAGCATTATTTCCATTAAGTATTACATATTTTACATACATTTGCTGTCATTTTCCCCCTATAAATCAGTTAATGTTCATATTTATAAATATTCCATATATGGTCATTTAGAACCGTGATGTCATAGCTCTCAAAATGGCCGCTTCCATATCCGTTTCAACCGAAACTTCAAATGCTCATATCTTCTTTGTTTATTATCCGATTTTGTTAATTTTTCACCCTTATTCAAGTTTTTCAGAACTCTCAATAATAAAGATGGTTCGGCTGTGTCGCTACATTCCCTTTAAGTAAGCTTCGTCACAGAGCTTCTCAACTATTGATTCTTACGGATTCGGGAAGTAAAGAGTACTGGTTTTGCCCTGGATAAAGTGGATGGGTCTGCATCCACAACTAAAATATCGACCCTCATATATACTCTAAAATATGCTGACAATGACGTAAAACATTATTCAACTGACAAACAACAATCAACCGTCAACTGTTCTTAATCTTTCATTTCATTTCTAAACTAGCTCTTTAGACTCGGGTTGACATGTCGGCTGTGTACATTAATAACAATGTTTAAAAACGTTGGTCTTTTTGTACAAGCATTCAAATACATTATGATATTGTGTTTAAATGCGAGGGCCAAATAGGCATCACCTTGACGGTGATTAAAGTGTATGTTTGCACCTGTCATAAATCCAGAAATATCGTGTCAAGACGGGTGCAATATATCACCTCAATATATCTCGTGTCAAATGTTAAGGTACTCATAGGATTGTAGTTTATAGGGAGGGTCCAAATAGGAAGCACCTTTGGAGATGGCGTATGTCCATAGGTGTAAGCGGATGTTTTTAGAACACCTGTCATAAATGATGAAATCTCGTGTCAAGATGTGTGCAATACCTCGTGTACAACTGCAATGGAACTTTGAGGTGAGGAAGGGCCTAGCTCGGAATCATCCTTACGATGGTGTGAAAGATGGAAATGTTTTACAACACCTGTCATAAATCAAGTGAAAACGGTTGTTATGCTAAGTTGATGAAGGTTGTGTAGAGTTAGTCGCATTTCAAATGTAAAATAAGAGATTATCTTCTAGCACACACCTTTTGGATGTTGGAATTTTTATTGTAATAATGTTGTGTGATTTTGTTTTAAAGTGCACACATAACCAGTGTCAGAAGAAATCTCTGGGTGGATTATCATATACTATGGCGTGGTGTTCTAGTGTCGCAGCATATATACAAATGGAGAGTATGTATATACAAATTACACCGTAGAATGACACACATACGCACGAGCACACACACACGCGTAATTTATATTTCAAACCCTTCTCTCTCTCTCTCTCTCTCTCTCTCTCTCTCTCTCTTATTTATTTGATGTCGAGTTATCTCATTTCTTCCCACTCTTTTACATGTTCGCGCATTGTCTTATATATACCATAACAATGGGTAAATAATACCCTGTTTATGTTTAATTCATTTTTTTTTATATTTTTGTTTACCTGTTATCAACAATTTCTAGGCTTGCACATCCAATAGTATTTGCAATTATAATACATCGACAGTGAAAGCAGATAATTTACCTTTCTCACATAACGTGGAATCTTCACGCGACACCACACATACCGCAGTAAAATATGATCATATCCATTTTGTAAGCGGCAATCTGATTGGTCATTTCAAATGGAAAAAGTATAGGTGCACCGATACTTTTGTGCGTACGCCTAATTATGGGGGGTCAAAAAGAAAGTGTAGGTGCACCTGTAAAATTGTAGGTGCACCTATAAAAAATGTAGGTGCACCTATAAAAAGTGTGGGTGCACCTATATATTTTATGGGTGCACCTACAATTTTATGGGTGCACCTACATTTTTACAGGTGCATCCATAAAATATATAGGTGCACCTATACTTTTTATAGGTGCACCTACACTTTTTTACAGGTGAACCTACATCAGTAGTTTTGATCCCGATCCTACACCATACAATTATGCGGCGGATGAGTCGGTATCGGTGTACATAACATATATGATATTAAACGGGTAGATGATTGCTGCAGTCGGACCATTTGATGGTTATTTAAGAAATAGAACATCGTTTACTGTGAATTATCGTTTAATATATCACGGTTTGGAGTTCAATTGTAAACAATAATTTATCGTGAAATTATTGTTTACAATTGAACGAAAAACCGTGATATATTATAGATAATTCACCGTAAACGATGTTCTATTTCTATTCTAATACCACTAAAATGTGAAAATAACGCAAACATCTGAAATCTTTCGCATTGCTTTGCTTGCTCTCCTAACGTTGCATACGTTACAATGCGGAATGCGCAATGCGCAATGCTTATTCTCCTAACGTTGCAAAAAATACAGTGATATATCGTTCAATATAACGAAATATTTTAAACTAGGCTATATAGTGCGGGTGTATTAGAATAAAGGATATAACATTGTAGCGGTAAAGTAGTGCTGCGGGATACACAACTGCACTCACAGGCGCGTATCCAGGCATATGCACGTACACCAATGCGTACAATTCGTCAGCAAAAGTGAAAAAATAAAAGTTCCAAAAATTACAAATATGCAATAAAAACTGAAAACTGAGAGGGGTATGGGCTAGGGTCAAACAAAATGCCATATTAACGCTGAAATATAGCTTGAGAACGCATCATTTGCCACCTAATAACATTTTCTTGGGGGAGGCCCCCCTCCCACACCTACCCACCCCCCTCCCCACTCGCAGCGTCGCTGCTCGGTTCTCAGCTACGCTTCTCATATATGGCGTACATTTCAAAATGCTCCAGGTACGCCACTTTTCTGATGTAAAGAGCAATGTATGGCAATCACTGACTGTGTTTAGAACCAAACGGTACCATATATAAATGATTAAATCAAAACAGGGATTCATATTAATTGCAATGATTTCATGTAGGTATATTAATATATCTATCGATTTCGTAAATGTGTCCATTCTTCAAAGAAATTTACCCTACGTCAGCTGTGACGTATATAATTTGTTCTCTACCTGTTCTCTTCGCGAATGAGGCGTGACACATTTTTTGCCTGATGGAAGACACATTTGAAGAATTTATAAATTCTGTCAATTTTAGACTGGATTTGTTTGAAATAATTATTTTCTAGGAATTTGAGAGAAAATAACTTGAGAATATTATAGGATCTAATCGTGTCGTTCTTCCAAATAGCGGACTTTTAGATGCACATTCTACAATTCAAGGCCATATGGCGCGGCCCAGTTCCAGATGCATGTGCCGCTGGGTTAAAATCGGATATTCAGGTGAATTCATGTCGCTTTAAGACTCTTTGGATAAAATAAAGTTAACAAATTTCTAAATGATGTACGTCTAAATGCAGCCGGTACGAGGAAACAAGTGTTAAGCATCTCACTACAATGGCACCTGGACAGAGAATAGACCAGAGCAATTATTCAAAATAAACCAGACGCAAATAAAATATGTGCAAAGACGAGAACGCATCAATAGTCGTGAATAGTCAATTTGACTCATCAACTTCTAAAATATTTCGAGAACCTCTGGCTTGAACGCAGACTTATTAGAAACTCTGCATTCGGTGGATTTGTAAGCAGAAGTCACCCACCCGCAAATCCATTGCCAACCATAAGGTCCGGGCAGAGCCAGACAACGTTACAGTGAAGGTCAAAGATCAGACAGTGGAAGTAAAAGGTTATGCGTATTTTCATCATTTGCTCAGCGACAATTCCCAAAAGGGAGACAGTTCCACAAAACAAGGAAGATAACTCAACCATGGACAAGGATGATTAAGTCCAAATAGGGATGATTATTGACAAAAACTGGTGTTATTTCGTTTCAAAAAGATTGATTTAAACTTTTTAAAAGTATATTTTATTAGGTGTACTGTGTTAATAGTGTGATTTTATTCGGATTAAATTTTTTAAATATGATGTAGAAATTTACCAAAGACAGTATATGAGTGGAAAGCCATTTCTGCACCATATTATATCGTTGAATGTCTAGAAAATGGTGTTGAGATTCAATTTCAACTTTCATAGAGCCTAAATCTTTTGAATTACAAAATTATAAGTTGAATCAGAAACAATGTGAGTTTGTTAATAATGATACAGAGTTATTGCTGTGTTGCCACTGACCGTTCCAAGTCGGTAGCCCTATTATCAACCCTTTTGTGTTTGTGATGTCTTATTTGGCCTTTTATTCATCTTTAAATTTGTTCTCAATTCAGTGTGTCTTTGTGGTTGACTGTCGTCCTTGAATGCTGCTTTTCCTGTTCGATTTTTATATCTATATTGTGCAGTGTGCTGATAAACCATGTTGTGTGAGTCCAGTGGGGTGTATACCTCAACAAAATAACACTTTTAGGATTATTATAGATCTGAGAGTATTAAATTCATATTGAAAACCCTGATGCGGCAAAGATAATTGGGAATAATGATCATTTTGTGACCGTTGATATTAAGGACGGTTTTCATCACAATACCCATGGCAGCATCCTTTCGTTATTGTTTAGGTTTTCAGTGGCAAGACGTGTATTATTGGTGGAAAGTCCCTTCCTTCGGGTTGTGAGCTTCGTCAAATTTTTTTAATTAAACGGTTCGACCGGTTATTTTAAAATTGCGGTCGATCGTAGTCCGTGTTACAGTTTTTGTTGGCGATTTTCTTCTAGGCGCAGATTCGGGTTCGAGTACTGATTCAGTTGTTACAAACTGGATGATTTAGATTTCCGAGTAAATTAAGAAAAGTCGCAATTAAACGCGTAACAGGTAATCGTTTATATAGGCTTTTCCATTTTTAGACTACTATTTTATGATAAGCAATGGAATACTGCATTTTAGCAGTGAAGCTAAAACATTATCCAACATGGTTTATTAAAATACTCAAGGCTGATTTGTTATCGGGGAGGTTTTAAAATTCCTTTACAATACCTAAAGAAATATAAAAAGATCGGACAGGGAAAGTAGCATTCAAGGAGGACAGACAACCACAAAACACAGAAATAAACACGCGAACAGAGAAACAAGAAGGCAAAAGTAATAATAAATGCAAACGACTTCACAAACACAAAAGGGTTGACAATAGGGCTACCGCCTTGGAACGGTCAATGGCAAAGTAGGCCACTAGGGTGCACCAAAACTCACACTTACCCTTCTGTCATCCCATTAAAACAGGACAGTGTAAATAAAGAAATCCCCGCCATGATCAAATCTCTAACCAACAAGGCAGCATCAATAGGCAATATAAGTAAAACACCAATATGCTCGTGTAAATATAATACAAAAAAAGAAGCCTAGAAAGCCACAATGAAGGTACTCAATGACTTGGCAGAAGCCAGAGCAACAAGAGAATAAACCATTAAGGGCACGACAAGAAAGATCATAGACAAACATCAAACGCCACCGTCCCAATGGGCTTTAGGTAGGCGTCATCATAGGGTCCACAGCCTGTCCGGTCATCGTACAATTAAAGAGGAAAACATAGTGGCGAACTGTAAAAGGGTCCACCACCAAGCATGCAGTACGTTGTAAAATGATAGGGTCATAACCTCTTTTGATAAACTTTTTAACAAAGATAGTATGAAAGTGATCATGACCAAGAATCTTACAAAGTTTATAAATCACATCACCATATAATTCAGGTTGTGATAGTCCTTGTCGCAGAAAGTTCTTAAATTACTTTTATATTTGGAAAGAAGATCAGGGTTACGATAATACAATTTTGCAAAGTTTTTACGAAGTTTATGGTAACGGTAACCCTGATTGAGTAGCTTTTTAGTTATACAAAGATTACGAATAATAAATTCATCAACTCGAGTACAAGCTCTTGAAAAAACGAATAAGTTAAGACACATACACCCCATAAGAAGTTGCTCGGGGAACATCCCCATCCAAGTGGGGATAATTAACAATGTCAAAATTAAAATTATCTCTCTTGTCATAGAGTTTGCTAATTATTTCACCATTTTCAATCGAGAGATCTAAATCAAGAAAAAATGCGTTATTATCAGATATATTGGCTCAACCCGGGGCTAGAGGTTAAGCTGAAGTTCTTTAGGATAAATATTATTAACCATAGTTGGAAGGAAAGGCTTCAATAACATCTGTCTGGGTATTAGGTGAAAGACTCAACATGAAATCTCTTTCATAGCAAAATAAAAACAAATCTGCGACAAGTGGTGCACAGTTCGTACCCATAGGGATACCAACAATTTGTCTATAAACGGTGGTCCCATACCTGACGAAAATATTTTCTAATAGGAAGATGAGGTCTTAATAAACTTCATAGCAAGTCCACATAGTATTATTGTCTAAACTGCCGTTAGTAAAAAACGCTTTAATATTATTACATGCCAAAAATTTAGTATTTTCTCTAGCGAATGTTTTTCGAATAAGAGAAATTAGCTTGTCTTTAATAATGTGATGTGGTAAGGTTGTATATAGTGTAGAGAAGTCTTACTGATGAAACAAACTTGACCTTCAGTCAACCGTTAAGACGTCATTTTTAACGCCAGAAAATACGTTAAGCGTTGAGACGTCATTTTAAACGTCAGTTGCAAAACAACATTGCAATGTTTTAAGCGACACTACCTTCCAACAACACATTTATATAGGATGAAACTGTATATTCCTCTCGTTGATGTTGAGAGATAGTCATAACATATAAGTTGTGAAAATTTGTATTGTGTGCAATGGGAAATATTTTATTCCTTAAATATAATACTAGAAATACGGAGTTATATTTTCACTGCCGGGACTACTTATTTTCAATGAAAATACTACTTGCTTTAGAAAATAATTTCCATTTATATTTTTACCTTGGAAATGTTTTGAGAAAATGAGCTATATTTTTTTTTGAAAATCGGTCTTTACATGTATACATGTATTTTAGGAATTGTTGTCATTTTCAGTACTGTAGAGTACAGTACAGTAAGATGTCAAATTGCCGGGTTTTCGAAAACAACTTTTGATTTCAAAAAGCTAGTATGAAAGATAGGTCATTTGCTTGGACATAACGTAATTAAGAAAATGAGTATTAAAACATTTTTTTTAGAAGTTATGGTGAGTTAAAAATAACAAATTCTTTAAGATACTGAACATATGGTGTCGCAAAAAAAAAATACGTTTTTCTGTATAAACTTTGATTAAGGCATAGAAATAAAAAATAATAGTTGTTGTAGAAAAATATTGATTAGCTATAAAACATGCTCATGCTTTAAATTGTTGCCCTGGGTGAGGTGGATGTGGGGGTAGGGGGTTAACAGAAACTACCGAGCACAATAAAACTAGAACAAACTATTTATTAATTCGCTATCTATTTCTCATCAAAGTATATGCTAAAACATGGCAATACAATGAAGCACCAACTTGACAATTGTTAATACGTTCATTTATTTTGATTGTATTTCCAGAAAAATTAAAACATTACATTTTTAATAAAATGTAATAAGGTTGAATTCACGTAATGCATTAAGTAACTATTAAGAATAACTTCTAGAAAAAACATATTCACATTCCTTGTTACTTGATAAATCAGGCGTCCGTGTGATTGATGATGGCTATGGAAATAAGAAACACAAAGACAAAATTGCGAGAAATATCTGGCAATAGGCGTGTATTGAATACAAATGAGTTATGTTTTGCATTTCAGTGACACTTTTTTATAGAATTGTATCATATCCAAATTAGTTCTCCACTGTAAACATTGAAATCATTTCCATTTTGAAAACTGATCACGAATGCAAAATAATGTTGATGTTTTTTTTCAATCGGGAACCTTTCTCTCAAATGAATTCATTCATCATGTTCATTCAATCAATTTATCATGCGGATATGCATTTCCGACTGATAACGTGGTGAGCTGATACATTTTGCTTTAGTCACTGATTGACAAAGCAAAACCGATGTGGAATTCCTCGAAAATTACTGTACATAACTTTATTAGACGTCATCAAACGTCATGAAGAAATCAGCAATATGTCGTCCACGTCAAGCGTTGCATTCTGTTTAAAGATAAATCTGATAATTCATAGAGAAATGTGGATAATTAACATGATAAAAAGAATATAATGTCAGTGCCGTGTCCATCAAGTGTATTATGATGTCCACGGAAACGCCAAATAGCTAGGTAGTCCCTCGCTATTCTTTGTTGTATAAGCCTAGCATAAAAGTACTTCATCTTTCTTGCCTCCACCCATACGAACGAAGCGACGTTGTGGTACTAACGTATTGGGTTAGAGCTGTTGTTTTAGCATCGAAAAACAGTTGATAGACACAATGATAGGGTACTGACACGCTGTTATGTCTTTTTAAGAAAATAAATTACATTTAAAAAGCCAGCCAAAGGTATCCTCGTGAATGAGTCCGTTAAACTTTTTTGTGGCCGCAACTAGTCATTTAGGTTTGCAGATAATCAACTCATATTTAGCAGGATTGTTTGTCATCATATGAAGATGATCATAATTAGTTATTGCCCTTTTTCAGGACTTAGACTATTAGGACATAATACGAACAGTGTGGTCGAAACTAATCATTCAATTTGAAGGGATTTAAACCAAATTTAGGAGTAATCAGTTCGTACTTAGTTCAATATGTACTTGGTAGGATTGTTTGCAATGCCGTCAAGATGATCGTATTTAATCGTCTTTTTGATTCGACAGTTTTTTCATACAGTTTTGGACTTTTCGTATTTAGACATTTAATGTATAATAAAAACATTATGGCCGCAAATTGTCATTCATTTGTGAAGGGAATTAGTTGATATTTGGTAGGATGTTTTGCAACTACGTCAATATAGTCATATTTAATCAGGCAGCTGATCCTTATATGGGTTTTATATCTATCTATGGTTAACGGACTGTGACTCATGTAAGTGGCGATACGCATGCTTCACAACTTGAATTCCTAGAGAACTCGTCTGAAACACTTGAATGGTATAAACACATATTTTGTAATGTTGAAACGTTACCATTTCACTTGCTGATGTAATCATAATTTCACAGGTCTCTATAGCGCAGTTGATTGAGGCGTCGTGTTAGTGCTGAGGAAGGTAGGGTTCAGCATGCTGATTTCCTTTTTTTCTTTTTTCTTTTAAAATTTTCATTATTATGGTTTTCATTATTGCTAATGGTAAGGTAGTAACAGTTCCTTTACATTTTTCATTTTGATAACGAAACCGTATAATTACACATTGTAACAGTGAACAGTTTATATGTGTTGCAATGGACACGCTAACGCAAACGTATACCTTACACGTGAACAATTGTATTTCTGTGATGATGTTTACTTCTAGCACGACGTGTTACAAGGGTGAGTTGTAATCAATATATAAGGCATGTCAAGGTATTTGAACAGAACGAAGCGAGGTCGCCCACATTGATTTAAAACGTTTAGTAGTTCGATGATATAAATCGGGCAGAATGTAAGAAAAAACGGTCGTGCGTGTTTATGTCTCCCGTGACAACATTTAATGTTTTCAATATTGTTTTAACACCCGTGACTTGATATATTATTATGTTAACTTATTGTCTCTCGGCAGCTATTTTACGCTTGCGTAAAACCTTGCGTGTCGTCGTTTTGATTTGACAATTTTTAAAGCCATTTGTGTATATTTGTAGCCTTGTGACCGCAACTAGTCAGTCAGTTTTAAATTATACAATTCATATTGGGTAGGATTGTTTGCCATCATTTTAATCGCTTTTTTGATTTGCCAGTATTCAGGCAGATATGGATTAAGAGTAGGATTGTTTGCCATCATTTTAATCGCTATTTTGATTTGCCAGTATTCAGGCAGATATGGATTAAGAGCCTAATAAGAGCTCGCTACTAGTCATTCGGGTTTTGAAGATATTTGGAAGGATTGTTTTACATCATGTAAAGATAAACATATTTAATCGTCATTTTGATTTGACAATTTTCAGGCAGATATAGCCTTTTTCGACGTACGGCCTAATAAGAACCTTGTGGCCGCTGCTATTCATTCGGGTTTTGAAGGGATTAAATTCTAATTTAAATGTATTGTTTACGATCATGTGAAGATTTAATCGTCATTTTGATTCTACACATTTAACGCAATTACCTTTTATGGCATATGAAGAACATTTTTGCCGCAACTAGTCATTTAGTTTTGTAGGGATTAAAACCAAATTTAGGAGCATTGCTTGCCATCATGAGAAGATGGTCGTATTTTATTGTCATCGTGATACTACTATTTCTACCGAAATTTTGATTGATAGAACTTGTGATATTTTACTATGATAAGAAACATAGGGCCGCAACTAGTCATGCAGTTTTAAACAGAATGAATGGATGGTGATTTACGGCACGTCGACACAAAAATAGGTCATATTGTGCGTTAAAACTGATGAAAGATTAAGAAATGAAGTAGTAAATAGAAATTAATGTAAGTATATAAAGGTAAAATTATTTACAAATAAGGGATGATATGGTAGTAATATAAACTGTATATAAATGTAAATCAACAAATGCCCGTCAACGGTGTATAAACAAGTAAATATATATAAGAACATATTATAATGATTTATAAAGTCTGATTAGTATAATGATTTATATCGTCTGATTTCTTTCAGGAAATCTAAAACAATACTAAAATCTATAGTATCAAATAACTCTTTCATAATATTACATGTAACATTGTAGTACCTTTGATGCATAGGATCAAAGTCTAAACTTTCCAACAAGATGTGTTTGACCGTTAACGGTGCAAAGCAGGGTATACATACCGTTCACCTTGTAATAAATATGAATGAGTATAACGTGTATGCCCTATCCTGCACCGGGCTCGGACAAATGGGACTACTAGAGTAACGGTTTAATTGACTGGAGTTTATTGTTAACTGACCCAAGCGGCTTGCCAAGAGTTACAAATATATGTGTTAATACAACTTTTAAAATCAGTATAAGGTAATTTGGCATTAGCTATATGTAAACTTAAAGCACTATCAGCTTTATCATTACCACGTATTCCTACATGGCTTGGAAGCCAGCAGAAAATAATAACATTATCAACTATAAGAGACTTGTACTTTTATAAAAGTTAAAGATTAAAACCTTCTTTTTTTTTCTTTTTTCTTTTTTTTTGTGAAATGTTTTACATCCTGCGAAGATGTTCACACCGTTATTTACATTCGACATGGTTCTTTAAGACCAAGGGAATAGTCACAGCATTTTGTTTCTCAGTCTAAAGTGTATTCTAATACTAGTCTTATTGTATGGTACAGTTTGATATATTATGCAAATCGTATGATCATTCAGAAATTAGAATGCATTAAAAAAAATATACGTATTTACTGAGGCACATACACATACATTTTGCTTGTATATGTTTGTTTTCCAAAATTAAGTTTGGCATTTATCAGAAATTATCACTTCTCTACATACTTTTCTGTTTTCATCTGTACACATTGTAAAGGTAGATATTAATGTCGAACAGGAAATGTAGTATTTAAGGACCACAGTGAACCAATAATATGTATATAGCGTTTAAACTAATAGAGGATCTTACATGAGTACTCATTCATTATTGAATTTATTAACGAGTTTAGTAAATTCAATAATGAAAGAGAACGAATGTTAGATTCTGTTTATCACATAACTCACATACGGACTTTTATCGCGTTTAATTTTTGCCTGTCGCTTTAACAAGGCAGTAAACGTACATTAACGTGACGTCCATGACGTCATTACAGTTATGTTATACCACTAGTGGAATATCGAAAATATTGAATGGTGTTATTACACTCCCACACCGCATGTTGTGTGATAAATTCAGTTAATATCGATAGAGTTGTTACAATATATTTCTTAAACATATCTTACGGATACTGATTTTTGAAGCATTTAAAAAAAAATATTACACAGTGCATAACTTTCAAAGAATGTTCAATGTAATGTCCTGTAGGTATTCTAGTATTGAAACAGTAATTATTAAAATTTAGTCTTGAACGTTTATAAATAGTTTTTCACACGTTAGCTAGTATGACAACTTCAGTAAATACCTTCTTATTTGACGGGAAGCTCCCGTTTTATTGAGATGGCAATAGGGTAGGAATAAGGTTTGGGTGCTCCGTAGAAAGTGGTTTTAAAACCCAGTAGCCTTTCTGCCACTGACCATTCCAAAGCGTTACCCCTATTGTCAAACTGTTTATGATTGTGGGGTCGCATACTTTGCTTATGTGTGTCCTTGTAATTGTTGTTTGTTAGGTATATGTGGTTTTGGGTGACGGTTCTATGAGTGCTACATTTGCTGTTTAAATTGTGTATCTTCTTTTATTTCCTTAAATCTTGGAAAATGAGCATTATTAAACTTGATATCTGGAAAAAAATGCCAATTTCAGTTTGCAATCACGATATGTTTTACAACTGAGCAAAGAGTTTTACCAAGATCGACATGAAGCTTTGTTTCTTAATCTCGGACAAGTTTAATAAGTAAAATTGACACGTGCTTTATTGCTTTATTTCCCTTCATTATGTTACAACTTCTGTCAGTGATAACTTGTTTTTGAGGAAAATGGTTTTGAGTTTTGACGAAAATCTGATTTGAATGTTAGTTTAAATTTTATCTCGGGCTAAATAATTAGCATCAATGCTCGAGATAAAACAAGCAACGTTTAGCAGGAGTTCTCGATCTAACTTAACTGGTAAACTGCTTCTGTTTTTAAATATATTTAGTTTGAATGTTTGTTTCAGTAAGATCTCGAAATAATTCGACAGATAGCATACTCATTGCAATAGTTACAGAGTTATTGCTGTTGATTTTACTGCAAGACGGCAATAAATTTGGGGGTTTACAAAACGAGATGGGGGTTTGAATTTTTCGCGTACTATAGTCCCAGTTTCGTTTTTATTTATGGTTCACTGGTCATGGCAATTGTTTTGACTTGTTCATAACTCTTGAACTGCTGGAGATATTGGGATGAAAGTGAATTTATATCATCAATAGACAGTATGTGTTACACCAAAATGTCATGAACTGTTTGTGTCCAGTAGAGAAATTAGGCAGGAAACAAAAACAGAAATAATTGTTGGCAAAAGGAAAAAATAAAGATAATTTGCTCTAATGATGCCTTTCAAATTATACTTGGTTATTTCACATTTTGGGTTTTTAAACCAGGTTCTAGTGTCACTCTTACCTAATGTTACTCCATTTCAAAGAGACGCAAACGTGTAAATAAGGAAATACAAGTCATTCTGTATTCTCTAATAAAGCTAAGCTGGAAAACCCTTCAACATGCATATAAATATGTAAATAAATATACCGACTTAAGTAAATAAAGTAATAATAACTACTCATAAAGGAGATCCTTTGGAAGCTACATAAACGCACAACCAAGAAAATAAAGTAGCATACTCGATGTATGGATTGTTCATGAGAAGTAATGTAAGACGCAACACCTCTCACTCCCTCTAGCACCGGCTTAGGCGGTATTCTACTTCAAAGTCATCTATATTGGGCTCGTTGATCGCAATGGACCAGTAAAAATAACTACTGATTAGTAGCGCCATTTGGAGTGTGAGGCGATGTGTCTGATCGATGCTTTTGCCGCCAGCAATCACAGGAATCGAGTTTACAAGAATTTGTAGCGGCGACTTTAATTAATGCCTATGCTGCAGGTTTACCAAACCAACAAAACATAAGTCCGTTATATACAATACACCACTTCATCGTGAAAAGCTCTTTTAATTAATACTTGCTACAAATTAACGGTCTCATTCAATATTCGATTAAGCATTTAGCTTACTCTGGTGGATTCAGCAATGCGCAAGTAATATCTCGTTTAAATGTCTGTTTGTTTCTTTGTATTATTTTTAAACTTAATTAATTGATACATATTAAAACAAGGAGAAATTACACCACTGCTGGTAAAGAATCATTCATTCAAGAACGCATTCAAATCGAATTCAAATTACAAAAAAAGACGTTGATGAAATTCGTCTAGTTTAATTAATCTGTATAGAGAATTAAATCAAATCATTAAATAACCACGGTAAACCTCTTCTGATCTAATTTCGATGGAGTTGAGACAGACTCGTAATTAAAGTCCCTATCCCACCACCAGCAGGCAAATGTTACAACAGATGTACACCGTTTCTAAACCTACTTTTTTGAGAATCCAAACTCTATACTATTGTTTGGGGCGCTTGTTTGAGCCAAAGGTTTTTCTGCAGTAGCTTGAGCAATTTAAATAATACGTACATCAAGTTTATTTCACTAGAACTGGTATTTTTAGTGGTAAATAGAAATACCTTAGTTTTGAAAATTGGTTGAGAAATAAATATTTTACAGCCCAAATGAATTTTTGATGGGGCTTTTCCCATGTAAATTCTTTGTTGGCGGGACAGCAGAAAATTAAGAAATTTCATATAACTTTAGTTAGCCTTCATATTTTGCTATAAAACTTTCAGGGTGTCTTAATTTATGAATATCCAACAATTTAAAACCATTTTTGGATAAACATTCTAAAAACAAATATTTTTCAGATTTTTTATGCTGCAGAATTTTGCATTGAAAATGCCCCATCAAAAACAGCTTTCGCACATAAAATTTTTATTTCTCAACCGATTTTGAAAAGTAAGGTATTTTTATTTACCACTAAAAATGTCTGTTTCACTGATATACAACTTATTTAGGTACGAGATGTATTTTGTCTGAAAAGTCCAAAAAACCTTTGGCTGAAACAAGCGCCCCAAACAATAGACACAATGTAAACAACTTTAACCAGCTAGGCCAAACTCAAAACTGAAGTGTCATAATTCATTTTACGCATATTCAATCACGGGTATTCTCAGATTATTATTTTAATCGGCATCTATGCATTATTATATGATCCGAACACCTGTATAGAGTTTTGATAAAAGATTGTTTTAGTTTGTTTTGCCGTTATTTGACGGATTAGTGTCTTAAACAGTATTATTTCTAGGATTAGTAGGATTAGTAAATAAAAAATTATGAGAGTGGACCTTTGGAAACGGCCGAACACCATAACTACAAAATAGTGCAGCAGTCTCGGTTTGATTGAGACTGTTCATGAACGGTGTGAAATATGCTTTCTACCGTTCACGCCCCCTAGCCCTCGGTTGAGCAGAACTCAATATTCATAAAGTCAATAGTACAGAACTTTAACCATCCCGAAGATGGCATGCATATGGCGGTGACATGCTCATTTTACTGTCATAATTCCATGTCTAGCTGCGTAAGTAAATAAGATGCATTAAACCAGTACTTATGAAATACTTAAAAAAAAAAATTATAAAATAATGCAAATATATGTTGATTTGATGACTCTTATCGGATTCAAATACATGCACGTATTTGAAGGTTAAACACCACTAATGGTACGCAGCATCTGATAGGTCCACCTATTTTGGGAACTGGAGGCTCATTTGTTTAAAACAATCCAGAGTTAACATTTCTCTCCATCGGAAAGATCGTATTAAAGCCTTACCTATCGTCCAGATAGCCTGCCAGACGTGAAGTCTATATTGAAGGAATTCAAGACCATACGTCCCATGTCTAGATGCAAAAGGTGTCAACAAACAAACAGCCAGTGTATTGTTAATTCAAGTCCCCGGGAGGGGAATGTGAAATTACAAACGATACACATAATAAATATCCTAATAAAAACAGAAAAAAGAACTGTTACTCATTCCGAAATTTGGAGATCGCTGAACCTGATATTTACAGATATCGGTGGTACATTCTCAAATGCGTTTTGTTTCTTACTTGAATTTCGAATAGGTGGTTTCACTACTCCAGCCGTTATAGTTTCTGAGTATTGCTTAATCACCCTTAGGATATATTGCCGCCTGCTTTTTAATTTCGTCGTTTGACTGTGATACGCAGGCTTCATAACCTCTGCTCCCAGCTGAGTTCCATTTTGTTTATTTCGCCCATTGTTTTCTCGTTTAGGGCAAAGCGTTTTGTTAGAAACTGGGACCATACGCCGCTGGCCATGGAATGGTGTGAAAGCACCTCATTGAAGGTTCCATGTTTACCGCCATATGCATACCATCTTCGGGATAAGGAAAGTCATCACTTTTTTCATCAAATTATTATATTTGATTGAGTTAGGACTTTCAAAGCTATCATGAGGTAAATAATGCTTTTTTAGATCTTTAAAAAAGGAACAATTAAACAAAAAATCATATTCATCGCACGTTTCACCAGTATTACAAATGATTGATGTTTTATTAGTAATGTCTAATTACTTTAAAGAAGTAACCATATAAAAGTGTCATACAATGGTTCATACACTTGAATCTACAAAACCAGAGCCACGTGATGGGTTTATGACTGACAAATAATTTTCAATTTTATAATATTTTTTATTCATCCTATAGTTGAGACATTTACTTTGTTCATCAAGAGTATTTCTCTACGACAGTATGTATTGGTTTTTACTGTTCATCAGTTCTTTGTGTAAAATGGTTTGATCAAGTATCATCCATGTTACAAGTTTGCAGTGTGGTTCTAATACTATTTAACTATTGAGTATGATAAATACAAGCAGAATCTAGGTGGTACAAGACTCTGTATAGTGTATTGGATATTTGTTCCGTACTTAGAAGAAAAGTGTTTAGCCCAGAAACTTGTCACTCTGACTTTTATGAAAATATTCAATCTAATTTGCCATACACCATACTTTTTGGCGTACATCCATTGACTTTAATAAGAGGATTCAATAATGTCAATTTTCAAAAGCCCACATTTCTGAACAGTACAACAAGATAAGCAAGATCACTGTATCAAATAGTAAACATAATTTCTTGGCCATATTTTGGCAATCCAGAATATTGTTTTTCTATCTTGATCAATTAAAGTCATTTTCTATAGTTTTTTCTGCATACGAGATTTTCTTTAAACTTTTTGTACAGTAAGTCTGTTATCCAAAATATTTACTCAAAAATACATAGTCACGAACATTTATGATTATATTTATCGCATAAGACACGTATGCCATGAAAGTCGTACTACAAAAATAATATTCCGGATGCCATCTATGATTTAATGGATACTTCGGATGTTAGGTGGGAGGACCGCAACACACTCATATATAGATAAATTGTGTCTACTAGATTGTACGTAATAAATACGAGTATGTTTATGCTTTTCCATTTACTTTTTAGTGTTTTATGTATGTCGTTCTTCAATATTTGCTATTATATAACGTAGTCCTAGATATGAGGATTATCAATGTCATAAACTAATCTATCTTTTATTACACATTATCAAAGAAGTATAATGACGTTCTACTGAGAAGAATACCTACTTACATACACTGAACGACTTTAAAAACGCAACACGGGAATTTCCGCTATATTGTATGTACAGTATGCTGCTTTTAATCGAATGGTACATGGCTACGTAAGACCTTTCCTTTTGGAAAACATACTAAAACAACAAATATAATACAGCAAATAGTATTCCTTCAAAGTTTCATTATTGACAGAGTACGCGTTTGGCTCAATCATGTGAGCAAACTTAGGATGCAAAATTTTGCAAACTATTTACGTTAATACAGTACAGAACTAGCTCAGTTTTTCAAAGAGCAACTTCAACATTTATGAAGTTCTTGTTACAAGGTGTAGTGTGATTAAAACGTCTATATCATCACAGTTGTATCCTATCTCTAATTAACTGCAACTTTTTTCTTGCAAAACATCTTGGGATTTCTTTGGAATATTATGTGCAATTAAGTGTGCAGTATATACAATATATAGGGAAATTCCCGTGTTTCGTTTTTAAAGTTGTTCAGTGTATAAGTATAGCAAGACTATTTGTTCTATTATACTTATTCTCTCATTTATATAGAATTTCCAGGCGCACAGAAAATAAAATTAGCATAAACCCTTAGTATGAACGAGCTTGATTGTTAGATAAACAAAAACGGTTTCCAGTGTATTGCAAGTTAGTTCAAATGCCGATATGAATATGAAACTACTGAACCCAATTAATCTCATTTCAAAGGCGATTTTAATAAACAGGAAATATAGTATTCGCAGAACACAGTTAAATAGAAGCAAAGCATATGACACTACTAACATAGAAGAGCTGACAATTGGGGTACCGCCTATGAATGGTCAGTGAGAAAAGGACCGCTGGTGGACCTACGATGCCATTGCGTTCGGACGCTGTGGTTTCTATAGGACCCTATATATCATTTTTTAAACCAGGTGCTATGGTTCAACAGAACTCAATCTTACCCTATTGTCGAAACAGTGTAAATAAATCCTCGCCAGACTATACTATCTAACAATCTAGGCAGCATTAATAGGCCATATATAAGCTATAAAATAATATGCATAATATGTAGCTATTAAACGGTTTTAACAGTTATGTTTCCCTGATGACTATATCACTGACAGGATGACCTAAATATATTTTCAGGTTATTGATCGTTTAAATAACAATAACTTGTATTCTGAATAGTAATACCCTGAGCGTTGTTTTAAACCGACGAGTGGGTAATTGAAAATAATGCATTTGCTGGGATCGGGCCGGTAGCCTCGTAGACAATATCAGAGTATGTATCGGACAGTAGTTATTATACTAATGTTTTTATTCTTTCCAAAATCTGTACTTGCTGATTTGAAAACATCAACGGTATACATGATAGATACTTATAGCAATGTTAGACAATATTTAACAAGAAGCAGGCGATCAACTTTAGAACAGTTGCAATTAGTAAGCCAAAGAAGCGTGTGTTTGCATACATTATTGCAATTAGTAAGCCAAAGCAGACGTGTGTTTGCATACATTATTACAATTAATAAACCAAAGCAGACGTGTGTTTGCATGAATTATTAACAATTAATAAACCAAAGCAAACGTTTTTGCATGAATGATTAACAATAAGTACACCAAAGCAGACGTGTGTTTGTATAACGTAATTAATTGTTTACAGATAAATTTAAGTAATGAAATATTCATTCTGATGAAAACGGGATATTCATATGCTGCACATATGTATGTATGTGTTCATTTTGAAGTGATTCTATTAAAGCTCTAACTGAATGGGATTGGTCAGTTAATACTCAAATCATATATATTCACTGCCATGAACAACTCTGCAAATATACATGACACATGCAATGTAGACTTCTTAGTTTGCACAATCAGAGACAATTGATGTTCAACTTTTGTCATTTTGTTAACATTAGTTCGTTATAAAATATCGAATATGCGCTAAACATAAAAAGGACAATTATTTTTCTCTTATCACGCGTTTATAAAACAGGTTATATTTTGGAATAAAGATTACATCGTACATGCTTACACAGGCTTGGAAAAATATGTGTACAGCTGATAATGTGTTTCCTTTCCGCTGAGTAGTAATAGATTGAATAATATTGGTTAAATATATATTACAGTTCATATTACATTTATGTTACAATTACTTTTCATTTAAAGTCCACCGCTATGCTTTTTTCTGTGATTATGTGATGACCAAGACAATGTGTGGACATTAAGATGACGTCTGTATTAATCCTGAAAGCATGGTAGCGGTTGATGTTTGTTGTCAATCTTGTTCTGTCGTACCCTTCCTTAATTGTTTATTCTCGTTGCTTTAGCAATTGAAAAATCTACTAGGACTGGGATTGACGATCACAAAGGAAAGGTAAGTAATTACACTACAGATTTGACGTCGGAGCGACTTTTTACAGACGCCACACAGCAATAAACAAATGCTAGTGTGAATATCAATAAATACTGAAAACGGAATCCCCTGGAAGCAACACAACACACACGAGAGAACAGTAGCAGATTCGGCTTTGTTGAGCCTGTTCATGAGAGGCAAATATAAGGTGCAACACCCCTAACACCCCCTATCACCGTATTAAGTTGTAGTCTACTTTAAAGCTAACAGGATTGGGCTTGATGATCCCAAAGGACCAGTAATTTAACTTCTCACTTGTAGTCGGGACGACGTTTTACAGCCTTGCTTTGTGTTTTTCTATTGTTTTATATTCATACATGCATGATCATCTTTGTGTTATACAAGTATTGCCTATTAATGGTGTCTAATCTGTAAGAGAATATAGCCTGCCTGGCATGTTTTGGTTTACACTGTCCCGTTTTAATGGGATGGCAATATGACTTCTAGTATACCCTAGAACTAGGTTAAACCCCCATCGACTATTTTGCTAGTTAGTCTTTCTAATAAATACTGATAAAGGTGATCCTTTGAGAGCAACAAACACAATTAAGAGAATAAGACTCGGTTTTATTGAGTCTGTTCATGAGAAGTAATGAAAGAAGCAACACTTCTCACGCCCTCTAGCACCGGCTTAAGCGGTATTCTACTTCAAAGCCACCTATATTGGGCTCGTTGGTCCCAAAGGACCAGTAAAAAATAACACTACTGATTCGTAGCACGGGGAGACGTTTTACAGCCGCCACACTGCACTAAACGAACGCTAGTGTGAATGTTAATAAAGACGACAGACCTATTATCAACCTGTTTGTGTTTGTGGTGTCACTTGCCTTAACACTTAGTAACCTTGTAGTTGTTATTTGTTGTAATGCGTGATTTTGGTTGACTATGTTCTGTGAAAGCTGCTGTTCTTGTTCGACTTTTATGCCTACCTCGTATTGATTTTACATAATCTCTTATTATACCGTCAGAGAACATGTAGGGTTTAAACCGATGACACTAGTTATTCAGCTGCCTGCCTTCGGCAGCTGAATGTTATATGGGTTTTATAATTGTCTATGGTTAACAGACTGTGACTCATGTAAGTGGCAATAAGCATTGAATTCCTAGAGGACTTGAATGGTATACACACATATGTTGTAATGTTGAAAGGTTACCATTTTACTTGCTAAAATGACGTAAACCAGTTGATCGAGGCGCCGTGTTAGTTCCCAGGAAGGTAGGGTTCACGCTTGCTGATTTCCCTTTTTCTTTTCTTTTCATTTTTTTTTAATTTTCATTGGTTTTCGTTTTTGCTGATTTTTACTGATGGCAAGGTAGCAACAGTTCCTTTACATTTTTCACTTTGATAACGCAATCTTATAACAGTGAACAGTTTATATGTGTTGTAATGCACACGCTAACGCACACGTATCTCTTACATGTGAACAATTGTATTTCTGTGCTGATGTGCACTCTAGCACGTCGTGGTAATTGTAATCAATATATAAAGCTTGCGTAAAACCTTGCTTGTAATATCTGAGATTAAGCACATTTTGTATCAAATATCACGCATGGCCACACTTTGCAAGCATGCACCGCAGTAAAATAAAATTGTATTGACTTCGCTAATGAAGCGGACAGAAAGCATTACACAAGCAACACTCAGTGGTTAAATTCAGGATTTTACGGAGGAATAAGAGTGAATCGTTGTAAACGGAAATTGACATAAAAATACTTTAAAAAAAACGACATAGAATTTCTTCATCGTTATTTGTTTTGCTTCATTCATTCTTTGTTCTGTTGTTGTATGTTCAGCGGAGATCAGAAAGAACATTGCTCTCTTTGTGTGTAATTTTAAAGTTATCGTCAATCAAACTGTCGAGTTTCTATCACGTGATTTCTGCTTGACTGTTTGAAATTCTCTGTCACAATCTAAGATGACTCAACTTTAGTTAGTATCTAACGGGGGATAACGGAAACGTTTAAAATTTAAGATGTTACTTTAAAATCAAATCGATTGACTAATCAAACAGATCATTTTCGTGCCCCAGTACACTGGGCAATTCGTCATCTTATAACTGTAACCGGGTAGAAGTAAATGGTGAATAATCGATTCCTAACCGCATGTCCTCAATATCTCAGTTGGTAGAGCGCTTGTACGGTAAACCAGAGACCCTGGGTTCGAGTCCCGGTTGAGGAACGATCTTTTCACCACCTGTTATATTTGGGGGCTTGTTCGGGATCATCTAGAGTAACAACAGCAGTGGTTCTCCTGTATAATTAGAAATTCAGGGACGAATTTTATTCTTGTGGGGTGTATGTAACCGGGTACAGGTAAATGGTGAATAATCGATTCCTAACCCTATGCACTCTATAGCACAGTTGGTAGAGCGCTGGTACAGTAAACCAGAGACCCTGGGTTCGAGTCCCGGTTGAGGAACGATTTTTTCACCAACTGTTATATAACTATTAAGCCCAGTATTTGTGGCTTTAAAGTAGTAAGCCAGTGCTAGCAGGCGTGAGATGTGTTTGCACACTAAATTACCTCCGATGAACAGACTCAATAAAACCGAGTCTGCTACTTGTATCTCTTGTTTGTGTTTGTTGATTCCAAGGGATACCCTTTTCAATTTATTTACATAACACGCTTCTCATATCAGACTAACAATGTATTTGTATTAGAAATCATTATATCATATCTTCGACAATGGCATGACTGTGTTAACTTTATGATTAGTTAATGTTATTGCTTCAAGCAGCCAATTCGTTATTGATCAGTCGACATAAATTACAATTCATATCTTAATCAAGGTCGAAAAGGCTTACTCGTCCAGATGTATTTTTATCAGGATCTAAAGCATGTCTTAGTATATATGTGATTGTTTTGTCACCTACGCGTCACAGAAATATTGTAAACTCAATGACAAGCCGATAAATTGGTCGCCAATAATCATTTGCTATGTTTAAACACTTTGCAGAGTGCAATCTTCCTTGCCAATTTCTCCTGGGGAATTACTGCGAAATAACTGCACGTTCAATACGTTGGTTTTTGTTACTATTGTTAGACAATTTGAACTGTAGAATTATACAATGGAAATTGGAAACGAGTAGAGTATTAAAGCATGCAGCGTATAAAAAGAGAAGATATGGTTCTCAACAAATAAAGTAGTTGGCGCCAAATGAGATTAAATATATTGACTCTGGTAGCTTAGTTCGATAAGTGTCTTGACAAATACGTCACATGCGCAATGCAATAGTGGAATAAATAATATTAAAAGCGTGAACAAATCCAAACACATTAGACTAGAATGAAAGTTTACTAATAGTGTTAGTTTTTATGAAAACGTTTCAGCATATCCAGATATATGAGAATGTATTGTTTTAATTGCCAGTGATTTTGAAAAACGGGAAATATTTCCCTGAAAAACGGGAAATATTTCCCGATGCAGAGAAATTGCTCCAATATAAAAAGTGTATGAAAGAAATTGAGAACGAGTGCTAAACTATTTCCCGTATGTCGAAAACACTTGTTATTAAACTAAATATTATATATTTTGTGATGATTGTCAAAAAAATATTGCTTTTTTTCATTTCTCTTTCTTCCATTCTTGCACTCATTCAAGCAGTGCCCATTGATACATATGTGACGTTACACAGCTTGCACACGAAATCTAGCTAGTATATAGCTGGCATCTAGATCTTTCAACAGACAGTAGACGGTCAAGTTTAATTGGGCAGTTAAATATTTGTTTAGCCTATTATTAAATAGTATGTTTATTGTTATTATCCATTTATTTATTTACATTATAATATTTTGCGTTAATTTAATGTTAATGTTGCCGGTGTTGTTGATCTGTTTTTCGATCTTTGTTTTGATATTAATATAACACACAGTGGATCAAAACATGTACCTATATACTCTAACAAACTGGGCACCATTATTAGGCAAAACCTGAGCAGCATTAGTAAGCAAAGAGTGAGTAGCATTATAATGCAATATAAGTATTACACAAAGAAAAATTACTGTTAATATGAAGGACCAACTGAATGAAGATTGTGATGTATGTAGATTTGAAAGAAAATATATTGCAAAACAAACCGCAAACTTATCTTACTTGTTCGTTCGGGAAAGATGTTTTATTGTGTCTTTAGAAATCAATGTTCCTGAAAATATTTCATTCTGTTTTGTAATAACTAGAAAAGTCTCAAATAAAATATCAAAAATAGGTTTGAACTAGACCATTTATGTAGATGCTTCCCTTATTTAGAGCAAAATACAGCTAAATAATTTAATTAATCCATTTCCTATTTGACAATAAATATCCGCTGTCCTTTTACACGCGGACACGCAACTCGAGTACTGTCATTTCCTTAAATTCATTGCAAAAATGCCATTACGGCAATTTTTCTGTATTTAGACGCCTTAATAACACAAGACATATTAAAATTAAAGTAATGCGTCTCCACCCCCAACCTCTCTCTCTCTCTCTCTCTCTCTCTAATAATTTAATAGTATCATAAAGATGCTTTTAAAAGATTCCGCAGTTTACAATAATCCTATTACTCAAATAGTAATACACATGGTAATGACATCGAACATGTACTATTTCGGAGCATTTGTGCGGAATAAGGTGGTTTACATATTAAGCAGGTCTTTTTCTATATAGAGTGGCTTATTTTATTGGTTGACGAAAATTCTAACAAACTGTTGAAAGTTATTTAGTGTAATATTCCCTTTGTAACATATTTCAGAAGAGAATTCATTCAGAGTTGAATATCTATGGCAACTCAATTATTTTAATCACAGCGGAATCTGCTGAATTGTATGTTTGCTTATATTGTCCAGGGACATAACTAACTTCTTAACATCGTCCAAAAGTGTGATGCGAAAGCAAAGAGTTTCAAAATATTAATGTATTTGTAACGTTTAAACGTTTGGAGGCGGTAGAACTACGTTAATGATGGCCGACATTGTGTTCTCCAATAATTTTTTACCGGTTTATCTCATTTTGTTTAATCACAAGCTTCTTGTAACATTAACATTCTTGTAACATTTAACATTTCCGCCCATTTAACGCCCCCAAATTAAAGGTAAATGTTTAGAGTTTCTTGACGACAGTTTACATCTGGTCAGAAGCTGCAATTCTCGCGCCACAGATAGTCAGGACTTGTGATTAAATTGGTATATAGGGATCTAAAGCAATCCAAAAAAAACATCGCTCATTTCCATCCGAGTAATGAGTACTTGCCATTAGTCTCTATTTGGTTTATTTGTACAGACGTGTTTGCTGCAGTTGTCTGTTTAATTAAACAGTCAAACAGTTAACAATAACTGGGCTTGAGGCTATTTGTTGTTTTTTATCACAATACAAGTAGCAATGATTATATAATTTGGAACCTAATTGTATTGTTGCAATTGCTACGGCCTCCAAACAAGAAAGGCAAATAGAAATAAAATATTTCCCAACACCGATTGGCATGTTTGTCATTAATTATATTGCTAATCCCTATAATCACCCTTTGACGAATCTTACGAATGGCGGGAGGTTTACAGTGCTGGTTCTACCCAGGAAAGGTTGGTGCACTTCTTCCAACAAAAAATATCGACCGTCATATATAACCTTACATGTGTTGAAAATGACGTAAAACAAAATACAAACAAACAAACAAATCAACCTTGTGTATGCCTGATGTTATCATATTTGACATGTAAGTGTTTGAATAGCCGTGTAATTGCCGTTTGTTAATTTGTGCATTATGGTGTAATCTTTATTTGCCAATAGTCCAGGAGGAATTACTGAGCAATAACCTCATGTTCATTCCGTTTTTTTTATATTTCTGTTTGACCTTTGCCTGTACTTTTACATTACTATTATATTTTTAAAAATAATAAATATTTTCATTGGCGATTATAGGTAATGCATATACACATGATATTTATTCTAACAAGTGTACTTGATTTCGTCGATATGAGTAAATAGTTCGTCACACAAGATACAGAACCTTTACAATACAGTGATTTGATAGAATCATTGGTAGTAAAGAATCACTTCCTGTTTAAATTCAGTTTTCTCAGCTCATATATTTTAGATTATTTTAAAACCTTCCTGGCTTGAAGATATATCATATAAGCATACATTTATTTAACGGTGAAATTATTTTAGACATTTTTCCATGCAAAATATATCACTATGTGCAACACCTCTCAGAAAAAATTATTCTATACTACCTGAATGAAGTGCGTTTTTGGAACGAAAAATTCATATTTGATGTTTTAACAAATGTTCGGGACAAAAGTCAAAAAGTAAGGTAACTTATTAAAGCTTGGCACTTTTAAGGATAAAATGAAATTATGTAAATATTGGTGCAAAAACGCCTATTAAAAAATCACAGTTTCAGGACAATTATTTTAGAAAATTTGCTTTCACACAACTAAAAGGGTAAATCTAAATCAGAAATTAAATAAATATTTTCCTTTCATTTTAAGATTAGACGTTTAACCCAAGTGATTCTATACCCCACAGAGCACTGTATGTAATTACAGAACTCGGCGAGTTCCAAACATCATATATATTTGAAATTTGTCGTAATGTCTAATTTGCCTCACAGCAAGTTATATTTCAGAACGTTATTATATACATGTTACAATTGTTTAGAAAGACATTTTAGAGATTTATAATAAGTTATAGTTTCCCTTAATATAGCCAGCAGTTAGAATAGTCCCAGATTATCAAGGATAATTATTTATTTTTTGGAAATATGTACACATTATTATCCCTGAATCAAATGCAATTATTCTTTGTGATAGGATGCTAAAAAAAGACCACAACGATAAAATGGCCAAATAAAAGATTGTGAGAAGTAAACTGCTGTATCGCTAAAAAAACGACTACGGATAAGGCAGGCCCTAGCCTTATGATATAAGGTTAATATGATAACAGTATCAATACAATGTAACGGTCACGCGCAAGCAGACCATGAACTTGTCATTTAATGTGTAATATTTTCTGGTGCTGTAGACAATTATTTAAATAAAACGTTGCTTATTCGTTCTTTCGTAAAGGAAAGATGTAATCCTTTATGAGGCGATTATTTATTGCGTTCTAGAGTTATATAGGTATTACCAGACAATTACTTAGTATGTGAAAGAGACCGTGGAAATCTGTTTTCCAGATAATTACCTTTTTTGTAAAATAAATCGTTGCAATCTGGCAGCCGACTAATTTTGCTCAATGGGAGGTTTGGCATTCCATGATTGGCATTTAGAAGTCTCAAGATCGGCAATCAGGCGTCCCATGATCTGCAGTAAGTCAGACTATGAAACACTAATATGAATACTGAATATACGTATGAAGCCACAGTTGCCATATCGCCATCACTCTACGGTCATTTCTGTTACATTCCCGATGTCAGAAAAACTTAAAAGTTAGCAAATATCGCATGGCAAACTGCATCTGAACCATGAATATATGAAACTTCACATTAATGTTGCTCTTGATATCTAGTTGATCCTAGCAAAATTTCAGATCGGCCGGAAATTCAAGTTGGCCGCGACAGCCAAAAAAACAAGTTTGTAGCGACTACTTCTTGAAACTATAAGTGACATTGATACGGGACTTTCTCTAAAATGATCAGCATGACATGATATTGGTCCTTTACGAAATCATTTTGATTTTACATTAAACATGTCGGCCATCTTTGTTATCTTAGAGTTATATTGTAAAAAAGTAGCGAATACTCCTCTGAAACTTATTGGCAGATTTTCATGAAACTTCACAGAAATGTTGCACTTGATGTCTAGTTGATTCTAGCAACATTACAGGTTTGTCAGAAATTCAAAATGGCCGCCAAGGCTAAAAATATATTTAAAAAACAAGTTTGTAGCACCTACTTCTTGAAAACTATAAGTGATATTGATATGGGACTTTTGAAATGATCAACATGACATGATGTTGGTCCTTGTTGAAAATCATTTTGATACGACATTAAACATAACTGCCAGCGGCCATCTTTTTTTTTACAAGAGTTATATAGTAAAAACGTGTAGCAATTACATCTCTGAAACTAATTGACAGATTTTCATGAAACTTCACAGGAATTCCTATCTAGCTATCAAAACCTATCAGTAGAGCTTCAAGGTCATCGATCTCTTGTTAAAACGGGAAACATAAGAATAGAACTTAAATGTTCACGACACTCACCTCTCAACTTTGTCATCATCCGCTATATTGAAAATGACTACCCTGTAACTGAAAACGGCTACAACATCTCACGTAACCAACAGTAAATATTGTAAGATTTGATGCACCCTTGAACTTGGTTTAAGTTTGTTATGGCACTTTCCTTATCTCTTTTTAACCTTGTAATTTTTGTTTTAATGCCTGAATTGGGTTGACTGTATTTTATAAATGCTACATTTTCTGTACGCTTTTATACTACATGTTTTTATGTATTGATTCTACAAAAGCTATGATTATTCCATGAGAGAACATTTATGGTTTAAACCGATTACACTAGTTATAATATAATATCTGAGAGAAAACGCATTTTATATAAAATATCACGCAAGGGACGATACTACCACAGACACATGGCCACATTGTGCACGCAAGTGCTGCAGCAAAAGAAAATGGTGAAAATCACACGAAATTTAAACATTTTAACACAACTTCTGTAACATTCGAAATAATATGTGTTTACCTGTTCAAAGAACATGGCTGAAGTCGCTGTCAATTTTCAGTTACAATGTATCTTAAACGTCAGCATGCAATAGCGTATAATGGATCCGGTGAGTAACATTCTCCATTTTTTTCTAATGAAGTTGGCAGAAAAGCATTATGCAAGCAATAATCAGGAACCGATCCAGGATTTTACACACGGTGGGGGTTAGTATGAAACATTGTAAACGAAAATGATAATAATATAGTGTTTTGGAAAATGGCTTCGTTAATTTACATTATTTTGTGTTCTGTTGTTGTATGTTTTCATCGGAGCTCGGAAAGAACATAGCTCTCATAGTGTGTAATTTGAAATGTTATTTACAATCAAACTATTGAGTATCTGTCACGTGATATCTACTTTGTACACATGTGATTGTTTTGTCACCAACGTGCCACAGAAACATTGTAAAGACACTAAAATGCAGTGCCAGAAATATGAATGTGTCGACAAGTCGATAAATTGTTCGTCAATAATCATTTACTATGTTTAACATTTTTTCATAGAGCATTTTCCCTTGCTAATTTGACCTGGGGAATTACTGAGAAAAAAAATCACGTTTAATGCGTCGTTGTTTATTCCAATTGTAAGCCAATTAAAACTGTAGAGTTATAAAATAGAAATTGGAAACGACATTAGAACGAAAGCACTCAGCATATAGAAACAAAGGACGTGGTTCTCTACAATTAAAGTAGTGTGTTGGCGCCAAGAGATATACAGGAAATTAACTCTGGTTCAGTTGTAGTTTAAAAAGTAACTCTATAATCACGTCACATGACAATGCAATACTGGTAACGCATTATACTGCAATAAAAGTTCACTACTATAGTATTTTTTTACGAAAACATAGTAAATTTAGATCTGTGAAAATGTATCATTTTAATGAGTTAAAAAAAATGAAAGAAAACATTTCGTGTGTCAATGAACATATTATATCCGACAAACCATCGTTATTGATCTTGTTAAATACATTAATGTGTTTTACCTTAAACAAAGACGGTTCTTTACCTGTAGCATTCAAAGAACAGCCAACACGCAAACAAAACAAAAACAAATTACAAGGATAAAATAGAATCGAGCTATACGACGCGATGACCAGCATTTGAACGGTCAGTGGCACAACAACGCCGTCGGGATTTAACCAGGTTCTAGGGTGCACCAAGCTACGCTCTTATCATATTGTCATTCCCGTTAACATGTAAGTAAATCCCTTCCAGGCAATATCTTCTAACAAACTGGCCAGCATTAGAAGACAATCCAATTATATCACAACGAAATATTAATATAAAAGGTCAACTGTATGTAGATTGAGATGTAAAGACAGTACTGCAGACGAAACAAATCGCAAACTTTTTTAACTTGTTCAGAAAATGACATGATGTTTTATTGTGTCTTAAGTATCTGAGTGTTTCTTTCAGTATTGTTATAGCTAGAAAGAGGCCCAAATTAAATGATCCGACATAAAGAGGATCTAGACCATTTGTGTACCATAGATTCGTCTGTTATTTAGAGAAACGTACAGTTAAATAATTTAATTCATCCATTTCCTATTTAACAATAAATATCGTCTATCCTTATGCAAGCGGTGACGCAATACGAGTACTTTAATGTGTTTAAATTCATTTTAAAAAAAAATGCCATTACGGAATTTTTGCTGTATTTAGGCAACGTAATATCACCTCCTTGTTTAGACGCATTAATAACAAAGACACATTAAAATTAAGTTGATGTGTATCTCTAATAATTTAACAGTTTCATAAAGATGCTTTTGAAAGATTTCGCAGTTGTGACCTCAATGGATTATGCTCTTGGTGCTCTGGATTCTGCCAAGTCAATGAGTGCCTTCTTTGTGGTTTTCTAGGCTATTGTTTTAGGTGTGTATATATACACGAGCATCTTTGTGTTTACTTATATTAATGCTGCGTTTTTGGTTATAGAATAGCTCATTGTGGGGATTTCTTTATTAACACTGTCCCGTTTTATTGGGATGACAGTAGGGTAAGTGTGAGGTTTGATGCACCCAAGAACCTGGTTTAAACCCTAAGCGGCTTTTTTGCCACTGACCGTTCCAGAGCGGTAGCGGTATTGTCAACCCTTTTGTGTTTGTGACGTCATATGCCTTTATTCCTTATTAACATTGCCATTCATGTTTGTCTTTTTGCGTGTTTTGGGGTTTACTGTGTTCTGTGACAGCTGCATTTCCTTTTCAATTTGATACTTATTTTTATGGTAAATGTATTGAGTTTATTGACTTGTTTTTCTTTGCGGACCTTGTTCTCTTCATGCACTGGCACGGGGTTTTCGAGCGGCGGGAAGTTTGGGTATAAGCGGGTGCTACACGTGGCTTTGTCATTCGACAATCGTCTCGCAGTCGGTTAGGTTGGGTGTGGTTCTGTTCATTTCTTATTGATTTGGTACTTTGAGGAAGATGAACTTACGTGACCTGTAATATTTTCAAGTATATTTCATAAACAGTCTTTCTTTCATTGTGTTCACTTTGATGATGAATATTATATATTGTTTGGTTTTATGTTTCAAATGAAGTGTTTTTAGATAAGCATATAGCACCAACAGACGTGAACATCCCGCCGTTAAATATCCCGAGAATAACTTGGCACTTGCCACGGGTACACGTTCCCTCGGTATAGCTTGGCACTTGTCACAGGTACACGTTTCCTCCAAGGCGGGGGGGGGGGGGGGGGGGGGGGGGGCTGGGTTTCTCAGTGAAGGATATTTGGTTTACGTACATTTTAACTGAAACAGAAAAACATGTGTTCGACACTAAGAAGTAAGTTTTAGTGTTCGTTTTTGGATCCTTTTTATTAAATTTATGTACGTATAGTAGATATGATTTTTCTCCAAATGCTCTTCGGTATGATATTAAAGGAGATATATGATACGTAACGTATACGTAGTATTATAGCATGATACTTTCGTTTAAATATTAAGTGTTGTATTAAATTGTTACAAGTTTCCTGGTCTATATGTTTTGAAATAAACGTATAAGTTCGAATTAAATGCGATGTATGTATGAAATTAACCGACTGCAATACACGATCGTTACCTCAGAATGGTTGTTGTTTTCATTTATCGTAATAAACAAATGGTATAGGAAAGAAATTATTTATTTTCCGACGAACGTAGTGAGGTAGAAAATAAGTCTCTGGTCAGAAGCTGCAATTCTCTTGCCATTGATAGTCAGGACTTGTGATTAAATTGGTACATTGGCGCTCTGGAGCAATCCAAAATAACATCACTTCATTAGACAGCAAACCTCGCATTTCCATCAGGTACAATGAGCACTTGTCATTATAGTCTTAATGCGGTTTATTTTTCAGTCTGTTTAAACAGTCAAACAGTTAACGAAATGTAGGCTTGGAGCTTGTATTTGTCTTTTTGTTTTTTATCACAATGTAGCAATGATTATATAATTTAGAAACTAATTATATTTTGCAACTGACACCATGGCTTCCAACAAGAAAAACAACAGAAATACAATATTTCACAACACCCAATGGCCTTTTTGCCATTGACAGTTCCAGTGCTAAACCCCTATTGTCAACCTTTTATGTCTGATATTATCATATTTGATATTTATGTGCTTAACTAGCCGTGTAATTGTCGTTTGTTATTGTACATATTGTTGGTTGCTTGCATTCTGTGGATGATATTGTGTTTGCATGGTGTACTATTGTTGCCAGTAGTTCATGAGGAATTACTGAGAAATAACCTCACGTTCAATTCGTGTGTTTTATTATTATTTCTGTTTGACATTGGCATGTACTTACACATAACTGTTATCTTTTAAAAAAAAGCTTTATTGGCGATCATAAGTAATGCATATACATATGATTTTTTTTGAACAAGTGTACCTGATTTCGTCGATAGTCTCTGAGTAATTAGATCGTCACACAATATGCGTAACCTTAAAAAATATGTAATTATAGAACTCGGCGAGTTCTAAACATATTTGAAATGTTTGGTAATGACTGACTTTGCCTTACAGCAAGTTATATTTAGGAGCGTTATTATATCCAAACTACATTTGTTTACAAAGGAAATTTAGAGATTTGTTATGTGTTTAAAATAGTTTCCTTTAATATAGCCAACCGGTTGAATAGTCCCAGATTATCAATAAAAGGAAAAGAAATTCATAATGGGTATTTCCTCTATATATTGTTTGTTTAATATGTTACTGCTAATCGACTGGTACAGGGCGACATTAGGCATGTCCTTTCTGAAAGAAGGTTTAAACAGCCCCGAACACACCAATAGTTACCCCTTTAAAGTTTCATTATCAACAGAACGCGCATCTGGCTCAAGCAACTAAGGCTTTACACGTTGCAATATATTAACATTAAACACAATACTGAAATGGTTTGACTTTTTCAAGCGAAACTTCAACATTTATGATTTCCAATACTTTGATTAAAAGGTATACTACATGAGAGAGTTGTCCTTTCTGTAATTAGTTGTAGCTACTTTTTGTACAAAACACGTTGATATATATCTGGAATATTACGTGGAATTACGTGTGTATAAGAGTGTAGTAAAGGCATTTTTTGATTATACGTTTCTTTTTCCTCTCATTATATTTTTTCAAATATGTACGCATTATTATCCCTGAATCAAATGCAATTATTTTTTGTGATAGGATGCTAAAAACAGCCCAGGACGATAAAATGGCCAAACAGAAACTTGTGAGAGGTAAACTGCTTTATCTCTACAAATACGACTACGGATAAGGTAGGCCCTAGCCTTATGTTCTAAGATTAATATGATAACAGTATCATTACATAGAAACGGTCACACGCGCGCAGTCCATGGATTTAATGTTTATTATGTGCTGGTGCTGTAGACAATTAATTACGTACAACGTTGGTAATTCGTTCTTTCGTGACCAAAAGATGTAATCTTTTACGAGACGATTATTTATTGCGTGCTAGTGTTACGTAGTTTTTACCAGACAATTAATTAGTGTGTAAAAGAGACCGTTGAATTCTGTTTTCCAGATAATTACATTTTTTGTAAAATAGATCGTTGTAATCTGGCAGCAAACCAATGTTGTTCAATGGTCTGCAAGGCATCCAATTATCGGTATTTAGAAGTCTCGAGATCGGCAATCAGGCGTCCCATGATCTGCAGTAAGTCAGACTATGAAATACACTAGTATGAGTATACGTATGCAGCCATAGTTGCAATATCGCCATCACTCTACGGTCATTTATGTTATATTCCCGATGGCAAAAAATCTTAAAGGTTAGAAAATATCGCATGACAAACTGCATCTGAACCGTACTGCATCTGAACCGTGAACATATATGTAAATATGAGAATATTGTTAATATAGAAATCACAGCACCCAAATGCAAAAACACGGTAGGTCAGCACTGCACCACCAACAAAGAGCAAAAATAAATACATAATGAAAAGGACAATGCACCACAACACAAAGAGTAGTGACGACAGGGTAACCGATTTGGAACGGTCAGTATATGTGTAAACAACCTCGCTATTATCCTGGCTTCAGAGTCCAAATTGACAATATAGTGTAAATAAAAGTACAACCCATCAAAAGGTTATTACTAACAATAAAGTCCACATCCAGAGAAATAAGCACACGAAACTCGTGTATGATTTTGTAAATATATATAAAATATGCATAATTACAAACAACTTAGGATGTATCCAGAACTGTACTGAACAACCACAACGAAAGCCTGAGGAACAAACTTGTATGCATCAACCTCCCATGGCGGGTTTTTAGAATATTCAATAAAAACGTCCCACGAGATTGTAACAGGAGAAAGATGAAGCGTAGTGATTGACTGTCGGATCCTTTTCAGAAGAATTTCCTGATTTCTTTTGCGGCCAAATGGTCAAGAAATCCGTCCGACCAATTTCATTTCCGAAGTTTATAAGATCAAATCTCCATAGAATACATGTTGTGATATTCCTAGTCGCAGAAATGTTTTTCGGTTCGTATTGTACAGAAGCTTATACGTACTTGTTGAGTTATGACCTGTGACTAACGACTTATGACTTTTGACTTATGATGTATGCCTAACGACTTCTGTGTTATGAAAAGGTAAGATCTTAAATGACGAACACTGCGAATGGTTTGATGTAGATGCCGAACTTGTTTTCTTAACTGTCTCCTGATACCAGCGAGTTATATTAACAAGAGTTGTTGTGTTGTTCTATCAAGTATACAATTGCCTGGTGATACTTGCAGTATAATCCAGCTAATAATTGCTTTTATAATGGATAACTTTTCATATCCAGAAATGTGTATCTTGTTTTTTGTTCACGGCATTAAACTTTGCATGCGGCATCTTCAGACAATTCTACGACCTTACAACTTGATGCAGAGAGTGCATTGTACATCGGAAATTGTTGCCATTGAACGGATAGCAAGCGAAATTAAAAACAATGGTTAGTGCATAGGATATCGAGCCATGTGGAAACAACTGAATGTATCACGGGACAGAGTTTTGCTAATTATGAGTGACTTAGACCCTTCCGGAATCTGCTTGGGGAAGGCACATCGCTTACTCAGACGGAATTACTATTAAGAAGGTCCACATTATATATGGCATGTAGATGGATATGAAAAACTAAAAGTACTTGGACTTTAAATTCATGGGGCGATTGATGATAATATTAGACGAATATTATGGCTGGAATTGGCATTCATCAATAATTATCCCTCAGTTATTGAAACATATTTCCTTGAAAGTTTGAGAAAGAATGGTATTTCATCACGTGTTCTGCGCTGCCATATGAGAATAAAACCAACACACAATATTATTTCTTTAGCCATTTTTTTCTATTCCGTGATACACGATAGTTTGGCTGAGCTAAAAAGCGTGTTTACGGCAAGAATATCTCTAATCGACGCATTGAAGCCCGGTGTGAAATGTTACGGCGTCAAGAGATTCGATGGTGCATTTGTTTTTCCAATGATTTACGAGAAAGCAACCTGTTTAATGAAACGGATCCGATATGTTGTGAATGATTAAAATAATGCTTTATGGGGCTGGTCCAAGCAGAGCTTGACAACACTGCCTAGCACTGGAACATCCACACTATAAGAGCTCATATGAGCGCTAATATTCCTTATGGCAAGCCCGAATTAATGAATTGTGAACTAATTCAATTGATGGTCGGGATTTCGGTAGCCAAAAAAGTCGACCTGAAGTGCGTGCTTGGATACATAAGTGCGAGTTTGTAGATGTATGCATCCAAACAAGCACTTACGTATTCCTGATCGACTTGGATACCGAAATCCCGACGACCAAATATTTCTGGAACACACTACATAACGTCGGGCTTGCATCTCGAAAGCAATCATGTTCAGCTGAAACTAAAGATGTGTTATACCTCCTGAAGACAAATGTTTAACTTTCCACTTATGTTAATGAAGACTTGAACGTATACAGGGAGCTCATTAATATGTATAATTATAGATGCCGAAAGATCTGTTGAGAAAGGCGTACTGTTATTGTTAGCTAATCCTTACATATTTAGGTAAAAGCATGAAAGATATAATAACACAATGGATCTTTGTACAATTAAAAGAAAAAAGACATGCAAATGCGAAAATGATGCGTTTCAGTGTTAGCTATTTAGCTAAACAGTACTTATCCAATACAATTTCCATTTCAGAAAATTCATTAAACTCATATCTTAATTACGCTTTGATACTCTCCGCTATAGGATCTGACAACACTGCCTTAAAGGTCACGTCGGATCGACATTTCATTTAATCAAAATTCATGAGAAGATCAACTAAATTCAACCAATAAAATCGCGCGTTTCATGTTTCATGTGCACTTCAGACGTTGATCGAGTGAACTGAACAAACGAAAATCCACATAGATCTGTATCCGAAAAACGATAAAGTCTTCGTGTGTTATTGCAGTGGACTGCACGATCAATTCAAAGAAATGCACTAAATGGGATGTTTTACATCAAGAATACGAAGAAAATCAACATTCGGAACAGTATCTGAAATATATATATATATACATATACTCGTATATGTAGCGACACGTTCTGTTATTACCCGCGAGTGTAATTTTGGTGTGGGTTCAACCCCACGAATCGGTACTTATGTTTATTGTATCGCTATTGAATAACATCAAATAATCTTGTGTTGTTTTTTCAGTAAATATTCAATAATGGTTGGTGTGTTATGTTTTTCAACGCAATTATTAACGTAATTATTTTGTGTTTTATAAGTAAAAGTTACGGACATTGTCTCTTTCAATACCGAGCGTAGACTGCTCCATAGCGTTTACTGAAACGCGACATGCGCAGTGAAGCCGAGCAATTTTGAAGGCTGAATTTGGATGGGCTAATCGTAAGGTCAGTCTGACGTGACCTCCAATGTAGTGTTGTCAGATCCTTAGTAGCGTAGAGCTGTAGCGTGATAAAGGACCTGATTTTAATGAGATCGAGAAAATTGTTTCGCGTTCTATACCAATGCTGTAACGGAATAATCCCGCATCGACCATTTAAAAGTTGACTGCATGGTATTATTTAGTAAATAAATACACTAGATAGATAAACTAAACTCTAACGATTCATGCAAGTATTAGACACACACGCTAAGATTTAGAGACAAATAATTGATTTTTGTTGGTTTCAATCATATTTATATAACAAGCTTATTTAAGGTGGAATATTGTGGTTTTATGACTTTCATAGACCTAAATTTCCTTGGCGACATTTATACCTACTATTTCTATGCTATTATTATGAAAGGTAATGACAGCAGAAAAATAGCAGGTAATTATGCAAGTATATGTTTAACAAAGCAAAGTAAAGCATTGTTTAACAAATCAAGGGCCATAACTCTTCTGTTTCACCCCAGTGACCTTTTTCTGCCACTGATCTAGGTGGTAGCCCTATTGTCAACCCATTTATGTTGTGATGTCATATACCGTGTCTTAGGTTTATCCTTGTAATTGTTGTAATCTGCGACAAGGATTATCACAATCTGACTTATATGGTGATGTGATTTACAAACTTCGCAAATCCTTGGTCATAATCACTCTTATACAATCTTTATAAAACTTGTTAATAAGTTTACCAAAAGAGGTTACAGTTCACCACTATGCTTTCCTCTTTGACTGTGCGATGGCCGGACAGATTGTTGGGCCTATGATGATGTATTCCTAAATTCTCTTAAGACGGTATCATTTGAAGTTTGTCTTAGATCTTGTCTTGTCTTACCCTTAACAGTTTGTTCTCCTGATGCACTGGCTTCTGCCAAGTCAATGGGTACTTGCTTTGTGCTTTTCTAGGCTTAGGTTTATTTATATTATATATACAAGATCATTTATGTGTTTTACTTATTTGTCTATTAATGCGGCCTTGTTTGTTAGAGAGAATAACGTGTCGGGATATCTTTATTTACACTGTACCATTTTATTGGGATGACAATAGGGTAAGATTGAGGTTTGATGCACCATAGAACCTGGTTTAACCCCATCCCCCCACCTCCACCCCCAGGGACTTTTTTGCTACTGATCGTTCCAAGGCGGTAGCCCTGTTGCCAACCATTATATATTTGCGATGTCATTAATCTTTGTAGTTGTTGTTTGTTTATATGCATGTTTGTGCTTGACTGTGGTCATTGAACGCTGCATTTCCTGTTCGATATTTATATCTGCTTTAATTTCACTGCTATTATAGCTTTGGATAAATGACGGGATGGCATTGGCTCAGAAGTTCGGCGCTCGCCTCAAAAACCTAAGGTCTTGGGTTTAAACCCCGGTAGCGAATTTAATAAGGAAAAATCCATCCATCTACTGACCAATATAAGACTATTGTTTTCTTAAATTTCCCTCAGCAATTTCTTTTCATGACAACCTGCATTTTGAAATGCGTGATGTTAAAGGTTGACCAAAACCATTCTACTAAGGGTTGAAAACAACCATTGTACTATATTTTACATTAGCTTATGACTTGTGTTTAATCACTAGTGACTGGTGACTAGTGTTTTGTGATTAATGACTTGTGACTAATGACTTGTTACTAGTGACTTGTGACAAATAACTTGTGACTAATGACTAGTGACTAATGACTAGTGACTTGTGACTTGTGACTTTTGACTTATGAATAGTGACCTTCTAGGGTAAACTTATATTAACATTTCTATGTTAAGACAATTATAAACTAAGACAAGTACAACGGTTATACAAATAATCCTTAATATTCTCATCCTATTTCATATCCACATGTCTGAAGCCACTTTTATTTGTAAAATGAATGTTTTAGCGATTTAAACTATTTTGAATTGTACACCAAATTCTGAAAATAAATGATAAATTACACAGTGCTGTCTGCAGATAAATAATCACTGAATCGTTCTTGACTCAATTCACCAATATTATCAACATTAGGCAATGATGCATTTGAAAATGAACTTGGAATATTTTTTGTGCATAATGCACAAGTGGTTTTGATCCCATAGCATATTCTTTAGGCAGATCTAACTGGCGGTTTTACACCTGGATTCTTTGTGTCCCATAATATCCTGGAACTCAGCTGCCTTGGTTTCAGTTTTATCCATTTAGCTTGAACTGATGCTTCAAAAAAATAGTGTGTGTTATCAATAACAACTGACGCTCTGTATCCACCAGGACACAGAGAATATGCTAAACTTTACTCCCGCAGCAACAATTTCACCATGTTTATACAAAGTATAACAACATGTATCGCTGCACAATGTTCTGGTACTTCTGGTAGTTCAGGACAAACTAAAATTTCCTTTATTTGCGTTAATATCAATAAAGAGTTTATTGTATACTGCTACTGATGAAACATGGAACTCATCCTACAACGGATTGCGGTCCTCAACCTCCCTCCGGATAACCTGATACCCTAGAACAACCTTTGAGTTCATACGTCCAGAGTATGCTGAGATGAACTCTGTGATATATTTTACGTGTTTGGTTCTTGATTGTCTATCCGAAGAACATACTTTCCACCTGCAAACTGACACTTAAACTCCTATTTTTGAATTTCTTCTTCGGTCATCTGTACCTTAACTTTACTGTAGTTCCCTTTTTTGAACGTTACAGCTCTGTCCTTTCATGTTATTTCATGTCTTTGAATTGTTCTATGACACTAGATTACCAGTCATGTCAATTTTACATCCATGTCATTTGGGAAGAAAATTGTTTTTCAACTCCAATAAAGACTACAGACTGGGACTCTTCTATAGCATGGGGACGATCCGAATGCTCCCGCCTCTACGCGATGTGACTTGTCGGAAAGTACCTCTGGTGAAACACTCTTGCCATCCACAATATAATGTGTATTCTTTGTGTCTTTCAGTACTTTTCTTACTTTTAGTAATCTGTAATTTTGAACAAAAAATAGTCATGAAACAAATTTTCAAATATTGCTTTTATGTATAACAAACTTGACATGGGCTTATAAGAACAACCTAGAAATATTCTTCAGCATTAATACTGTCATAACATGGACAATAGAAACTGCCATTTCTCCTCAACACTGACTATTAGAAAAGTCCAATCTTTACAAACCTTTAGATATTTGTCTCATTCAGTCACTTTGCCAATTCTAGTGGATGGTGCAATTTACAAAGAAGTTGTTCTTATTATTGGCAAGTTATCAGCAGAATCACCAATCGGTACAACCCGTAGACCTGACGGACGTGGTCAATTGCTTGTTGTTTCATTGTTCACCGCTTCGTTCTTTGCATGCATCCATCATTTTACTGATTTGAATTTGTTTTATTTTCACTTCAAAGATCTTTGAAAACCGCGAGTTTACTTCATATTCTGTATATACTATCAATCAATCAACAGAATAATTAAATACTTGTCTCGTTCCTTGCCCTTTCAGAATCTGTATACTCTGATTTCTCCATCTTCAATACATTTCCCGCATTTCTCTTCTTCAAATACATGCTTCATAAGACAAATGTCAAAAGTCGAAAGTCGTAAGTAATAAGTCGTAAGTCACAGGTCATAACTCAAAAGGTACGAATAGGCTTCCGTAGTATTGTACTTCTCCAGTAGCTTTTCGTTGCGCTGATAGAACTTTGAGAACGATTTACTAGTTTGCGATAATGAAAACATTGATGAAGGAGTTTACTTGTAATGATTTAAATTTCGATCAATGAAGTTATTCACATCGTATATGTCCTAGCAAAACGAATGAGATGGAAAATATAAATCCCGTATGATGTAACACGAGGTACGTCCCCATCTAAATGTAGATAGTTACCGATGACAAAGATAAAGTCATCTTTCGTGTCGTTGTTTTTGTTTGTATATGTATGAAATCCTTTTAAATCGAGAGATGAAGATCGAGGAATGCTGCTATGGTATCCGAAACATAAACATAAATCACTTGATAAATTTATAATCACACAATTTTGGATATTTTGAGAGGCTTTCTGAAAAGGGATACGACACCTAGATGACTGTGGAATAAATCTCTAGTTCGTCAACATATCAGGAGGATATACATGGCACGTTAATCCGATGGATATAGACCATGAGCCAGACATTTTTTCGCTACCATCTCAAGTGGCGAATTCTTACTGATATCATGTTATTGAGTACATTGTAGAGAAAGAAAAAATCAATGATATCAGTGTCAACACGGTAGCTGTTTCCTGTTATTATAGTTATCTCCTCCTTTTAAATAAAAATCATGTATCTTTAAACTTTCTCTGAAACCCTACATACTAAGTGCTAGAGGTCTAATATTTTGCATATGGGATAAGCCTATGGCCTGCTAAAAAAACAAATTAAAATAGTGACCATGGGGTCACATTTGGCTACATATTTACATATGAGTTATATAGGACAATCTTTTAAAAACAAATTCTTCTTGGAATTACAAGAGCTTGATTGGAATTACAAGAGCTAGACGTTTAATATTTTGCATTTAGTATAAGCTTTTAGTCCTCTACTAAATTTGCTAAAATGGTCACCCTGGGGTCATGTTTTTTTGCCACACCCCAGGGGTCAAATATTTGCATAGAGTTGTATATAAACATCTTTATAACTAGTTTGTTCAAATGGTGATACTGGGGCAAACTTTGACCCCAGTCACAGGTTTACATAGAGTTATATTAGAAAATTGCTGTTGTAATTGTTTCTTTAACATGTGAGCCCTTTGGCCTCTTTTTTATGACTTGCAGTTGTACACTTGTTTTATAAAATCACTTCAGAGTTAGGTATAAGAACAGAAATATCTATCAATAATAGGACTTTTGTTGAGGTATTACATTATAAAGACCTAAATGAAACTGTTATCGTAAGTCTATTTTAACGATGTTTACAAGTCGTATATTTTATGAATCCACCCACTAAAACCACAAAGAGACCGCTGCATTGTCATGGCAAACAAGTTATGGACCAATTGGGTATTCACATGAGGCATTGGATAAAATACATTGGCTACTGTATATTTGTCAGCAGCATTGTCAGCATCTATATATACATAAAATGAGAAAAATAGTCCTATATAAACCAAAGCACTCAAAGGCAATTGCATCATAGGTTAACACTGTACAACAAAACTAATTAAAAGAAATATCAAATTAAATTAATGAATGGGACAATATACAAACATAAAGAGGGGTGAATACAGGATAAACGACTTGTACTGTTCAGTAGACAATACGACCTATTGGTTAACTTAAATTGATGTTATGTGTACACAACCACGCTATTAAACCTTCTTGACAAGACAGTATAAATAAAAGTATATCCCAAAGGATAATCAAAGCAGTTGCAGCCAAATAGAAACAAATCTATGATACGATCAAAACATTTAAGGACGGAAGTGCATTCACCGATCTCCCTTTTTCAAGGTTTAAATGGCCTATATTGTTAATTTTGAGTTGTTTGTCTTACAAATGTACACCCTCCTTCGCACAAGGTACTATCAAGAAAATAATATTATTGTAGTAGCATAGTTTTCGGAGTATTCAAATGAGTACCATCCCGATATCCTGGGTACCGATCCTTATGTGTAAGTGTGTTTTTTTTTGTTGTGTTGTTTTAACTAACAATTAATTGATATTACCAATCAAAACATATCAATGGGATGGGCATATATAAGGCTTACAGACATGTTGCAACTCGCGATTATCCAGCCATTGAGCGATTCTTCTCTTGGTACATTGGCGGATGGAGTATGTGCTCCTTAAAACAACACATATAAACACATTTGCTAGAAAAACTGTTGTGATGTTGGCAATACATTTTTCCTTTTGGTGTTGCAATTATTCTGAGGAAGACTAATACACATCCTGTTCGATGCGAGAATCCTCTTTCCAGCCTTGCTGCACTTATATATGCAAGCAAAGGCCTGAACGTTTCATAGTACATACTTTCATTAATTAAATCATCGTAGAATAGTTAATATAATGTAAACAAATATATATACTTATCTTAATGCATACAAAATGTGTCAATATTGGGTATGGTAATTTGACTTCCCATTTTAAGCAAAATAGTGAGTTTAAACAGAATGCAATTCTGAAACAAAGCTTATTTATTTTGTATTACACTACACTGATATGAATTATAAACTTAATTGCATATTTTAAAAGTATATTAACAATTCTCAAAACATAATTAATGTGCAAAAATGAACATCCAGAATTTGATGGGAATGCTACAATGATACACCTATTACCAGATTGCTATCGTACCAGATTGCTATCATAGAAAAATGTCATCTATAGACATTGCTCTTTCCAAAAAATAATGATCGAATTTGCCGCGTGAGTTGTTTGCAATATCGAAAATGCTGGGTCCTGGCTCAAGGCGTAATAAAGCAGGACGAGAAAGTCATATAAAGGCCTTAATGCAAGACAGTAAAATAAAGCGAACTGAGGTTTCACCAAATGCAGTCAACCAAATGTATGCATATCAACAAAGAACAAAGGGATTTATAGAAGCAACGTATGCAGCACAACAAACATACAAGGTTTTACAATAATGGTATCACCAGTGGCAAAAACACGCTAGAGGTTTATAGCAAGCTAGGCTTTGTAGCCGGTTCTTGGTTGTACCAAACCTCATTCATTCCAACTAAATCGGACAGTGTGAATGAAGAAATCCCGGCACACAACCTAGGCAGGGGGTGAACGTGTAAAGGTTTTTGGCGCTGCTTAGGCAGCGCTATTGGTTAAATGGCGGATCACAACATTTGAGAGACGATATCGTGAGTATTTCTTTTATTCATTGCATCCATCATGTGGAGAAATGCATGCAGTTTCATCAGCTGTCTTCATTGTTGTGGTTAGGTAACAATGCAAACGTTTTTGAATGAAAACCACATCGGTTGAGCCTTCAGTGAAATCACATGCCCTTATTTGTAATCGTTTTTTATAGTGTTTAAAGAACAATTACTTATTTTCATCAATAAAATCTTCAAGAATAGCAAATATTACGCAAGTAGGAAGCATTTATTTAATAGCCTAGTTGTCGTATAACGTTTATCGTCGATAACTTCGCGCGTGTACGACACAAATATGTTCATGGAGTTGAATGTAATTCAAAAAGGTTTAATGTGCTAACGATTTCAGTTCATATGTGTTTATTTTAAGTGTCACAAAATGTTGCGTTACAAGAAAAACAATCCACCCTGTCCTAATACCGAAGAATTAAACGGAAATGGACTGTTTTGTATTCTGAAAGCCAGATATCTGTGAAATATGCACTATGTTATGAATATAATGATGATATACTGAAAAGGTTAACATAATCTTAGATATTAAAATACATTGTCAGCCCAGAGTACAGACTAGAAACTATTAACAGACACACTACCGGTGGCATGCTCTTGGTAATACATCTGTAATACGTCACTCAGAGGAGACGGGGGATTTTTAAAACCAGAATACAATTATTGGGCGGCCAGTTAGATTCATGAAATGATCTGGATCTGGATACATGCAACACAAGACGTGTTGCAGCATACGCATATTGTAAATGTTTAGTAACAAGCTTGGAGAGGTGTTCGAAAGACCAGTATTGCATTGGCACTGACTACACTATCACTTAGATGTCCCACTTCACGGAAGCTTTAATAAAGATTTTTTTGAATTGTTCTGTGTTACATGGTTTCTCTTAAAACCGTGTATTATTGATTGTCACTAATATTGTTTACTTCGTAGTATTTAGTTTTGCTTTTATAATACGTTTCGGTCTGACTGCCACTGAACACTCCTGAGGGGGTATAGCATGTACCAAGCATTCGACCACTTTCTAGTAGAACACAAGCCTGTTCAGTTCGCTACGTTCGTATTGGGAAGGTAGGACCAGCTCTACTAGCATCATCAACACTCCCCTTCCCTCCATGATCTTTTAGTCGCCGGAAATAAATCTAGCAGCCTGATTTTGGCTGTTGTCCAGCACAATGATGTCTTGGAGATGTAGGGATCCCAAACAATCGAGGCAAATGTTGGGCAGATAGTCCTTCTGAAGAAGCATACTATGGAGTTTGCTTTCTTGGCAACTGTTGTAATATGGGTCCACACTTGAGGTCCTCTGAAATGTTTAATTCAAGGGAGGGGTTCTGGTTTTCTTGTTATACATCATACATATATTAAGTCATACATATATTTAGTTAATATATGTGGTTAGATTTGTTGTTGATGCTCAAGAGGTACCATTTGCTAGTGCTGAATCGCATACCCTATTTTTCTAGAGAGGATACACCGTCCAGAAGTAGTTTGTGCTCTAACTATGTCTGATAGGTCTGTACAAAATGCAACCATCTGCATATAGTTTTACTTTGGATTGTACAGTATCAGACAAGTCGCTGATATGACATAAGAATAAGAGCTTTTATTTATAAAAGAGTATGATAATGGACCTTTGGAAACGGCCGAGCACGAACTCTTGTAGTTTATTGTGTTCATTGTTTTATAAATCTTTTTTTTTACCTAAGCATTAAATGCAGACAGTTATGTGTGCACGTAGTGCAGAAATATCGCATGTATAAGAAAATGAAATGAAATCACGTTTATTTAACAAGTGTAATTTATAGTGAAGCATTTAAGAAATTTATTTACGATCAAAATGGTCTTAAGTTGTTTCATAACTAATTAAAGAAACAAATAAAATAAAAACGTAAATTGGGAGATTGTTTTTATTTTTATGTCTGGTAGTCATCTGCTTTATTACCGCACAATGCAACTGAAATACGCCAAATATTGATAGTTTGCTAGTTATGTATGTAACATCTAGATGGTGTCTTTACTCTCACTTTCTTTATCGATTAAATCCAATCAAGATATCTCCTGTTCAAACGTTATGGCCGACCTTTGCTACTTTGTATCACAGTTTTCTTGTTGTTTTCACCAACGGGTGCTCTCCTTTGCACCGGAAACAAATTACTACGTATAAAATCGCAATGAAAATTGTCCGCTGATACAGCAACGTATGTTAATTTATGACGTAATAATCATGGTAGCAACTGCTAAGTAGTTTTAATAGTAGTTTCTTTATATTCGCGATTAAATGGTGCAAATGCATTGCAGTAATGTTTATTTCAATATTGGAATGTATGCTGATATTTGGCCAGAAAGACGAGGTTAGCGTGACTTGGAACACGTTTTAACTGTGGTTTCTCTTCAATAACGTTTTTAATACTGCAGATAGCTTAAGCTATCAAGATTAACGATTAATGAGCAACGTTTGCATCACATGATGCACATGTTGATAGTTTCAAAGCAAGACAATAAATGGCCAAAAAACAAATATATTGACCCACCGAGGCGACGTTTCGACTTGTTTTTCCGCCATTTTGTACACATTCAACCAATAACGCTGCCCAAACAGCGCAATAAACCTCTACACGTCCACCCACCTGCTAGGTAAGAATAGAAGTTAAACACAAAGATGTGACATCACGTATAGATGAATATAAAAAAACAAAGTCTAGAAAAACACAAAGCAAGTAATTAATTGATTTTAATAAAAAAAAAGATAAACCTATAGGATGTGGTTCTCTGTCGTTCGCGAGTTATCTAATTTAACCTTTACACGGAACGGTCTTGTAAGAGAACGAATGACGTTGCTTGGTTGTTAAAATGACGTCAGTTATGCTATGCTTATTGAATACTTCGTGGGAGGCCTGCATACACGACATATAGACAAATTACGTCTACTAGATTGTATGTAATAAATACAAGTATGTTTATGATTTCCTATTTACTTTTTAGATTCACCAATTATCCTTTTTACTTTTTCTTCGAGAGCTTGATGTATGTCGTTCTTCATGTTTGCTATTATATGACGTAATCCTTGATAGGAGGATTGTCACTGACATAAACGGGTGTAGCTTTTACATGTGTACGTTGAATTGTCATCTTTGACCGTAAGTCAACGGAAATGACTTCATAGTAATGCCAAGCAGATGAAATAGAAGAGATGATAGATAAAAGTAAAATAAAAAAATAAATAGGGCATAATACACGGACCATAAAGAGAGTTTAACACATTTATCAGAAATGCAATGATATAGAACCATCCGTGGATGAAATAATCACTTGTGGCCATCATTTACTGAATTAGACACTTTCAAATTCAATGGCATTCATTTTAAATCAAATTTCTTAAAAAAATAAATGTCGTGTACAATTTCGTGACAAACGTGAACACATCAAAATGGGATTACAACTATTAATAGCATTATTGTTTTTCCTTGAAAAACAGCGTAGTAAATATAGATATAAAAATCGAAAAGGAAAAGCAGCATTCAATGTCGACAGTTAACCACAAACGCACACAAAAACAAAGAACAAATTTAAAGATGAATAAAAGGTCAAATAAGCCACAAGGGTTGACAATAGGGCTACCGCATTGGAACGGTCAGTGGCAAAAAGGTCCGCTGGGGTTTAAACCAGGTCCTAGGGTGCAACAAACCTAACACTTACCCTACTCTCAACACCATAAAACGAGACAGTGTGAATAAAGAAATCCCCGCAATGAACTATTCTCTAACCAACAAGACAGCATTAATAGGCAATATAAGTAAAACACAAAGATGCTCGTGTATAAATAAATACAAACACAATAGCCTAGACAGCCACAACGAAGGTACTCAATGACTTGACAGAAGCCAGAGCAACAAGAGAATAAACCATTGAGGGCACGACAAGACTAGACAAGACAAGACTGCAGACAAACATCAAACGTCACCATCCTTTGAGCTTTAGGTAGAAGTCATCATAGTGTCCGGTCATCGCACAATTAAAGACGATAGCATAGTGGCGAACTGTAAATGGGTCCGCCACCAAGCATGCAGTGCTTTTCAAAATGATAGGGTCATAAACTCTTTTGATAAACCTTTTAACAAGTTTTACAAAGATAGTATGAAAGTGATCATGACAAAGTATCTTACGAAATGTGTAAATCACGTCATCATAGAAGTCAGGTTGTGATAGTCCTTGTCGCAGAAGAGTTCTTAAATTACTTTTATATTTGGAACGAAGACTAGGGTTACACTAATACAAGTTTGCAAAGGTTTTACGAAGTTTATGGTAACGGTAACCCTGATGGCGTACAAGCACTAGATAAACGAATAAGTTGAGACATATAGACCCCATAATAAGTTGCTCGGGGAGCATCCCCATCTAAATGGGGATAATTAAAGATGTCAAAATTAAAATCATCTAAGTTATCTGAAGCTGACAGTTCAACAAAGCTCTCGGGCTGATAGGGTGTCTTAGGTTGTGATATGAAAATACCCATGTATTATTCTCTATGTATACACCATGTTTTTGATAGAATTATTGACAGATCATAGCTAAACATATTTGTTGAAGTAATATTACCAAAGTGGTAGGTATAATACGTTTTTCAGTGGCGACTTTAATGCTGAATATACCACTGACAGTGTGGCCTAAATATATTTTCAGGTCACTGTTCTTCTGAAAACGATGACGTGAGATTTGTTGATGAGTGGGTAATTGAAACATGTGTATTTGCTGCGAATCTGACTAGTACACTATCTGTTAGACATTTTCAAGATGGCGGATGATGACAAAGGTGAGTGTCGTAAATAATTGCCTGCTACTTCTATGTTTCCCCTTTTAAAAACAAGTAACTATCGCAAGATGATGAACTTAGTGGATGGGACTAACTCAGGAAAGAATCAATGCCGGTGATTGTATTTACATAAGTTTAATGCAACTTTTTTCAAATATGTTAAAATATATACAATTATCAAGATAACAAGCGAATACACAGATGAAAGATGAAAAAGATTGTTCTCATGAACGTATAAGACGTTCATAGGTAGTATTATCACAAATACTGAATATATAGACTGTCTATATATGACACAAAAGTAAGTATTGTTTAAGTTACAACAATTTTGATGATCCGAAATGTTACAAAGAATGACGATCTAACGCGATGTATTTGATGTGCGAGAGCTTATGAATATGATGCGTGATTCCAACGATCGGTGATTGCCATCAAAAGCCTTCTATAAGGGTTGATGACGCAATGAATAATCTCCACCGAGGTTATGTGCTGAAGTTCCTCCTATGAGGTCTTATGACAGGCCCACCAAGTATCCCGGGCGTTGTTGTCACTCTGCTCCTATGAGAACCTGACCATGTTGTCCGGGTACGGGGACCGTCTCCACCCGTTCATTACGCTATGCTATGAAACACATAGAGGGCCTACACTCCCAAAAGGCTAAGCTTCACTCCGGGAGGATTAGGCTGTAATGATACATACTTTTAGAGGTCGGTTCATTAACACAACAATCTTATACAATCATCGTTACATAAAAAAAATCATTATCTAGTAAATATATGTGAGCCACTCTCTAATTATGACGTGTAGCAATGTATACGTATTCTACAACGTCATTTATACGTATCAGCATATATACAGGTATATCATCTTACCGTTAATCATCGTTAACCACCGTAAATCAATTTAATATTGCATTACAATTAATGATCGACTACAATAAGTTTATCTAATAAAGTTAACTTCAGAATAATATGCTAGTTGTATCAAGTTAATGTTTGAGAAGCATTTACAATATCACGAAACAAGATGGCGACGCCCCTTGAATACAACTGTACATCAACATTTCATAAAATAGATATACTGACCACATAAATGACTGCTCCATGCAAAGCAACTTTCAACATTCCCGGCCACGACTGGAAAACAATGCTCTTTATAACCCAACGTTCCGCTCAAACCATCAATTCCCACGTTTATTCCGTGACAAATGTGGCAACAGACGCAATTTTTGTATCTACACGAAAGAACCCTTAAACAATTTTGCCCTTTAGAAAGATAGATTGTAAAATACCTATAATTTTACATGCATTAACGCACACATAAACTTATTGAACGGCCCTGCCTTAGCTCCGACAAAAACGGTATGAAAATGCTCGCTTTCCCGTGGTACATGAATATATCATGCAAATGGTTAATATGTTTCAACTGAACAATGGAGTAGCATGTGACTGACAGATGTCGTCAAGTGCTTACAAGAGCTATGTACGACCAATACGCTCTACCCAAGATCATTTTGTGAGAGCAACCTATTCCCAGAGGTGAACAAATGAATATTCTATTGGAATGTATGCCTCGGAAAACGCATTTCCTTGTATTGATCACGTAATCAATGGCAGAAGTATGTTTTTTCTCCGTTGTTTGAAATCGAATCGAGAGCCGACCCTCTGTTTCTCTTCAGTTCAGTTATGTAAGCTTTATACATGCCAGCATCTATGAAACACAAACGAACACGTAAATACACGTTTTGACTATGAATAGTTTGTTTTAAAGGCGTATAATGCGTTTTAAAAAATCAACAATGTCACAGTGAAGCCATTTGTTTTCGCGAGAGATGGTTCAGACACTGAAGATTTGAACCGATTTAGACACAGAATAGACATCATTTTTGGACACAAAGTAGACTCATGTTAATTGTTTGGACACAGTGTAGACACATGTTCACATTGAAAATTGAAAATGGCACACTGGTTATCATATGGGCCATCTCAACAGACAGAAAAACAGAGAGACAGACAGACAGACAGACAAAGTGAATTGAATTATCTGCCTTAAATATTAATACAACTACTAAATAACATAATTCGAAAAATTTCATGGTCTATGGGACATATTATACATATATAAAAAGACACCGATATTGCTTAGTTTCATGGTCTATGTTCCTATAATATTTATATGAGAAGACACCGATATTGCTTAGTTTCAGGGTCTATGTCCCCATAATATATATATGAGAAGCCACCGATATTGCTTAGTATCAGGGTCTATGTCCCTATAATACATATATAAGAAGACACCGATATTGCTTAGTTTCAGCAACGATCATTTGTATTTTTAATAATTGTAATCATTATCAGATCTAATAATTATTCGATAACATGTTTTTCGAAAGAACTACATATAGATCTATTTTAATGCACTTCCGTTTTGAAATACGGAATTTATTTCTCGAGGGAGGTGAACATTGAGACAGATAACAAGTTTGCTTATTTGCGCAACCCAAGGGATATAAATCCCGTATTTCAAAACAAAGTTCATTACATTTTAGATTTCATCATCACACCGTATAACCGGCAATCGCAAAGTCGGATATAGTTTCAAATTGGTTCCTATTGTGATGAGCTGACGAAACGATAGGCATTTTTATTTTACTAAGAGCTGTGCATATTGATTGATATTATAATTACTTAGTATGCTAGGATGTTGAGATATGTATGTATATTATGTCCATACGTTTTAGTCCATAATAGTGGACACTAGACGAGTTATTATCTGTAAACTTATAAAGGTTTACACACGAAACACAATGTACACACTTTCAAGTCAAAACTGGCCCATTTCGACCTAGTTTTGTTGTTTATTTCACGATACCGATTAAATCTACAACCATTGCAGAGCACAAGTGTGAAATTTCAGAGTCAATGTATAATAAATTAAATTTCGTTTTAGCCAATTTCCTTTGATACCAAAGATGTATATTTTTTTAGAAATAGTATAGACTGGATATATATTGAATTTTTTATGTGTATTTTTGAAAATGCGGCACAAATATGAGTTGTTTTGCTTCAGCTGGTATACTATACACATCCTTTGATACAATCATTGTAGACGCAATGGAGCTTTTAGTACCATTTATTTAGATCAAATGAGCCGACGGCCGTCGTCCGTCCTTATTTACCCTCAGCTTCAAACGACTTCTCCTCAGAATCTACTTTGCCTGTTTTGACCAAATTTCACAAGGATGATCCATAGATAAATGCTTAAACTTAGATCCAGGCAACATCCAAGATGGCCGACGTTACCATAAAAGGTCAAAACCTTGGACTAGGTTTAGGGAACATGTATGATCCATGCAAGCAAGGTAAATATATATACAGTGCTTCACCATAACTAAAAAGGAAACACAATAACGCCTTGTTTAATAGGAAGTCTTCTTCTTCGTTGAACATATGTCTACACTGTGTCCAAACAATTTTAGATGTTTCTAACCTGTATCCAAAAACGATGTCTACTCCGTGTCTAAATCGGTTCAAATCCGCAGTGTCTACACCATCTCTCGTGAAAAATATACAAATGGCTACACTGTGACGGTGTTGATTCTTTTAAACGCATTATGCGCTTCAAAAACAAACTATACATAGTCAAAATATGTATTTCCATGCTCGTTTGTATGTAATTTACTTGTTTGCATAGATGCTGGCATGTATAAAGCTTACATAACTGGATCTGGAGCGAAAAAGAGAGGCTCTCGATTCGATTTCAGACAACCGATAAACACCATCTTTCTGACATTGATTACATGGTCAATACATGTCAATAGTTTTGTCGAGGCATACATTGCAATAGAATATTCATTTAAACACATCTGGGAATAGGTGGCATGTTTTTAAAAGGTGAAACAGCGATATAGCAGGTACTCACCTCTTAACTGTTGTCATCATCATCCATCTTGAAAATGTCTACGCTTTGACTGAAAAGGGCTACACCATCTCACGTAACCGACAGTGTAGTAGTCTCGTACGTGATATCAGAGTCTTTTTCTGACAGTAATTATTATATTGATGTTGGTATCCATTCCAACAACTGTATTAGCTTATTTCAAGATATATACGGTAAATAAGTATATTAATGTTAGAACATATTTAAAAAGAGGCAGACGCTCAAATTTTGCCACCGCCATATGCATGCCATCTTCGGGATGGTTTAAATTCTGTACTATTGAGTTTATGAATATTGAGTTCTGCTCAACCCGGGGCTAGGGGGCGGGAGCGGTAGCAAGCTTATTTCACTACCGTTCATAAACAGCCTCAAACAAACCGAGACTGCAATATTGCGTATGTATCGTGTTCGGCCGTTTCCAAAGGTCCACTCTAATAATGTTTTGGAACAGTTACAATTAGTAAACCAACGCAGACGTGTGTTTGCATGAATTATTACCAATTATTAAACCAAAGCAGACGTTTGTTTGCATAAACGGTTTACAGTTAAACTTAAGTAATGAAATATTCGTTCATGATGGAAACAGGATAATCTTGTGCTGCACATATATATGTGTTAATTTAGTGATTCTATTAAAACTCTAACTGAATGAGATTGCAGGTATATTTACTGCAATGAGAAACTATGCAAACATATATGACGTATGCAAGGTAGACTTCTTAGGGACAATCAAAGACAATGGATGTTCAAATTTGTCATTTTGTTAATATTAATTTAATTGGTTGTACACATTTGAACATGTGCTAAACACACAAAGTACTAAATTTCTCCCTTACCACACGATTTTAAAGCAAAGCAGGTTATATTATTCGAATAAAGATTACATTGTATATGATCACATAGGCTTTAGTAAAATATAAATGTACAGCTGCCAATGTGTTTCATTTCCACAGAGTACTGCTACATTGAATAATATTGGTTGAATAAATATTACAGTTCATATTACAATTACATCCCATGTACACACCACAACAAGCTTGTATGACATTATGATGACGTCTATAGTTGTTGATGTCGTACATTTTTCTAACAAACAAGGCAGCAATAATAGGCAATATAAATAAAACACGTAAATGATCATGTATAAATGACAAAAAAAAATGCCACAAAGAAAGTATTCAGTGACATGGCAGAAACCAAAGCAACAAGAGAACAAACCGTTAAGATACGACAAGACAAGACTAAAGACAAACATTAAACGCTACCGTCTTATAAGGATTTTGTAGACGTCATAATAGGGTCCACAATCTGTCCTGTCATCACACAATCAAAGAGGAAACCATAATGGCGAACTGTAAATGGGTCAAGCACTAAACACGCAGTGCGTTGCAAAAGGATAAGGTGATAACCTCTTCTGATAAGCTTTTTAACAAGTTTAATAAATATTGCAAGAAAGTGATAGTGATGAAGGATCTTAAGAAGTTTGTAAATCACATCACCATAGAAGTCAGGTTGTGTCAGTCCGTCATTAACGTTTGTCTCGTTAAAACAATTATGTGCCTTTGAATTATTGAAAAAATGCCATGTTCAGCCTTGTGAATATTCTAGCGCCTTCATTTGTTTTTCGATCTTTCCCACATTTGGCCGGATTGTTGATATTAATGAAGGCTCGGAGGATTTTGAAAACCAGACAAATCGAAACAGTAACACCGGAGTTTTGGCCCGTTTTCAATATTTGGTAATGCACACTTGAAACCCCAGGGGTCGTGGGTTCAAATCTCACTGGAGGCATTTTTTTTCATAAGAAACCTTGGTTCATGGTTTCAATTTCTTTTTTTTTTATTTCTTTTTTATTTAATTTCTTTTTTATTGATTTAATTGTTTCTAAAAAAAGATAATCATAAGAAACCTTGTGTTTTTTTTCTTTAACTGGGAGCTTAGGGGCCCTTGTTGGATCATTTTGCATATAGTTATAGGGAAGAACTTAAAAATCTACTTCTGTGAAACTACAATAGATAAATCTTTAATATTTTTTAATTGATTTTCGGCTTATGGATCCTCTACCAAGTTTGTTCAAATGGTGACCGTGGGGGATCAAATTTGGCCCCGCCCCAGGGGTCACAGTTTTGCATAGACTTATATAGGGAAAAACTTCACAAATCATCTTCTCTGAAACTGCAAGAGTGAATTTTTAATATTTTGTATTTATTATTATTTTATGTTCCTCTAAAACTTTTATTCAAATTGTGACCCTGGGGTCAAATTTGGCCCCATCCCAGGGAAGTTTGGCCCACCCCAATGGTCACATGTTTTACATAGAGTTACAAAGGGGAAAAACTTTTAAAAAATCTTCTTCTCTGAAACTACAAGAGCCAGAGGTTTAATATTTTGTATTTACCATCAAGTTATTGCCTTCTACAAGGTCTATTCAAATGGTGACTCTGGAGTCAAATTTGGCCCCGCATCTGTGTCACATATCAAACTTGGTTTGAGTGTTTATATGAACGAAGGTTTGATTTGTTTTAAAGCTAGTTAAACTTGAGCCAAATACATCCCTCCCCGTATATCTTGGTAAACGAAGACACATTATAAAACTTCACACACCATCCCCCCCAACCACCCACCCACACACACACACACCCAACCATGGACACATATAACCCTGAGAGCGATACAGGCTCTCTTGCTATAAATTTATTATAACGGTAGCCATGCTGGAGTAGCTTTTCAGTTATACAAATATTACGAATACACAACTACAAGCTCTAGAAAAACGAAAGTTTGAACAAAATAGAACCCATAAAAAGTAGCTCGGGGAACATCCCCATCAAAATTGGGATAATTAACAATATCAAAATTAAAATAATCTCTCTTGTCTCTTAACTAATTATTTCGGCATTTCCATAAAACTGTAGTTCCATTCCAAATATTATCTAATACGAAAATGAGTGCTTCACAAACTTCTTGCCAAGTGCACATGGTGTAATTGTCCAAGCTGCCGTTAGACAAAAAACGCTTTAATATTGTTACAGGGCAAATATGTAGATTTTTCTCTACCGAACGTTTTTTAAATAAGACCAATAAGCTTGCCTGCTTGTTTGAAATTCTCGGTCACAATCTGAGATGACTAACCTTTAGTAAATATGTTTCGAAGAGTAATGTAAACGGCCGGATTATAGCATAATGTTTGCGTCTAAAATAATTTAACATGATACTTTAAAATAAATTCGACTGACGCCTTGAACAGACAACCCTTGTATCGCCCCAGTACATGGAGCACCTCGTAGCTTCATTGTGTACAGCTATTACATAACACGTTTATTATTCCAGACCAAAATGATATATAAGGTCCTATAGAAACCACAGCGTCCGAACGCAATGGCATCGTAGGTCCGCACTGTACTGCAAACAAGGACTTGAAACTACAATGAAAGAGACAAAAAACAACAGAAAGGGTGGCGAAGACAGGGTTACCGAATTGGAACGGTCAGTAGGCAATAAGGCCTACTGGTTAGCTTGAATCGATTTTATATGCTCACAATCCTCGCTATTATCCTGTCTTCAGCGCCCAAATAGACAAGACAGTGTAAACATCAGCAATTCAAGTAGTTGGCGGCGCTACGTTAGATACAGGATATAAACAACACTGTATCTAGCGATGAGTGGCATATCGTAAACAATACCATGTGTGTGCTAGTTGTTTGATCAGTTAATTGCATTGCTTCAAGCAGTCAATTCGTTATTGATCAGTCGACATGAAATACAATTCACATCTTAATCAGGATCGACAGCGATTACTCGTCCAGATTTATCTTAATCAGGATCTAAAGCATGTCTTAATGCATATGTGATTACTTTGTCATCTACGTATCACAGAAATAGTTTGTAAAGTCACTAAAAAGCAATTTCGGAAATACGAAGGTGCCGACAAGCCCAATCATTATTTGCTATGTTTAACATTTTTGCATACGGCAATCTTCCTTGCCAATTTCTCCTGGGGAATAACTGAGAAATAAACTCACGTTCAATGCGTTGTTTTTTATAGCTATTTTAGACAATTTAAACTGTAGAATTATACAGTGAAAATTGGAAAGGACAGTAGTATTAAAGCTTGCAGCATATAAAAACAAAGGACGTGGTTATCAGCAATTCAAGTAGTTGGCGCTACGTTAGATACAGGATATTTACTCTGGTTCAGCAGTAGCTTAGTTCGAAAAGTATCTCGATAATCACATCAAATGACATTGAAATACTGGAAACTAGTATTGGAAGAGTTAACAATTCCAAAACACATTAAACTAGGATGAAAGTTCACTGCTATATTAAATGTCTATAAAACCGTTTTAATAAATTTAGAGCTGTGAACATTTATTGTTTTATTTGTTTTTTACCAACAAAAACGATTTTCTTGATTTAAAATAAAATGATAGAAATCATTCTAGTGTGAACACATCATATCCGAAAATCCATCGTTATTGATCTTGTTGAATATATGTATGTGGGTTTATCTTAAACAAGGACGATACTTTATCCTTCTGCTGACTGTACCATAGCAAATAAAAGCATGTATGCGAGTCGAACAGGAAATGTAGCATTCACAGAACACAATCAACCGACAACACGCAATAAAAACAAACAACAATTACAAGTATAACTGCAGGTAATCTGCGACACAATGAACCGCATTTTACCGTTTAGGTCTCACTACACAGTTAGCTCCCTTGAAACCCACGATAGATAATGATTACGCCTTAAAAAGTAGTAGTTCTTCGGTTTTAAATATTTGTAATAATTGCTGACCAATGTTGCATGTGAGATGAACGTAGTCTAAAATTGGATGTGTAGCTATTAGAAGACACTGCCACCAAATATGACAGTTTTATGGGTGTTGGAGAAGAGTAGGAATTCTGGTCCAAACTCATGAAATAAAGCGCAAAATAGTGCATTGGAGTACACCACTCAAATTGAAAACAAATATTGTCAACGTACCATAATTTGTACAGTTTTGTGTGGGCAAATGACTTGGTTACATAAAAACCTGACTTTTAACTTGGAAACTTCCTGTTCGGAATGGCTCTGTAAACTTTATTCATGTAGGTCAACATAGTAAAGATGCACTGTGTAGTGAGACCTTGAAGTGGCAAAAAGACCGCTGGGTTTAATCAGGTTCTAGGGTGCACCAAACATCGCTCTTACCCTATTGTCATCCCCATTAAAATGTAAGTATTTCCTCGCCAGGCTAAATCCTCTAACAAACTGGTCAGCATTAGTAGGCCAACACTAAGCCGCACTAGAAGGCAATACAAGTATAATACAAAGAAAATCTGCTGTAGGTATAACAGATGAAGATTTAGATCTATGTAGATTTGAAAGACGATATATTACAGACAAAACAAACTTCTTTGAATTGTTCGGAAAAATACATGATGTTTTATTGTGGATTTATCAAACGATGTTTTGAGGACGTTTTATTCTGTTTTGTAATATCTTGAAAGAGGCTCAGATTAAATCTCCAAAGTATTGTGAATCTAGACCATTTTTGCACTTTATATTCGTCTGTTATTTAGGGCAAAAAACAGTTAAATAATTTAATTCATTCATTTCCTATTTAAAACTAAATATCAGCTGTCCTTTTACACGCGGAGACGGAATACGAGTACTCTAATGTGTCTAGATTAATTCCAAAAATGCTATTAGGACAATTTTTCTTTATTTAGCCTTCTTATTTAGACACCTTAATAACACAAACACATTAAAATTAAGTTAATATGTCTCTCTCTCTAATAATTTAACAGTATCATAAAGATGCTTTTAAAAGATTTTGAAGTTTACTATAATCCTATTACTCAAACACTAATACAAATGGTAATTACATATAACATGCAATATTTTAGAGATTTTTGTCAAATTAGGTGCTTTACATAATTAAACACGTCTTTTTCTATACAGTGGGGCTCATTTTTTTGGTTGACGCATTCTCGCAGACTGCCGGAAGTTATTTAGTGTATTTTTCCCTTTGAAACATATTTTAGAAGAGAATTCATTCAGAGTGGAATATCTATTGCACCTCAACATTTTTAATCAGGGTGGAAAATTCTGGATAGCATGTTGGATTTTATTTCTCAATGGACATAACTAACTTCTTAACATCGTCCAAAAACGTACGAATACAAAATTTCAACATATAAATGTATGTGTAACCTCTAAACGTTCGGAGAGGGGTAGAACTGCGTATATTTTGGCCAACAATGAGTTCTCAAATAATATTTTACCAGTTTATCTCATTTTATTTAATCAAAAGCCTTCTGTAAACTTAACATTATAACGCATATTTTTAAATTCGAACTACCGTTTTTCCCCCGACTTTTGTTTTATTACTTATTTTTTGATTCGGTGGTTCCACTACTCCGGCCGATAAAAGGCTCTGGGAATTGTTTAAACACTCATAGGATATGTTGTCTGCTTTTTGATACGCAAGCTTCATAACCGCTGCTCCCAACTAAATTCCATTATGTTTATTTCGCTCTTCGGGCATTTAATTTTATTAGGTACTGGGACCATACGCCGTACGACATGGGGAAGCAGTACACTCCATGTCCACAGCCATATGCATGCCATCTTCAGAATGGTTAAAATGTTGTACTATTGTTTTTATAAATATTGAGTTCTGCTCAACGCGGGGCTAGATGGCGTGAGCGGTAGCTAGCATATTTCAATACCGCTCATGAACGGTCTCAATCAAACCGAGACTGCAATATGTCGTATGTGTCGTGTTCGGCCGTTTCCAAAGGTCCATTATCATACTCTTTTGTTCGGTATATGTATTGGGTGTATTGACGACAGTTTAAATCTGGACAGAAGTTGTGATTAAATTGATACATTAGCGCTATGGAGCAATCCAAAAAAGCCACGCTTCAACAGACAGCATACCTCTCAATTCCATCAGGTCTAATGAGCGCCTGTCATTAAAGTCTCAATTTGATTTATTTTTACCGACGTAATTGCTGAAGTTGTCTGTTTAAACTGGGATTGAGGCTTTTATATGTTTGTTTTATATCAAAATGCAAATAACAATGATTACATAATTTAGAAAATAATTCGAATTGTTAACTGCTATAGCTTCCAACAGGAAAAACAAATACAAAAACAATCCAAGTGGCCCTTTTGTCATTAACAGTTCCAGCAATGTTCAACCTTTTTATATTTGTGATGTATCATATTTGACATAAAAGTGTTTAATTATGTGTGTTACTGGCATTAGTTATTGTGCGTGTTTTTGTTCGGCTGTGTGCAGTGAATGATACTGTTTTGCATAGTGAAATCTTCCTTGTAATATGCCTTGCCAATAGTTCATGGGAGGTTACTGAGAAATAACCTGGCGTTCATTCCGTTTTACCTTTTATTCCTGCATATGCTTTTACATAAAAGTTATTCTTTTTCAAAACAGGTACTTGTCATTGGCGATCATAAGTAAATGTAGGTATAAACGTGTAACAGGCACTGTAGCTTTCACAGAACACAATCAACCAATAACACACACTAATATGGATTAAAAGATCGAACAGGAAAAGTAGCATTCAAAGACGACAGTCAACCACAAACACACACAGAAACAAAGAACAACATTACCAAAAAATACAACATTACAAATGAATAAAAGGTCTAATACGACAGCACAAACAGAAAAAAAGGGTTGACAATAGGGCTACCGCCTTGGAACGGTCAGTGGCAAAAAAGGCCGCTGTGGGTTTAAATCAGGTTATAGGGTGCACCAAACCTCACACTTACCCTACTGTCATCCCAATTAAACGGGACGATAAAAACAAACAAGTAAAGGCATATGTAGATGAGCTTTATTCGAACAAACATGTTTCATTTCGTCGATAGTCTTTGAGTAATGAATGCGTCACACAATATGCATAACATTAAAAATTGATGACGAGTTTTACGTATCATATATATTAGAAATGAGTGGTATTAACTAAATTTGCCTTGAATAACTTGAATACCTCTACTGGATTCCCAAATTACAAATATCTCCAAACCTTTAACATCTTGTATTACTGCCGTTAAAGATCACGTTACACAATACTGTGATCAAGCTTATGAAAACTCTGGAATTAATTTATTTTGGTCTGTTAACAATTTCGGCTTCATCTAGAGTAGTGGATGAGACAAAATTCCTTGGTCTTATTTTCGACCGTAAATTAACGTTTATACCACACCTTAAATACTTGAAGGCCAGGTGTCTTAAAGCTCTTAAGTTGTTGCAAACACTAATTGGGGAGCAGATCGTAAAGTACTTTTACCACTTTATAGATCTCTTATCCGATCCAAGGTGGACTACGGCTCAATAGTATATGGATCGACTCGCAAGTCATACTTGCAGATGCTCGATCCTATACATAAGCAAGGATTACGACTCGCCTTAGGTGCCTTTTGTACATCACCTGCCGAAGGTCTATGTGTTGAAGCAAATGAACCATCACCGTCTCATGAATGGGACAAATTAGTCCTTCTATATGCCATTAAATTACAATCTAACCCTTCAAACCCAACTTTCGATACTGTTTTTAATCCTAGTTATGAACCTCTTTTTGACCGAAAACCGAAGGCCATTCGATTTGTCAGTTAACAATAAACTCCATTTAATTAAACCGTTACTCGAAGAATGGCGTTCTTCTAGTAGAACCATTCGTCGAGAAGAATTTGTCCTAACCCGGTGCAAGATAGGGCACACACGTTATACTCATTCATATTTATTACAAGGTGAGAAATTACCAGAATGTATACCCTGTTTTGCACCGTTAACTGTCAAACATATTTTGTGTAGACTTTGATCCTATGCGGCAAAGATACTACAATGTTAATACTATGAAAGAGTTATTTGATACTATAGATTTTAGTCTTGTTTTAGATGTTATTGAAAGAAATCAGACTATAAATCATTATAATATGTTATTATATATATTTACTTGTTTATACACCCGTTGACGGTCATTTGTTGATTTACATATATACACAGTTTATATTACTACAATATCATCTCTTATTTGTAAATAGTTTTATCTTTATTTATTTACATTATTTTTTATTTACTACTTCATTTCTTCGTTTCTTCGTTTTTCATCAGTTTGTGTGCACATTATGACCTAATTATGTGTCGACGTGCCGTAAAATAACATTCATTCATTTATTTATTCATCTATAAGTACCCTAGGTTACGATTTTTCTACATTGTACAACTTTACCACACGACGTGATCAAAGGCAAGCTTATTGCTCTCATTCAAAAAACCTTTGCTAAGGATAATACTACAGTTTTGGCCTATAACATTATTAAAGCGTTTATGTGGACTTGCCATGAAGTTTGTGAATGACTTATTTTTCTATTAAATAATATGTTCGTCAAGTTTGGAACTACCGTTTATAGACAAATTACTGGTATCCCTATGGGTACGAACTGTGCACCCCATGTTGCAGATTTGTTTTTATATTGCTATGAAAGAGATTCATGTTGAGTCTTTCACTAGATACCCAGGCAGATGTTATTAAAGCTTTTAATGACACCTCTCGATATCTGGATGACTACTGAACACTGACAATCTTTTCTTTTCTACTATGATTGATAATATATATCCTAAAGAACTTCAACTTAACAAAGGCAATAATTAATTCTGATATTAACGCTTCTTTTCTCGATTTACATTGAAAATGGTGAAATAATTAGCAAAATCTATGACAAGAGAGATGATCTTAATTTTGATATTGTTAATTATTCCCATTTAGATGGAGATGTTCCCCGAGCAACTTCTTATGGGGTCTATATGTCTCAACTTACTCGTTTTTCTAGAGCTTGTACTCGAGTTGAGGACTTTAATGTTCGTAATCTTTGTAACTAAAAAGTTACGCAATCATAAACTTCGTAAAACCTTTGCAAAATGTTATTATCGTAACCCTGATCTTCTTTCCAAATATAAAAGTAATATATATACTCTTCTGCGACAAGGACTATCACAGCCTGACTTCTATGGTGATTTGATTTACAAGCTTCGTAAGATCCTTGGTCATGATCGCTTTCATACTAGCTAAAAAGGTGTATCAAAAGAGGTTATGACCCTATCATTTTGCAACGCACTGCATGCTTGGTGGTGCACTCATTTACATTTAGCCATTATGATTTCCTCTTTAATTGTACGATGATCGGACAGGCTGTGGACCCTATGATGACGTTTACCTAAAGCCCAAAAGGACGGTGACGTTTGATGTTTGTCTGCAATCATGTCTTGGCATGCCCTCAAAGGTTTATTCTCTTGTTGCTATGGCTTCTGCCAAGTTGTAGCTTCTTTGTGGCTTTCTACGCTATTATTTTGTTTATATTCATATATACACGAGCATCTTTGTGTTTTACTCATATTGCCTATTAATGCCGCCTTGCTGGTTAGAGAACAGTTCATGGCGGGTATTTCTTTATTTACACTGTCACGTTTTATTGGGATGAAGTAGGGTAAGTGTGAGGTTTGGTGCACCCTAGAACCTGCTTTAAACCCCCAGCGGTCTTTTTGCCACTGACCGTTTTACTCTTTCGGACGCTGTGGTTTCTATAGGACCCTATATATCATTTTGTTAACATTCCCGTTCATGTTTGTCCTTTTGCGTGTTTTGGGGTTTACTATGTTCTGTGAAAGCTGTATTTCCTGCTCGGATTTTATATTTATTTTGATTTATACTTACTTTGATTAACTTCTTAATATTTGAATGAGCCCATATAGGTGGCTTTGACGTAGAGTACCACTTAAACCGATGCTAGGGGCGGGATACATGTTGCGTCGTACATTGCCGCTCATAAACATGCTCAATACAACCGAGTCTGCTACTTGGTTGTGTATGTTTCCTCCAAAGGATCCCTCTTATCAATATTCATTAATAATCACACTAGGGTTCGTTTAGTGCAGTGTGGCGGCTGTAAATATACTCACCGTACTAGGAAGCAGTAGGAATCAGAATTATTTTACTGGTCCTTTGGTATCAACGAACCCAATAAAAATTGGCTTTGAAGTAGAATACTGCTTAAACCGGTGCTAGAGGGCGTGAGAGAGGTTGCGTCTTACATTACAGCTCATGAATATATTTAATAAAACCGAGTTTGCTACTTTATTCTCTTGGTTGTGTTTCTGCGTTGTATTTCTGCTTCCAAAGGATCTCCATTACCAATATGTATTACAGCAACTTTCATTTAAGAAGTTATTATATGCAAACTACTGTTGCTTACAAAAAGGAAATTTTAAATATTTGTAATGTGTTAAAATAGTATATTCAAGTCGGGAAGTTCGCAGATTACCAATGGTAAATACTTTTTTTAAAATATGTACACATTATTATCACTAAATCAAATGCAATTATTCTTTGTGATGGGATGCTAAAAACAGAACACAACGATAAAATGATCAAATAGAAATATGTGACGATTATACTGTTGTATCTCGGCAATATTAGAGTACGGATAAGGTAAGCCCTAGTTTTATGTTCTCAGCTTAATATGTTAATAGTATCATCACACAGGAAGCAGACCATAACCTTGTCATTTAAACGTATCTTTTTTTCTGGCGTTGTAGACAATATTAATGAAAAAAACGATGCTTATTTTTCCTTTTTATGAACGAAAGTTGTAATCTTTTTTGGAGAAGATTACGTATTGCGTGTCAGACGTATGTAATGTAACAATTACTTAACAGTTGAATTCTTTTTCCAGATAATTACAATTTATATAAAAGATATCGTTGTAATCATGTGTCTGACTACTTTCCGGTAGTCGGCTGTAAGGCATTCCATGATTGGCATGAACAGTCTCCAGATCGGCAGTAAGGCGTTCAATTATCTGCAGTAAGCCGAAACACCAGTCATAACTGACTATACCGGCATGCATAAACGTATTCGGCCATGATTGCTGAACTACCGCCATCCATAAAGCCTCCAATGAGCTGCAGTAAGCCGAAACACCAAGTCATGACTGACTATACCGCCATCTATATACGTATGCCGCCATAGTTGTTGCAGTGTCAATGAGAAAAATGGTCGAATAGAAATCACAGCAGACAACCGCAATGGCACCGTGGGTCCGCACTGCACCAAAAACAAAGAGTAAATTAAATATACACTGACTAGAAAAAACAAACACAATGAGTGTTGAAGAAATATAAAAATATCGGACAGGGAAAGCAGCATTCAAGGACGACAGTCAACCACAAAACACAAAAACAAACACGCAAACAGACAAACGAGAAGGCAAAAGTAATAAAAAATGCAAACGACATCACAAACACAAAATGGTTGACAATAGGGCTACCGCCTTGGAACGGTCAGTGGCAACAAAGGCCACTGGGGTTTAAACCGGTACTAGTGTCACCAAACCTCACACTTACCCTACTGTCATCCCATTAAAACAGGACAGTGTAAATAAAGAAATACCCGCCATGATCTAATCTCTAACCAACAAGGCAGCATCAATAGGCAATATAAGTAAAACACAAATATGCTCGTGTAAATATAATACAAAAAAAGCAATAGCCTAGAAAGCCACAATGAAGGTACTCAATGACTTGGCAGAAGCCAGAGCAACAAGAGAATAAACCATTAAGGGCACGACAGGAAAGATCATAGATAACATCAAACGCCACCGTCCCAATGGGCTTTAAGTAGGCGTCAGCATAGGGTCCACAGCCTGTCCGGTCATCGTACAATTAAAGAGGAAAGCACAGTGGCGAACTGTAAAAGGGTCCACCACCAAGCATGCAGTACGTTGCAAAATGATAGGGTCATAACCTCTTTTGATAAACTTTTTAACAAGTTAAACATAGATAGTATGAAAGTGATCATGACCAAGAATCTTACGAAGTTTATAAATCACATCACCATAGAAGTCAGGTTCTGATAGTCCTTGTCGTAGAAGAGTCCTTAAATGTCAGGTTCTGATAGTCCTTGTCGCAGAAGAGTCCTTAAATTACTTTTATATTTGGAAAGAAGATCAGGGTTACGATAATAACATTTTGCAAAGGTTTAATGAAGTTTATGGTAACGGTAACCCTGATTGAGTAGCTTTTTAGTTATACAAAGATTACGAATATTAAAGTCCTCAACTCGAGTACAAGCTCTTGAAAAAAGTTATGACACATACACCCCATAAGAAGTTGCTCGGGGAACATCCCCATCCAAGTAGGGGTAATTAACAATGTCAAAATTAAAATCATCTCTCTTGTCATAGATTTTGCTAATAATTTCACCATTTTCAATCGAGAGATCTAAATCAAGAAAAGAAGCGTTATTATCAGATATATTAGCTTTATTAAGCTGAAGTTCTTTAGGATATATATTATCAACCATAGTTGGAAAGAAAGGGTTGTCAATGTTCAGTATGTCATCCAGATACCGAGAGGTGTCATTAAAAGCTTCAATATCATCTGCCTGGGTGTCTGTTGAAAGACTCAACATGAAATCCCTTTCATAGCAAAATAAAAACAAATCTGCGACGAGTGGTGCACAGTTCGTACCCATAGGGATACCAACAATTTGTCTATAAACGGTGGTACCATACCTGACGAAAATGCTATCTAATAGGAAGATGAGTGCTTCACAAACTTCATAGCAAGTCCACATAGTATAATTGTAGAATTAGAAATAAAGCGAGCCTTATACGGATTTTTATGTAATTTAGGAATCCAGTACATGGTAGGCAGTTTATTTTGCTTATTTATCGTTTACACCAGCCTTGAAAGTAGTGCACCGAGTGATATGTGCGGAAACAACATCATCCTCAGTAGAATTAACTGGAGTATACGAATTGGTGCTGCCGAGTTCCAGAGATAAAACATTGACGTAATGTAGGCGTCAAACAATAATTACATTATTAGCTGCTTTAAGACAGGGTGGTTGCCGACTTGGCACTATTGTCAACCCTTTTGTGGTTGTGATGTCGTTTGCATTTATTATTACTTTTGCCTTCTTGTTTGTCTGTTTGCGTGTTTGTTTCTGTGTTTTGTGGTTGACTGTTCTCCTTGAATGCTACTTTCCCTGTCGGATCTTTTTATATTTCTTGGAACGGTCACACGGCAATAACGCCTACTGGTTAGCTTAAATCGACTTTAATTTTAACCAGCCTTATTAGTATCCTGTCTTCAGCGCTCAGATTGACAAGATAGTTTAAATAAAAGTACATCCCATCAAAAGCTAATCTCTAGCAATAAAGTCCATATCCAGAGAAATTAGAAAAGGATACACGTATATGTTACTAGTAATTCAATTATTCTCCGAAAATGATAGCATACAAATACTGGGTTGAAGTTATTTCAGTTATTTTCAGATAGTTATTGAAACAATATAGTAGAGCAACAATGAGCTGAAAAGATGCATATTTCAAGGGGGTACCCGGACCCGAGGTATAACAAGCACTGTAATATATCAAAATGTTCGGCATTGTTTGAAGTTTTTCGGACTACCGGCATAACTTTGAAATCTTTGGTAATAGCTCCGCAATTTAAGATGGCCGCTTTTGTTTAGAAAACCTGATATAAAACTAAAAAAGAGAAGGTAGGGATACGTCAAGTAAGATCCTCTATATATTGTCAACAGAGTGGCGTAAGACTTACACAAGGACTATCACAACCTGACTTCTATGGTGATGTCATTTATAAACTTCGTAAGATTCTTGGTCTTGATCACTTTCATACTATCTTTGTTAAACTTGTTAAAAGTTTATCAAAAGAGGTTATGACCCTATCATATTGCAACGTACTGCATGCTTGGTGGTGGACCCTTTTACAGTTCGCCACTATGCTTTCCTCTTTAATTTTACGATGACCTGACAAGCCGTGAACCCTATGATGACGCCTACCTAAAGTCCATTGGGACGTAGACGTTTGATGTTTGTCTATGATCTTTCTTGTCGTGCCCTTAATGGTTTATTCTTTTGTTGCTCTGGCTTCTGCCAAGTCATTGAGAACCTTCATTGTGGCTTTCTATGCTATTGTTTTTTTGTATTATATTTACACGAGCATGTTTGTGTTTTACTTATATTGCCTATTGATGCTGCCTTGTTGGTTAGAGATTAGATCATGGCGGGGATTTCTTTAATTTACACTGTCCTGTTTTAATGGGATGACAGTAGGGTAAGTGTGATGTTTGGTGCACCCTAGAACCGGTTTAAACTCCCAGTTGCCTACTTTGCCACTTTTCATGATTATGCCTTACAGTTTTAGCTAATGTTGGGTACTCCGAAGAGCTCTTCTCTAAAAAGAAACTGACACAAGATTGATAGTGTATGCTCACTGTGCAGCAAACATAAGTGTAACACATGCAGTTATTACGAGTCCAATACTTTCAAACTGCAAAGAAGTGTGCATACTGGTCATGATAGAAACCAGCTCGTAAACTATTCAGCAAACTCACAGCCGAAAAAGAAATGTGATTTTCACACTGTATACTGTTATACACAAAGCGAAACATGCAAATGTCAAAAGTCTGCATTGACATAAATAGTGAGATACACCGCAGTACTAAGATTTAATGAAAAACATGACAACTAATTTTAATAATGCCAAACGAATATAGATGAATAGAGAAGTTTATGAACATGTTTTGAACATTTCACCTACTAATGCAATCTTTCAAGGAGTTCTTATTTTACATAATATGAATTGTATAATGATTTGATTCGGGGAGTAGCTTAGACTTAGACTAGACCTTTTCAGACGAAAATAACAACAATTATGTGTTGAAAACATCATTTAAATACTAAACAAACATTAAAAACACAAATTATTTTTATATTACTATAACTATAAATATATATAGTTAAAGTAATATAGATTTTTATTAAATTTTAACACATAATTGTTGTTGTTTTGTTCTAAAAAGGTGTAGTCTAAATCTAAGCAACTCTCCGAATACCTGTGGACTTGATGAGTATATATTCGACTGTTCTAAAAGCATATATGTTTTGTCTGCCATTGATAAGTTTTATGTAATGTAATTCTATAGTGGAGCCTCTTAAGTCTAATATTAAAAGACACATTCTAGCAAAGCATAAATATAACCAAACATCTTTTATAATTATGACCTTGACAGAGGTGACATTTATAGCTTAGGAGAGGTTTCATTTCATTTATTTAAAGTTGTCCTTACAAGTATTAAAGTATATATTAAAGTGTGTTTTGCACAAATAAAATGTCTCATACTAACATATGTTATTTGGTACTAATTTGACATTTTGACATAGACTTTGACACCTATAATGGAATTTTTTATATTGTATAATGGTTTGTTTCGTATGTCACAGTTCTTTAAACAGCATTTTTACTGAATTTAGAAGGAGCAAAATGTCCCTCGAGCTGTTTTCATCGTTATATTCTGTTAAAAAGGCAGCCATCTATGAAACATTTCTATCACCAGCAAATATCTTACGAAACATTGTATTGTCCTTCCTTTTACATAGGGCAGTTGAAACTCAAACCTTTGCTCTCTCCGAGTAAGCAGCATACACAATAGCATACTTATGTTGTTATCTTACTCTCAAAATGCATATATTTTTAAGCTTACCCTTTTTTTTTTCACTTGAACAATGTGTTTAAATGAAATAAATGTTATACAAAAATGCTTATGGCATAGTTCGTTTGATTTATTTAAAATAAAAAACCTTAAATTATTATTTTCTGAAATGCTCACATTTTGCGAAATTAACAAATACTTGTAATTTGGTGCAATCTTGGACGCCATCTTGAATATCTATTTAAGTCCTCATTTAAGGTGAAATGTAAAATCATTTGTTTAAAGCACTCTTTTTTACAATTGTTTTGGTATATAATAATTTATGTTATACCAAAAATGGTTGTTCCAATACTAACTTTTGTATAGTCAATTGTCTAGTGTTGCACCCATTTGACCTCTCGACCTAGATTTTGACCCCTAAATTATAAAAGGTGAACGTTTTTAAAATTTATTTTAAATTTAAACAAATGCCATTTTGTATTGAAACATATTTTTTAAATATAAAATGCCTTGGATTATTATTTTCTGAACAGGCTCACATTTTGCGTAATTAATTAATACTTGTAATTTGGCGCCATCTTGGACGCCATCTTGGATATTTTTGAATATCCTCGACTTAAGTCAAATTTGGAATCATTTATTTAAAGCAATCTTTCTTAAAATTGTATAATAATGTGTTTTATACCAAAAAGTGTTGTCCCAGTACTAACGTGTGTATAGTCAATTGTCCATTGTTGAACTTATTTGACATTTTGACCTCGATTTTGACCTCTAAATAATAAAAGGTAAACAGTTTTAAATTTTATTTTACTTCCTATGATATAATCAGTTACTTTTATTACCATTTACTGAGTTTTAAGGTGGAAAAAATCATTACATTCATTGTTCATTTTTTATATCATGTTTTCTAAAAACAAGCCGCCATCTTGGATGCCATCTTGAATTGTGGAGCTACTACCAACAATTTCAAATTTATGTCGGCAGTCCTAAAAACTTTAAACTATCCCGAACAATTTGATATATGACAGTGCTTGCTATACCCCGGGTCCGGGTACCTCCCAAAAACTACCTGAAATTTGCTCTACTAATAGTATGTGGTCCGTTAACGGAACTAGCTGAACAGATGAGCTGAAGCAAAGACAGTTAAATACACATTTCGAGCCTCTTGTATTTGTGGGGGGGGGGGGAGATAATTTCTATAGGTAACTGTAAATCACAGTTAAAAATACATTTGCACAAGGAACTTGAGATTATTAGTTTTTTGTCAAAGGATGAGGCCCGTCCCATAAAGAGTGTATAATAATGTAGTAAAAATCATAACCGTTTTGCATTTTATGTGCACTTGTATATATGTTAAAACAACTATGAATAGATGGATTTTCTTAAAAGACCCGTGTTAACAATTAATAGTTTTTGTATTTTTAGCACAATATTATCAGTTACTTCTCTGCCATGTTTTAGTAAATCCCAAATGCATGAAACTCATCGGGACTTCAAAATTCAAAAATCGTTGTCATCTGTCAGTGTTTTTGATCACCTGAGCCGAAGGCTCAATGTGATGTTTTAGAATCACTCTTTGTCCGTCGTCTGTCCGTTGTCTGTCCGTCGTCCGTCGTCGTCGTTATATTTTGCTTCTGACGATTTTTTCTCAGAAACCGCTCGTCGGATTTCAACCAAATCTTATTTGAATTCATTAAACTGGATTTTATAGTTGCACCAACTTGGCGACATTCCAGCTTTTTATTGGTGGAGGAAGACCCCAGATGCAAACCCGGGAATTTTTTCGTGCACGGGTGCGCACCTGAGTAGAATCACCGACGTTCCGCAAGCAAGTAATACTTTTTGAGTGATGCTCCGGACAAAAAGCACACGGACGCACGGACGCACACACGGACGAACGGAAAAAGCGGCGACTATTTGCTCCCCCATAATAAACAATCTAGTGTTTTTAGTTACAATAATATATTTTATATCAAAATCTAAGGTAATAGAAAATGAAAAGAAAAAAACTGTGATGGGGCCTCAATGTGGTAATCAGTCAGCGAGAAGTAAGCAGTTAAAAAGCATGCTATCCATGATTTGTCAACGACTACATTCAGTTGGGAAATGTGTCTTTAAAGCTGTACACGCCCTATGTTAACTGGTAATAACTCATGAATATGAATGAGTCACGTGTGAAGTAGTTTCAAATAGACGAACACCCCAAAAGTCGGTATATAAGGAGAAATTGATGCGTAAAATTTCACATTTTTATTTAGCCTCCGTACAGGTAACATCGATAAATATACGGCTCCAAAATATATGTGATTAAAAAACAGTTGCCCGGAACGGGATTTGAACCACAGCCTTGCACTTGTAAGTTTTTAAAGTTGTACGCTGAACCACTAGACCACTGCTATTTTGCGTCGAATTGAATTGACAAACTCACTGGTGCAAATGACAACATGTTTCATTCGGCCAGACAGGGCTCTCCGTTATACAACTCTAGCAGACGAGGCTCTCCTCGTCAATATTCTTGTCTGTATATTTATACACATTTTATCCATGCACGCAAATATGACGTGGCCTTAAAAATGGCAGACTCGTCAACAAAATAATGACTGAAACTTCCTTGAACCATAATTAAAACAGATGAGGTATCTATGAACTTTAATTAAATAACACTAACCTTTTATCAAGGAGCATTTGTCCCTAAAAATAGCCATCCTAGAACGCCACATCATGTCGCTCCAATTCAAATGACAACTGTGACCACTTTCTGACCATGGCCGAGTTATTAAGCATACAAAATCAGTTCACACAAAATGTCAGCGCTAAATTATAGTACAGTAATTCAAAAGAGGATTAAGTCAACAGACTCATGATTTCTGGTTCGGTAGTATAATTAATATGAGCTCGAGGAAGCTACATGTTTGAAAAGCGCATTCGCACTGGTGTGTCCAACTTTATAAATAAATGGAATGCACGTCATGTTCCTCTTTCTATTATCAGAATACAAATCATACATTGAATTATATGACTTTGACGCATTACCCCCAACCAAATATAAAAGTATAATTAATTATTATATTTTTTTCATAAATCACGAACGGCAGAGTCATATAACAATTAAAATCAAAACCTACAATATTAATGTAAAACAATATAATTTTTATAAGTGTCACATTTATATACAATTATTGAATCACCACACTATATAAGTGTCTTATGTACGTAATCACTGGATCACTAAAAGTTCAATGTTCTTGTTGTGCGTAAAATTGTTCAATATAATGACACTAATTAATATTAGAATACAAATATTCAGTTAAACACAACATGGATGTAGTCACGTATTTGAACACATCGCGGGTATGGTGGTTGTTCAAGAACCCATAGGTTAACACTGGAAACGCGTCGGTAAGTCATCGCTGGTAAGCGTTGTTTATATTACGTCATCCCTCTGGTTCGTCGTCCATCTGGTTCAACATGCAATAAGTGGCACATGTCACTTGGAAAGTTTGTAATGTTAACTACTTCGCCGTCAGGGTGGTTCACCGATAGGCAAGTAATGTATCTGCTAATCTACGTTGATACGCAGACGACACGATGCACCATATTAACTCGCTGTTCGAGTGCGCATGACTCGCGCACGACCCGTCGTTCGCATAGCTCCGGGAATAGGTACCACAATGTCCATTCGTATTTCAAGAATTTGCCATTCTAAACAATGATTATCTCTGTCTGACACTAGTCTGTGTACTTGTGTATTGTCCGCTATAATTGAAGGTTACATACAATAACCATGTAAATTGGCCCTGTCTGCCATAATTGAAAATTATATACAATATCCATATATATTGGCCTGTCCGCTATAATTGTAGGTCACATACCATTTCCATAATGGGTGTGACAGTTCTCTATCTACAGCTTTTTTATAATATATACACAATCCTTGCACTATGACTGCAATGTTCAATGTTGTCACCAGTTTCTTCTATACAGTTAGTATGTTTATGTAATTATCTGTTCATATACTTATTGCACTGTATACGTATGTGTTCATTCATCTGTTCGCCCGATGTTTAGTCCCGAACACATGTACATCACGCCACTTGGAGGAGTCTCCACTTCTAACAGCGCCGAAATCTACTCGATTCCTTGGGTTCTAACACGAACCTTGCCTTCTGGCTGCGCCGGTTCCTCCACTTCTTTGGGAAGTCTCGGTCTAGTAGTTACAAGCTTTTTCAAGCAACACCCACTTATTGCCAAAAATATGACTGACCCCAAATTATCACAATTGTTCCCCAAACTGGAAATGCATTAACATCTGGCATACTTTCTATAGAACTAAGACTCGACAGACGTTCTTTCAAGGTAGACAAAGGAAACTCTTTAAAATCATGAAGGCTTTTCGGTATTGATAATGTATTATTAATTAACCCTGATACAATACTTATCTGAACAATCATTTCCGTGAAATCTAGGTCTCTCAGAAATCTCATTGTTGGAGTTATTGTATAATTGCTATAATTTTCGAATGTCCCGATCAGGGTCATCCATTCTGAACTCGCGATGCATGATGGTTTTACATCAATTATCCCGTAAGGAGGGGTTATAGTTAATTCGGTCGATTGATTATTTGTGTCTTTACAGTTAACAAGGAATATCAATTCTCCTATCGTCATAACAAAATAACTGTTCTCAGCTACATAAATAGCCTTAGGGAGGTCCATATGGGTTAAATATAATTCACAGTGCTTGCCTGAGCGTTCCTTATTTCGTACGAAAAGGTTAACAATGCAATCACTTGACTGATATACATTCAGAATTCCACGTCGCATATTACGGGAATTTAATAGGGGATCTCTACAGAATTCTGCTTCACTTTCTGATAATAGAAAGTCCAGCGTTCTTTTTCGGTTAATTGCTTGAAATTGTAGTATGCGACAATATTTTTATCTTGACCTTCTTTGTTGTCAGTTAATGGTAGGAAAAGGGAATTCGAGAATACAACTCAAATAATCTAGTGTGTTCTGTCAGCCTGATTTCCGTCACTATAATTATTTGTCCATCTTCTAAAAACGTATCACACTTTAAAAAATTATAATAATCAAATAATTGAGTCTTCGGGTCTTTGGGGAGTTCTAACGTTGCGGGTAGATAAGTTGATAACTCTAAAAGAGCTTTCTGTAACTGACTCGCTGGAACTATGTTAGCACTTAATCTCTGCATTGTAAGGATATTTAGTTTAATTTCGAGTTGCATATAAAAAGAAACACAGTTTTGTATCATTGATTTTATCTCGTCCAAAATTAGGTTCGGTTTTGAGAAGAGATATAAAAAGTTCTCATTATTATTGACCTTCCGATGATTAAGGTCGCCCCGCGTTTGTGTAAATTCCTTACTCAAAGTTGATAGTGATTTAATGATTCCGTTAATTGCCTCTCTATTCTGCCTAATGGCGAATCCAGAGGCATTCAGAACGCTTATACTGTCTTGAAGGGTATGCTGTATTACCTTTTGATTGTTCGATAGCTTTTTTACATTTCTCTTTACACTGTCTAGACTAGCAGCGTCTAACAGCCCAAAACCTTCTGTAAATATTGGGCTTAGAAACCCAAATATTGCGCGCTTTTGCCTTTGTTTCAGTTTTGAAGTCTGTAACATTTTATAGTCAGCGAAAGTTGCCACTAGATCGTTATGAATATCTCGCGTTAAGTCTATCTCATGCCGTAAACTCTGAAAAATGTCGACATTTTGCGCAAATTCTGAACTGTACTTACGTTTGGAAGGGTCTGTAAAGTTCTCTGACATATCCCCAAATTTGTCTAGGCCCTCCCCCCTTTGAGTCCGAACTAACCTCGTTCTTGGGTGAATATAAACTTAAAATAGTGTCTGATAAACCGGACGCCTATCAATATCATTTGACAATTCGTCAAGAAAATCTTCATATTCCTTGATTGATATGACAAAGGTAAGTAACCACCTTGAATTTGACATGGAAAATTCTGATACCTTATTAAAAAAAACATTCTCTACAACTACCGCTGTAGAATAGCTTGGATAACTTGCCAGGTAGAAGATGAGTAATGCAGAATGTAACATTGTGTCCCTGCAATACAAGAACAATAGATACTTATTCAACGACCCATATTCTCACCTTGTATAGATAATGGTATCATTTTACTGAAGATACATGCATAACCTTTATTTGACCTGTCTGGGAGACTATATGAAACGTAGCAGCAAATACAGTTATTACTGAAATTATAGGGGAATTATCTATCACTATTATTTTCCATTATTTCTCCACGATATGATGCCCCACAAATTACTCATTTAATCTAAAACTGCAGAGATTGCCAGTAAAAGGCTGTTAATTTTGGAACTCTGTTTGTTCGAGGTTGAATTACAGCAATTTGCTGCCTCTTTAGTACTCCCCTCTTTAACTACGTGGTCTATTTCCATTTTCTCCCCCCCCCCCACCCACCCCCACCCCACCCCCCAATAATTGGACACATCCACGAATTCATCCTCACCACCAGAATGATGGCCACTAGCCATCCTTAATTCATCAGTCATTTCATAATTAATTGAATTCCCAGATTTAACTGACTGCGCGTCAGTTTCTGATTCTGAATTACTTCTGGTTTTAACCTATTATTTCGGGGTTTTATGCGTCGCGCTCACTCCATTAAAGGGACATCACTTTCCCCCGATGAGTCCGATCTGACTCTTCGATACTTCCTGGTCAAATTAGCTATGGGTTCACCCTCCGAATCACTAGTTTCCCCGTCCATGTCACTACTTTCAGGCGAGGCTGCGTAAGCGTCCTGGCGTAGCGGTCGCCCCCTTTCGTTGAGTGGGATGTCCCAATTCTCAAGATTTGCTAGCCTTGCATGCGTCTCTCTGGTTTTACCATCGAGCTGGCTTGTTATGACGTAAGTTAGGGGTGACTTTTCTTATATTATTCGCCAAAAAGGTAACCATCTTGAGTCTAATTTACTCTTTCTTATGTGGTTTTTTAGGTAAACTGCGTCCCCAACCTTGAACTCGATATTCTTACTCGACTTGTCTGCTTTCTCGGCCCTTTTCCTTTTTAATTTTTTCATTCTATGATAAACTCTTGTAAATGCCTTATGTTGTTCTTGTAAAGCGATTTCGTGGGCGTCTGTGCCAGGTACTTTCGTATTGGTTTTAAAACAACATCTATGGGGAGAGTTGGGTCACGCCCGTATAGGAGGTTGAATGGGGCATTTTTTGTCGACTCATTTACGGCCATACGGTGTCCTGCTAGGGATTGGTTCAATTATACATCCCAAGTGGTCGGGTCGTTCTTTATTCTCTTGGAAATTATGTTAATGAGCCCAGCGTGCGGGGCTTCGACTAACCCATTAGCTTGAGGCTTGTAGAATGAAGTTGTAATGCATTTAACATTAAGTTTTGTGAGTGTGTCGACTACTTTTCTTTCGACATTTTCTCGGCCATTATCGCTTTAATAGACTAGCGGCATGGAATGTCTAGGAAATATCTCATCAAGGAGCACGTGCAGTATCGATGCACCTGTTTTATCAGGAAGTGCGTAGGCTTCAAGGTACCCTGAGTAACAACACATGACAGTAAAATGTATTTATTTCCTGCTAACGAAGTTATAAGGGGTCCACAAATGTCCCCAGAAATCTTTGAGAAGGGGTAAGGATTTATCTCTGTCTCCCCCATTGGTGGTCTTATAGCGGTAAGATTCCGCTGTTGGCATGTGACACACTCATTTATAAATGTGTGTACACTCTTGTAAAGGTTGGGAAAATAGTACTTTTTTATAGTATCGACTGTCTTGTCAATCCCTAAATGGGCAAGGTTATGGTAACTCTTCAAGACCTCGTTTGACAAATGTTCTGGGACATATAACCTTACAACTGGGCCATCGTCTACCTGAGATATGTAATACAGTATCTCATATAGAACTACGAAACTCCGTGACGTAGTTTTATTGGCCTTCCCGTCATTTAATTGGGACTTAATGGACGTTATCGCTTCGTCCTTTTCTTGCTCCTCTTTCATATCAAGATCTAAGAGAGTCGGTGTTCCAATATCCTCAAATATCGGAAATTCAGAATGAGTGTACTTAACGGGGTCAATTTGCGAGGTATTTATCATGTTTACACAATACGCCCTGTCACTAACATCGATTTCAGAATCGGCCCCCGTATTATCTTGTACACTTCCCTCGGGTACTCTACTTAATAAGTGACTTATAACATTATCCTTGCCTTTAATGTAAGTAATTTCACAGTCATATGACTGAATTGTTAGCGCCCACATTGATAGTTTTCGATTGTTAAAGGGTTGTTTATCTAACACATACTGTAGAGGGCAGTGATCTGAGAAAATCTGTATTCTACTGCCTCTTAAGTAGTGCTCGAACTTCTGTAAGCTATACACTATACTATAAAAATTATGTTTCTTTTTCAATGATTGGCCAGCGGGCTTGGGGATAATTTATGGGAGAGGAAGTAAATTGTTTTTTCAACAACCACCCCATCTTCATCTGCGTCCTCCTGATACAATACTGACCCAATGCATCCCTCGGACGAGTCCGTGTAGAGCAGGTATTTTTTATTCATGTCTGGGTATACTAATAAAGGAACTACGGTTAAGCTTTCCTTAAGAAAGTCAAAAGCTTTCTGACTTGACTCGTCCCACTTAAAACGAGCATTCTTTTTCGTGAGTTTAAACAAGGGTTCGGCGATTGCACTAATGTTTGGGATAAACCGGCGATAATAACCCACCATCGCCCAGAACCCTCTGACACCTTTAACAGTCCTAGGCGGAGCTAACCCCCTAATTGATTCGACCTTTTTTCTGTCTGGCTTTACCCCATCCTTACTTATTATGAACCCTAAATGGTTTGTTTCTGGTTTCATAAACTGGCATTTGCTCAGTTTCATCTTTAACTTGTGCTTTTTCATTCTATCGAACACCTGTTGCAAGTGAGATAAGTGTTCTTCTATTGATTTAGAAAACACTATAACATCGTCAACATACGGTAAAGCAAAATGTTCTAACCCTTGTAATGCAACCGACATCATCTCGCAAAAGTAACTCGGGCTATTACGTAGCCCTAAAGGCATTCGATTGTACTCAAAGAGACCCCTGTGACAGGCAAATGCGTCTTTTCCTTAACTTCAGGCTGGATACCAATACAAAAGAACCCAGCAAACAAATCGATTGAACTAAACACTTGACAGTTGCCTAATTTCTATAAAACGGAGTCGATCAATGGGAGAGGAAATGAATAGATTTTTGTTACGCTGTTCAACCAGCGGAAGTACAAACACAGTCGTTTGGTACTGTCCTTTTTTGCGACAATTACCACTAGCGCAGAATACGGGCTACGAGACCGTCTGATAATGCCGGCGGCTAACAGCTGGTCAACCGCTGCATCAATAACCTGTAGATCATTCAAAGGGTTTCTATAAGGTCTTAACTTCACCGGTGGGCTGTCCCCGGTGTCAATTCGCATTTTCAAAATGTCTGTTTCTTCTAGATCTAGCTCGCTAAAGACTACTGCATCTAGATTCCTATATACTAGTTCACCTATCATTTGCTTGATTTCTGGGGGCGCGTTTATTAAGGGAAGTACTTCGCTGAAACTTCTGACCTTCGACTGCGCGTAGTGGCCTGCATTTTTGCGATAACCATTCACACTTTCTACATTATCGATTATATTTACACCAGAACTTTGTTCTAAGCGGGCTATGGTTGTACCCTTAAGCAATTTAATCGTTCTACCACTCTGATTTGTAATCATCATTGGGAAATTTCTAGACCGCTTTTTAACTGAATGACTGAATCAACTACTTCAAGGTCTGGCCATTTACTCATGTAACCTGTATCACTACTTGACAGTACATAACTCCCACCAAGAGGTAAACAAGAAGTCCCTTTAATCTTACCACTACTCAGGGTCAAGGAGTTTGGTTTAAGAATGACCGTGGATACCAATCTAACGACGGATGAAATGTGGATATCGGTACAAACGGAATCATTGATTTGCCTATGCGTAAACACCCCAGATCAAAGTACATACGGACGCCATTATCTACGAGAAAATCATGCCCTAAGATAACATTTATGTTCATGTCTGATACAATATAAAACGGATGTTCTAATTTTTCGCCTTTCATCTCAAATTTCAAGTTAATTCTTCCTAAAACGTTTAATAGTCTTCCATCGACAGACTGTTAGTTTGCTTGTTTATTTTCTAATTTTGGTTTAATTTTTTTAACGTCTTATAAATCCTTTCATGCATCAAGATACACATAGCTTCTGAGTCTAAGAGGCACCTTAATTTTGCTTTCCCCATATTAATACTGCAAGAATTTGCGTTCCCCGCCAAAGAAATTAAAAAAAATCTTATAACCCCTATTTCTCTCTCGAGCCATTGGCCTCTACATGGCTCGAGCACTTTAGTTTCCCTGCATATTGTTCATTGTATTTCCCCGGTTAATAGGTCCCCTGTCCCTACGGTCCCTACCGTCTAGTTCTGGGCAATAACGTCTGATGTGACCCTGCTGGCCGCATTCCCAACATACTATTTGACCTTGCCCCCTAAAGTGCTGCGATACAGCGTTTACATTAGCCGGTCTCTGGTTAGGACAAAACCTAGATATATACTTTGTGCTGCCACATTTAAAACATGGTCTTTTCGGTCTCGTGTGGTCGACTTGCATCGGTTGGTGCTGATCATTCGACCTTCCATTAAACTTATGAAAGTCATTCCTTTCTCTAGCCCCAGTCCTTAAATCAAAGCGTTTTCTGATATTTTGTTCCTCAATGTCTATTCTGACAGCTTCATTAAATGTTCTAGGCTTTTCCCTCATAAGCTTATACCTAATATAATCTTGGGTCACCCCATCCGTAAAGAACTCGACTAATTGTTTTTGCTCTACTTGTTCGTTACCCTGCCCTCTCTCTAAGTAAGCCTCATCAGCGAGGTTTAACATTCGTTCAGAATACAGCTGAACACTTTCCCCTGGTTTTTGCTTAGTTTTGCTCAGTACAGAAAATGCATGTGACGTGTCAGTTACGTCAGAGAATCGGGCGGCAAGTTCTATTTTTAATAGATCCCATGTCAAATCACGCCTTTCTTCTAAAGATATCTTTATGTATTCACCTACAGGGCCTTTACTAGTTTGATAAGCTAGCAGCTTCTTTTTTTGATCATCATAATTATGCCAGAAAGCATACTTATATATGCTCTTAATTTAATCCTTATACTCGTTTGCGGAAGAGCAATCAAACATTTTAATTGCATAAAACACACCCTGTTCCCAGAGAGCCTCTGTCTGTGCACCCATATGTACATGTACAGCCGCCGTGTGAGTCTCAATTTTATCTGTTAAAGTTGCCATCTGTTGTGTTACCACCATAAATATTTGACCAATATTTTGCTCTGCCATGTTTAGATTTTGAAACCTTGAATTTTGCCAATATTTTCAACGAAGTTAAAATATGCAAGTAAAACTACTAACCTTGTACTTCTTGTTGTGTGCGCGACAATTCCTAGGGTTGAAATCCTGGTCACGGCACCAAAACAGCACCTATGCGTCGTTGTGGGATTATGAATTGACAAACTCACTGGTGCAAATGACAACACGTTTTAATCGGCCAGACATGGCTCTCGATTATACAACTTCAGCAGACGAGGCTCTCCTCGACAATGTTCTTGTCTGTATATTTATACACATTTTATCCATGCACGCAAATATGACGTGGCCTTAAAAATGGCAGACTCGTCAACAAAATAATGACTGAAACTTCCTTGAACCATAGTTAAAACAGATGAGGTATCTATGAACTTTAATTAAATAACATTAACCTTGTATCAAGGAGCATTTGTTCCTAAAAATAGCCATCTTAGAACGCCACATCATGTCCCTCCAATTTAAATGACAACTGTGACCGCTTTATGACCATGGCCGAGTTATTAAGCATATAAAATCAGTTCACACAAAATGTCAGCGCTAACTTATAGTACAGTTATTCAAAAGAAGATTAAATCAACAAACTCATGATATCTGGTTCGGTAGTATAATTAGTATGAGCTCGAGGAAGCTACATGTTTGAAAAGCGCATTCGCACTGGTGTGTCCAACTTTATCAATAAATGGAATGCACGTCATGTTCCTCTTTCTATAATCAGTATACAAAAACTACATTCAATTATACACTCAAGAGATATGAAAACGCAACACGGGAATTTCCGCTATATATTCTATATACTGCACACATAATTGCACATAATATTCCAAAGAAATCCCAAGATGTTTTTTAAAAAAAAGTTTGCAGTTAACTAGAGAAAGGACATAACTGTGATGTTGTAGACGTTTTAATCACACTACACCTTGTAACAAGAACTTCATAAATGTTGAAGTTGCTCTTTGAAAAACTGAGCTAGTTCAGTACTGTATTTAACGTAAATAGTTTGCAAAACGTTGCATCCTAAGTTTGCACACATGATTGAGCCAAACGCGTACTCTGTCAATAATGAAACATTGAAGGAATACTATTTGCTGTATTATTTGTTGTCTTAGTATTTTTTCCAAAAGTAAAGGTCTTACGTAGCCATGTCCATTCGATTAAAAGCAGCATACTGTACATACAATATATAGCGGAAATTCCCGTGTTGCGTTTTCATATCTCTTGAGTGTATAACTTTGACGCAATTTATTGGTATGTTGTAGCAGTTTTAACACTAAATAGGCATAACGTAATAACAAGCGCGCACATACAAACTCATCAAGCGCTAAATAACAAGTCGAGATTTCTTTGATTTGAGTATTAGTTTCATATTGATAACATACAGTATTACACCAGGCAATGTTAATTTACACTTGCGACAATATGGACTACATATTTAGTGATCCATCTTTAGATGCGTTCAAATATGTTAAGTTATTTTGCCTCATAATAAATGATAGTTAGTATACTATTTTTTCAAGTAGCGTTGTAGTTCAGTGGATAGAGCACCGGACTTGAAATCAGAAGGTCGTGTGTTCGAGCCCCGAAAGAAGCTAACTATTTTTTTCTGTAAAGATTACTGTTACCTGTGTATAGGTACGATGTGCCCTGGTCGATGTATATACAGTAAATGATTTCCTACTCTATATTTGCTCGCTTAAATACCCGATTTCGACATGAGCTGGTGAATATTAAGTTACAAATAAAGACACGCCTACAAAGAAGAAATCGATTGATATAGGGAATCTGTAGCTTTAAGGTTAACAAAAGTGTGTAAATCTGGCTAAACTAGGCCAAGTCAATATGACCAGGTTTATTAGGACTGATGGTGATTTATTGTATTCCTAACAACTGATGAGCATGAATGCGAGACAATTACAGCGAGCGAAGGTTGATAAGTATGAAAGTCTTACGCCACACTGTTGACTACATATAGAGGATCATTCATTATTGAATTTTTAAACGAGTTGGCAAAAAGATATAATGCTATGCTCTTGCCGAGCATTATATCATTTTATTACTAACGAGTAATAAATTCAGAGAAGAAATGTTAGATTCTATTTATCACATAACTTATAAGGTCACATTACGTCAGAAAACGTCCATGACGTCATTAACGTTATGTTATACCACTAGTGGAATATCAAAAATATTGAATGCTGTTATTACACCGCATGTTATGTAATAAAATTGTAGTAGAGAACTGTATTTATCTCTAGCATCAATCGTTTGGCGGGGAACTGGCAGTGGAGTAGTGTAGATGTGTCTATCGTCACACAATTGATGAGTAAAATTATGTTTCTTGGCGAAGACATGGCAGCAGAAACAGGTAATTCCGTCTAGCGTTTTACAATTGTCACGGGCAGCTAATGAAAGAAATAACGTTTCTTTGATGGGTCAAATAATTATATAAAGGGCATCGGCAGAATGTATACATGTGTCTCGCGTGTCACTTGTGGCCGTTAACTAGTCATGTACCTATTAATTGACTGCAACTGATCATCAGTTACTTAGGCATCCGATTATGATGATCGTTTATGAGTCCTAATGTTAAAATAGAAATCAAACATGATTATCCAGGAGACAACAGTTAGGAAATACACTTGAGATGCATGAGAGCATATTACACACAAACGCAAATATCGCTTAAATGTGTTATTTATGCTGTTGGAAATGACATAACATTGTCTTACAAAAGAATACATACTTAGAAATTGTTCTGAGTTCAAGGTCTTAACAGGCACATGTTATGTATGCATCATATTATCTAACCGATTGTAACCGTTGACCGTCCTATTGATCATGACTAGAAGTTTAAGTCTAAAAACATGTAAGTCCATATTCTTGATGCTAATTTGAGAAGCTTAGGAACTACTAACAGGTAATTTGTGTTTTTGAGACGAAATATGAAAGGTAACTCTTGAAACGTCCACCACATCTTATCTTTACATTCTATATGTCTTTTAATATTTCATTTCATTTATTATGATGCAATATCTGGTGCATCAAAACATCACTTCATAAGAGTGTGAAATCCAATCAAGACGATATAAGATGATATGCATTAATAGTTACTTTTATTTACTTGATTCAGTTTAGTCCATTTACTGAGACCTGTTTTACTTTCTCTGCAGGTAATATCAACTTTGGTTGGGCTGCATATTTCATGTTTCAAATCCCATTGAACTTTCTTCCGGTGGGCTACCAAGCAACAAGGTTAAGCAGAACTGATAAGGATATTTCCTTTCTTATTCGGGTTCAGTTTGTGATTGGATACATTTGTCACACGCATGCAACACTTTGTTTCTGCATAGATCGAGTGACACAACGATTGCAATATTGTTGTTTAGAAGAATGTCGTCTTTAGTTTTGGAAACTGGTCCATGGCAGTATTTAAATAATTACAAAATCGGTTGTGTAGTCATGTTTTTGGCATATATAACCTCTTTTTTCGGTCTATCTGCTTATCCTTCGTAAAAACAAAATCATAATCATAATCCCAGCTGGGGTTCTATGTAAAAAAAACATATTTCAGTTAATGTTATTATATAGCTGACCAATTTTATCCCAGCTGTGGTACTATTTGAATGATAATGGCAATATTGTGTTTAATCATTTTGGGTTAAAAGCCATTTTATGTTTTTGTGGTAAAACCCGCATTTGGGTTCCTGATAATGTAATAGCTGACCATATTTGGGTCATTTGATGATTTGGCATTTGATGAATGTATTAAAATCCGTATTTGGGTTACAGATAATGTAATAGCTGACCATATTTGGGTCATTTTATGATTTGTGTTGACCATATTTGGGTCATTTGTTGAATGTTTTTGTTGTTGGAGAGACAAATCTCTTCGATTGTGAAGTGCGTCAGCCATACCTCAATTTGAGGATTTATTATTCCCCTCATTTAATCTCTAGCGGTGCCCATGTCCCCACTAGTGACATGTGGCAGTATGTCGCGGTCACAGCAGTGTGTAGTAATTATTTTACGAGAACATTTGAAGGAAAACAACTAAATTTTAAATATCTGGCTTGATGAACATCTGAACCCAGGGTTCACTGAGTGCAGTTTTTATTCACTTCAAAACTGGGTCTGAGCTATGACCATTTTTCAGATTTGTTATAAGTATCGTGACTGCACATTTAATATGCACATTATGTTTCTTTGTTATATTATGCTGAAGCCATGGCCAGTCTGGCTTGGTGAACATCTGAACCCAAGGTTCACTGAGTACAGTTTTCATTCACTTCAAAACTTGGTCTGAGCTACGACCATTTTTCAAAATTGTTATATAAGTATCGTGACTGCACATTTGATATGCACATTATGTTTCTTGTTATATTATGCTGAAGCCATGGCCAGTTTATTCCAATAAATTTAAACTATTTTTATTATTGATTTCTTTTATAGCCCATCTGCAATAATGGGATTTGTCGTTTATCCACATAAATCCTTTTATTGTAGTGCGGGTGTTAATTTACATGAGTTTGTGGTCACCCTGACTACACAGAGTGGGGCCCTCCTGTTTTTTGTTAGTTTTACGATTTAGTAATTTGTACCCTACACGGTATATTCAGCCTTTATCAATGGCGTCGAGTAGGCAGATGGTTGTATATTAATACGGGAGATTAAAATCAAAAGTATAGCATGTATCTCGGTCATTTATAAAAAATACCCACCCACCCATACCCCCATTTTAATGACTATATATTTTGCTTAATCTGCTTTGCTTGGTTTGTTTATATATATTTCAGGTACATTATACTAGAAATGGTGGTGTTGGGCTTATGCGGACGGGTTGATGTCTTTAAGAATCGCGTTACTACCGTCGTGGCTTCAGCGCTGTATATACAGCAATTTTTGGCAGTATGTCGCGATCACAGCAGTATGTAGTAATTATTTTACGAGAACATTTGAAGGAAAGCAACTAAATTTTAAATATCTGGCTTGGTGAACATCTGAACCCAGGGTTCACTGAGTACAGTTTTTATTCACTTCTAAACTTGGTCTGAGCTATGACCATTTTTCAAAATTGTTATAAGTATCGTGACTGCACATTTAATATGCACATTATGTTTCTTTGTTATATTATGCTGAAGCCATGGCCAATCTGGCTTGGTGAACATCTGAACCCAAGGTTCACTGAGTACAGTTTTCATTCACTTCAAAACTTGGTCTGAGCTACGACCATTTTTCAAAATTGTTATATAAGTATCGTGACTGCACATTTGATATGCACATTATGTTTCTTGTTATATTATGCTGAAGCCATGGCCAGTTTATTCCAATAAATTTAAACTATTTTTATTATTGATTTCTTTTATAGCCCATCTGCAATAATGGGATTAGTCGTTTATCGACATAAATCCTTTTATTGTAGTGCGGGTGTTAATTTACATGAGTTTGTGGTCACCCTGACTACACAGAGTGTGGCCCTCCTGTTTTTTGTTAGTTTTACGATTTAGTAATTTGTACCCCACACCGTATATTCAGCCTTTATCAATGGCGTCGAGTAGGCAGATGGTTGTATATTAATACGGGAGATTAAAATCAAAAGTATAGCATGTATCTCGGTCATTTATAAAAAATGATTATGTACATATTGATATGTTCATGAGAGGTAATGACAGAAGCAACACCTATCACGCCCCCTAGCACCGGTTTAAGCGGTTTTCTACTTCAAAGCCACCTATATTCGGCTCGTTGGTCCCAAAGGACCAGTAAAAATAATACTACTGATTCGAAGCACGGGGGACTTTTTACAGCCGTCATACTGCACTAAACGAACGCTAGTGTTAATGTTAGTAAATACCGATAAAGGTGATCCTTTGTGAGCAACAAACGCAATTAAGAAAATAAAGCAGCAGACTCGGTTTTATTTAGTCTGTTCATGAGAAGTTATGAAAGAAGCAACACCTCTCACGCCCCCTGAAAGTGTATACCTTTGTTGTTATTTTATGTAAATTTGTAATGAATGTATGACCGATGTTGTAGGATTAATGTAGAGACAGGTTCATGGATATAAATCTTCAAATTAGCCTACATTCTAGGTCTATGACAGGTTCAATTAAAATATTTGTCGATTGTCGAATTTCAACACTCGTTTAGTTTGTTCAGTTCATAGGATGTTATTAATTATGATTGCCTTAATATTTAAGTCAAGGCATCATCAGATTTCAACGCCGCATGAAAAATGATTGCAGTTGTCGTGAATTGGAGAGGAGTTGAAGGCTGAGCTGGATGTATATCATCAAGAAAATAAAGCATCATCTTTGTAGAAGGGAGTAAATCGTTTATTTATCAATACCCTTTTAGTGCTTTTATTCATTAATAGATCAACAAGTGTTTACCGAATAATTTAGGTGAAGGTCATTTGAAGATCAGTTTATAATTACAACACTGTCTGAATGATGCAGGCATGAACCGAACACGGACGGAGCAGGTGTTAGACTGCTTCATACTGCTTAGAGGAAATGCGCAGTGAAACATTATAATGAGGCGTCTGCTAGTCTCCTTGTATATATTACGGACAGATATGCTGGTGGGGTCATTGGCTTGTCGGGAGATGCGGAGGCGTGCCAGGGGTGCATTTGTGCATATAAAAAGAAGAAGAAGAATTCTTTCTTTGTTAACTTTACTTTAAATTATTAATTAACATCGATTGGGAAACCTGTTTTTGCAACTTAAATTAACTTCCTGGGTAGAACAAGTGATTAAGTCCCTTGCTCAAGGATAAATTGCATGGCCAAGGCGAGGATTGAACACGGGAATAAATATGACAGTGTTCAAATAGTTGATGAATGCATATGAAAATAAAAAGTTTTATTTAATGTAGTGTGCAAGGTGTTCATTTTTTAGCAATTTATTACAGAAATACAGTATGCCTAAACTACAGTCACAGAGCCATAATTGCCGTAAAGCAGTCCAGGTGGCCGATGACGACTCAGAACGCAGAAACTGGATGAAGCTACCAGTAAAATAGATACGGACAGCAGGAGCTGGTGGTATCTCCAGAGTTCCTGAGAAGATCGTTAAGCAACTGACGTCTGAGAGGGTGGATTGGCTACACATTGTTACAGAAGATGCAGTACATGTGCGAGTCGTAGTCGGAATCTGCAAGCGATACGGTTAACGGTGGAAGGCAAGTTGTGGCTGAAGGAACAGATGTTGCAACGCTTACGGAAACAGGACTCGTCTTATACTTTATTATGGTTTTAAGTCAGTTGGGTTAATAAAAAATAAAAAATAAAATAAAAAATGGTGGATAGAATTGTGGGTTTGTAAAATATGACTACCCGGTATAAAAAAAAAAATCTTTTTTTTTATGATGGATAGAAGTGTGGGTTTGTAAAATATGACAATTGGTTGACCCTCACCGCTGAGGGTTCGATCCCTAATGGGCCTAGGAATCTTTATGTGAGGAGCTATCCAGCTGGCTTGTGAAACGGCGGTGTTTCTACCCAGGTGCCCGCCCGTGCGCCAAAATTACCCGGAGGGGCACCCGATGTCTTCCTCCACCAATCAAAGCTGGAAAAGTCGCCTTATGACCTCAGCTGTTGGTGTGACTATAAAACCCAATTCAATTGACAGTTATTGGGTAGTGGATAATGTATATGAGTTCAACGCTTTTCATTATTCGAGGAAATGGCAACGGAAAACTGTAGATAGGTCTAGCGCAAAACAATAAACGCGTAAAGGGCAGAGGAGAACTGGTGCAACAATTCAAAAACACGAATTTTAAACGCAACACATAGGTAGAATATATAATTATACATTTAAAAGTTAAGAGTTGAGCATCACAAACATAAAAGGGTAGACTCTAGTTTTGGAAAGGTCAGTAGCGCAAAAAAGGCCGTTGTGGCCCTATAATCATTACATCTAATACAACGGGAGAATAAATAAAGGAGTATGCTCTAATATCATTTGCAATAGTTATAAGCGATATACGTAAACACAGAGATGATCATATATAAATGAATATAAAACAACTTATGAGCCACAAAGAATGTATCCAATGGCTCGTTTGGCCTTAACAACAAGAGAATACATCATTAAGGGTACGACGAGACAGGAGGTTGGTTATAATAGACATGTAAAGAACAGTGAAAGACTGAAGATGGACTGAACGTCACACAATAGGGCGTCTTTTACCGAGTTAACGTAAAACAACAAAGACCAACTATATTGCATCCATTCCTTCAAAACACCTGTAATTTAATGCGTTAAAAATGTTTAAAATATTACACAAAACTAGGCTACACAAATGTTTTCAAACTCGTGTTTAAACTAAAGTAGAATAAATTAATAGCATTTCATTAGGTTTGACTATTGTATATACTTTATAGCATTACATGTTATCTGTCTGTGGTAAACGTTTCTTATTTGTTTATCTTCAAAAATGTGTTATGCCCTTATAATGTGATCCACTGTGTGCCTTGTCAGGGAGACAGATGTCACATGGTGTTATTTACTGTCCTGATTTGATGTCCTGTGTCCGTATCCATAAAGCTTCTTAGCAATATTTTAACTTTTTTTTAAGTCAACATTTATCAGTTTATTTTAACACCTTTGTCATTTAAGGACACCGTCTTTAGCTTTTAAAAACCCACAGCTAATATCTTTTCTTAAAATATATGCTCTGTAGTGTCGCTGAGAGGTTAATAGGGATATTTAAATATATGCAAACAATCTTACATTTGGATTTAAGTAATATTTGCTACTTGAGTTGCTTTATGCATTAGGGCCCAGGTCTTGTATTATCGCTGATCCCGATACTTATATTAATTTAGATACGGTGGTACATTTTCAAATGTTTTTGTTTTCTTACTTAAATTTCGATTCGGTGGTTCCACTACTCCTGCCGATAAAGGCTCTGTGTATTGTTTTACCACCCATAGGATCTGTTGTCTGCTTTTTAATTTAGTCTTTTGACTGTTACTTGTGATGCGGAGGCTTCGTAACCGCTGCTTCGAATTAAATTCCACTTTGTTTATTTCTCTCTTCGGGGCATATAATTGTTAGAATAGATACTGGGACCATAAGTCGCTGTACATGGAATAATGGCAGTAAATATGGCATGTCCACCTTATGTATGCCATCTTAGGGATGGTTAACATTCTGTACTATTTATTTTATGAATATTGAGTTCTGCTCCACTAGGAGGCGCGAACGGTAGCAAGCATATTGTACTACCGTTCATGATCAGTCAAACCGAGACTATATAACAATGGGATTTTTAAATAAATTGGCATGAATACCCATCTCATCGCGACGACGTGCAGAACCCAACACCTGGCTCTGTATCTTCAAGTTCAAGGTCATACGGTCATATACTTTTTATATGTGCTTTTAATAAGGTATTGTGTGTTCTCTCGCCATAACAAATACTCAACCCATCAATAAATGCATGGAGACCCCAGGCCCCGTCTTCCTCCTCATAAATGTTTTGTTTACCTTTATTATTTTAGTAACTTATCTCCAGCGAATAAGGATACAGCTTTGGCGTTGTCCATCCGTTCCGGGCATTCATCCGTCCGTTATAATTTCCGTGTCCGCTGCATAACTCTCACACGCATGGAGGGAATTTGAAATAAATCGGCAAATATACTCAGGTCATCAAGACGACTTTCAGAACATAACACCTGAGCTTTTTTATTTGTTCGTCTGTATTTCTGTATTCAATTTCCGTCCATGATTCTTCCCAGAAGGCAATTAACACTTCGTCGGGGGATATCAATTCATCAAATTTCGTGTTGTGTTTGGTTTTAACGCCATTTATCAAACAATTTTCAATCGTTTTCGGTCAGTTATCTTAACCGTGGCTTCTGTTACCAATACTAACCTAACTGGAAATCTTTTCACTTGATACTTTATTAATATTTGGCGTAATTATGCCATTGAGGATCACTTGGAACCTTATAAATGAATAGCAAATAATGGATATTTCTTTTGGAAGAAACGGAATACAATGTTCTTCTAGTATTCTCGTATGTATTGTTAAAAGAAAATCTTATATATATATATGAAAAGTCATATTAAAATGGATAGGACAACATATCTTCTTTATATTTATGATCTTATTAGGAATTCAATACTTGTGCATTTGTTGATGAGGATAAGAAGACTAGTTTTGTAATAATAAATGACCGAGATTTGAAACTCTTTAACTGGTAAATTAATTTTCACGATTTTCCTTTGAATTATTTATTTTGAGAGCGTTAAATCGTAGGAACGTAACACTAATTCGTACGAACGGGATAATAATTCGTGTGCACGAAATAATTCATACGCACGAAAAAATAAATCGTGTGCACGAAATAGCGAATCTTGACCACGATTTAATTAGCCAATCGGTGACTTGAACGCCATCTGTGGTAATGATACCCTCTCCCCATTGAGTATTCATACCTCCTCACCATTGAGTATTGATACTAGTACCCTACGTTATTGAGTATTGATACTCTCTTCACACTGAGTATTGATATCCCCTCCCGTTGTGTATTAATACACCCTTATAAATGAGTATGGATACCCCTCTCGAATAAGTATTGATATTCCTTCCCGATTGAGTTTTGATAAACCTTCCCGATTGAGTATTGATACTCATTTCTCACTGAGTATTGATATCTCCTCCCGATTGAGTACTAATAAAACCTCCTCACTAAGTATGGACACCTCTCTTGAATAAGAATTGATAACCCTCCCGACTGAGTTTTGATACACCCTCCCCATTGAGTATTGATACGCCCTCGCTATTGAGTATTGATACACCACCACATTGAGTATTGATGCCGTACCCATTAAGTAGTGATAACCCCTTCACACAGTCCACAGTAAGTACCTATAAAATCTCTCCATCGAATACTGATACCCCTTCGATAGTCAATGTGGAGGGGTACTTGTATCAATACTTAATGGAGAGGTATTATAGATACTCAATGTTGAAGTGGGTATTAGTACTAAACGGGGAGGCGTATCAGTATCAATACTCAATCGAGGGGTATCAATACTCAGTTGGAAGGTTTTAAAGCGTCTAGATGTGGAGGGCGTATCGATACTCTTTGAGAAGCGTTATCACTACCACAGGTGGCAAATTATCTCGTGCGCACTAATATTACCTGCATGTAATAGTTGTTCACACATGCCCTTCCGCGCTTCCGTAGATAACCACATACATGCACTACATGTACACATACAGGCACATTTCTAACTTTTAAGCGTCACTTATTCAGCTAGCTGTTTGAAGAGTGTTTGGTGATGCCGCCAGGAGCGTACATAGGCGAACGTACGCGTGACGCTTTGAAAAAATGAAAACTTAATGTCGAAAAATGGTCCTAATTTGAAGAGCGGAGGAAATTTGAGCTGTTTTTGTTAAATTATTGTATGAGCCATACATACAAAATCATAAATTTTATATCAAAAATTACCTTAGATATACGTCAAATTCCATCATATCGCGTCACAGAAAACAAACGCATATCCCCCGAACCCCTCTATATAAGAGCCTGTTTTTTTTTTCATCGAAATAGTTTTTAGGTTCATAGTGTGTCCCGTTATCGCTGGAATGTAGCAGGGCGTAGCTAAAGTTCTAAGATTGTTGCCTCGAGAACCACAGGTACTAGTAAAATATGGGAGTTGGGGGACATGCCTCCCGCTGGAAAACCTTCTATTTGTGTGTGCTCTGATGAACATTAAAGAGATAGTTTCTTGCTCAATTCGTCCTCCCAACATATACTTTGAATATAATTATTTTTAAGTTCATCGTTCATTTCATATACGTCCATGTCTAAATCTCCCATATGCTTTGTTCAAATTTGTTTCTAGGGGAGTCTGGAGCGGCATGTTCCCCGTCGAAATATTTGCTTCCAAGGTATTTTGATTCATCTATGCAACTAGAATCTAAGACTGTTTTCTGTAACATTTACGGACTGTTCTCTAAAAAGGGAAAATATTTTCGTTTAACGCCAGTTTTCAACAATTGTTCAGTTATATATGGGGGTCAGTTATCGTAACCGTTGTGTATCAGTATGGATATATACAACATATAAGGCCACCGTGATACAGGTGTATTCATAACTCTAATGTCTATTGCGGACCATACGGTTAACATCAGAACGAGGCAGAATGACTTCCTAGCAGGTATATTCAGTTAAGTTCTAGACGCCAAAATAACAAGATGTAGAACCTGGGAATAATTGTACATATACAATTTATAATAGTTGTAAAAGTGTCTCGTTCTTTAATAACAATAAGACCTATAGTATGACAGTGGATCAAATCAGGACCCGGTCGGGTATTTTGAGTCAATAATTTTCTATTCACATTTTGAATACAACTATCTAAATTCGTTTTATTGCTAAGGGTGAGAGCTTTTCAAAATGTATACTTTTGTAAAATCAGACAAAAATGAGATGTATGGTCCTACAGCAACCACAGCGTCCAAACGCAATGGCATCGTACAAACAAAGGCAATATTAAATTAATTATACAATGAAAAAGACAAAATACAACAGAAAGGGTGGTGAAGACAGGGTTATCGACTTGGAACGGTCAGTAGGCAATAACTACAGGTAAGGTTAAACCATTAAAGAAATATTGGAAGTTAACGATTTTTGTGGGAATGTTCTGCCAGCCTTAACCTAACGTATCTTTAAAGGTATCATATAAACTTTATAATACACCATATAATTTTATAATACATGTGATAATTTTTGCCAACACAAGTGCAAAAAAGTCATTAGAAAGGACCATTTAAAACTAAATATTTTATCCCGAAGGACGTCCCCCAACAGTTCAGTTTGGGTGCAGGTGACACATTCCCCACGGCATACATTCTGTTCGGCAACAACGGCATCCATACGTTATAACAAAACAATTGGCCATCAATCACAAATTCGTGAATAAAACTCTGTAAAAAACACATACCAAACAGAAAACATGGGATCATTCTATTAATATTCTACTGTAATAAATTGACTCCACCGTAGAAGTCATTCTACTACAATTTTACTGTCATAAATTGACCCCTTTTAGGCGTCAAAATTCTACGGATGGAGTCAACACTTCACAGAAGGGGGTCAGTTTACAACATAGCAAAATGACCGGGGGTCATTATTTTATGGGGGTCGATTTCTTTCCTTACACCCACCGGACATATATGAAATGTACCGTAAGTGAAATAACTTTGATAATAGTGTATCTTTTCAATGCTTAGATATTCAGTTTGAATAAAAGCGATAAATATTGCATTATAAGACTTTGATAAATTATTATCAAACGTTTAAATAGGCTAATACTTTCAAAGTGTTACTTTGTGATAAAAAAAACTTATTATTACTAAAGACCCTTGGTCTTTCTTGCTTCCTTTGGTCTTCTACATCTGCATCTATAGTTTAAGAAACTAGTTTCACATTTGACCATAACGTTCCTGTCGGCGGTAGAATAAGAAAAAGAATGAAACGATAGGACAGAAACATTACGTGGACCGAGTATTAACTTTCATACCCTATTCAACCCCTTCTCCAAGAAGCGAAAACGGGGTTGGCTGGGGTATGAAATAAAACCTTAATTTCGGCTTAAAAGTTTGAATATTATAAAATTAATAGATAATTTTAAAAAGGTTATTGCATTTTTACAGTAAACAATGTTTTTAAAAGTGTTGTATTGTCGAAATATCCGTTACAAAACCCTGTTAATATAAGCTTTCAAATCGCTTAATGGAATTAAGGCGTGACCACGTAATGAAGCATTGTTACAAGATCGAGTGAAGGCAATTCCACTTCTTTATGTTACAAATCAATGAAATTAAATAATAATTCACACATTTACGTTTCTTACTTAAAGCTGTACAGTCCCTATTTTAACTGGTAATAACTCATGAATATGAATGAGTCACGTGTGAAGTAGTTTCAAATCGACGAACACCCCAAAAGTCGGTATATAAGGAGAAATCGATACGTACAATTTCACATTTTTATTTAGCCTCCGTACAGGTAACATCGATAAATATACGGCTCCAGAATATATGTGATAAAAAAATAGTTGCCCGGAACGGGATTTGAACCACAGCCTTGCACTTGTAAGATTTGAAAGATGTACGCTGAACCTCTAGACCACTGCTATTTATTGGTATTTTGTAGCATTTTTAACACTAAATAGGCATTACGTAATAACAAGAGCGCGCACACAAACTCATAAAGCGCTAAATAACAAGTCGAGATATGGTTGATTTGAGGCGAAGTATTAGTTTCATATTGATAAGATACAGTATTACACCAGGCAATGTTAATTTACACGTGCGACAATATGGACTGCATATTTATTGATCCATCATTAGTTGCGTTCAAATATGTTAAGTTTTTTTGCCTCATAATTTATCGTAGTTAGTATACTATTTTCTCAAGTAGCGTCGTAGTTCAGTGGACAGAGCAGAGGACTTGAAATCAGAAGGTCGTGTGTTCGAGCCCCGAAAGACGCTAACTTTTTTTTTGTAAAAATTACTATTACCTGTGTATAGGTACGATGTGCACTGGTCGATGTATATACAGTAAATGGTTTCCTTCGCTATATTTGCTCGCTTAAATACCCGATTTCGACATGAGCTGGTGAACATGAAGTTACAAATAAAGACACGCCTACAAAGAAGAACTCGATTGATATAGGGACTCTGTAGCTTTAAGAAATAATTGGACGTAAAACCGCAGCGTCGATTTAACTGACCGATTAGCCGTACTTTTTTCCGCTTTGGACCATATTAGTACGTTTTGTCACGAAATGTTACCCTTTTTATATTAAGAGGCACATAATAGTTATTATCGGATCGCATGCTGGTATAATTGATAAATGATTTGGGAAGTGGTGATCTAGAACTTGGCACTGACAGTTGATTATGGTTAGCACGATACGAACGGAAATATCATGGTCGACAATATGTCGATCGTGCAGATGAAATAATTCAAAGACAAAAAAGCACAAAGAAATGTTGTTGCAAAGTATCGATTGGCAGAGTAACAAAATAATGTAACATTTCGTAATTAATTAAATTACGAACTGGCAGACAGTTGTCAGTTCGCGATTCGGACAGCGAACAGAGAAACACGAATTGGCAATTAATTCAAATTTCAATACATTCAATACATTACATTATGTCAGTGAGAGATACATTTACACTTCTAAATAAGAAATGTAGAAAAAATGTCTATATTAGGCTCTTTATTTAGGCTATCCTTAAAATGTTTTATCTCGTGTTTGTTTATAATCCAATCACGAACAGTAGTTGCCTGAACATATTTAGCTTTGTTAGTATCCAACACGAGTGAATAACAAAATACAATCAATTACTTACAATATCTCCGTTTTATTCACATACACATGATCATATTTGGGTTATATTTCCTATTAATAGTGTTAGAGAATATAGCCTGGCGCTGGCGGGGAGGTCTTTATTTACACTGTTTTCTAGTATTGGAAAGAGTAGCGTGATGTTTGGTGCACTCTAGAACATTGTTAAACCCCTGTAACCTTTTTGCCACTACTGTCAACTATTTTATGTTTGTGGTGTCGCAAACTTTGCTTCTGCCTACTTGTATGTATATTTATGGCATTGTCAAGTAGGTAGAACATTGATTGAAGTTCCGTTATCTATAAGCTTCGCATACAGTCCAAAACTGTTCTCGAAAGACGGCCAATTTGACGCCTGGAACTTTAGCCCGATGAAACACTACATTTTTGTTCTCAACTTTTTTGTCAGCATCCAGTTGTTCAGGAGGAGAAATACACGATTTTTTAAGTGCAGAAGCTCCAATGCCTGAAAGCTAGTTCCAATGATATGGAGATGGCACCAAAGACATTTTTTGAGCATGTCATTTCTTAGAGTTTCATACGACATACCTATTAACATTGTAATTTCTGCAAAGAATATTGAAACTAGCTCGAAAGTGGCGTTGGAACACTTTTCCATATACCTCCAAACGGTGGTAGTACCACTTATTACCAGCAACTAATCTATATTGGTACCACTTCACTATGTTAAACTATATACCAATTACTAGTTACCATTACCATGTTTGTATGGCAAAACATATTTTGCTTAATAACATGGGTTATGCAACAACATTCTAGAAACTGTAGGAAGGATAAAAAAATAATCATGAAACGACAACATTATTGAATTAAGTCGAAAATACTAGCCGAAAATCATATAAAGCGTTAGACCAAACCGCACACTATGTACAAAACGTATAATGACAATACCACCAGTGATACATTGACTAAACCGTGAATCATATTCTCACACCTCTTGCTTAAAAGTTAAGTTTACCAATCAATAGTGTTATTTTTACTAGTCATTTGGGACCAAAGAGCCCAATATAGGTGGCTTTGAAGTAGAATACCGCTTAAGCTGGTGCTAGGGGGCGTGAGAGATGTTGCTTCTTACATTACATCTCATGAACTGACTCAAGAAAACCGTGTCTGCTGCTTTATTCTCTTAATTGTGTTTGTTGCTCCCAAAGGATCACCTTTATCAGTATTTATTAACATTCACACTAGCGTTCGTTTAATGCAGTGTGGCGGCTGTAAAATATCTCCCCGTCCTACGAATCAAGAGTGTTATTTTTACTGGTTCTTTGAGACCAACGAGCCCAATATAGGTGCCTTTGAAGTAGAATACCGCTTAATCCGGTGCTAGGGGGCGTGTAAGCTGTTGCTTATTACATTACCTCTCATGAACAGACTCAATAAAGCCGTATCTGCTGCTTTATTCTCTGAATTTGGTTTGTTGCTTCCAAAGGATCACTTTTATCAGTATTTATTAAATGTTGAAATGTACTTGTAAGTTGTGTGTTTGGTGTATCTGAATATATATATATATAACTGAATCGAGACCAAACATCCATAGTTGTAGACCATACATCCATGGTTGTAGATGAAACATCCATGGTTTTAGACGAAACATACGTGGATGTAGTGGAATCGATACAGTTTGTAGATGAACTGAAAACGGAAGTTACTAATCCCACGGTGTGTTTTTACATCTTGCAAATCGCTGTCTTTCGTGACAATTCTCCTGGGAAATTACTCAGAAACAAGCATAATAATTGGTTAAAAAAAATTAACAAAAATAAAAACAACACCAGTACTTGATTTTCAACAGCTATCATATAGCAGCTAATCCCAAATGATAGATATATTTCAACAAGGACGGGTCCGCATTTTCGGTATCAGTCTCAGTGACACAAAAACTCTTCAGATTAACACCGTATGAAAATATAGAAATTATTTTATATTAAAGTTTAAAGACAAACATGATGGTTTACGTGTCTCATACAAGTAGTGAATTATACAAGAGGTGTTCATCTTATAACGTAACACTTTATTTCATTTTATAACTAAATCAAATGTCTTGACATTATCCCCGAATATGTTCATTTTAATGTCAAGTCTAATGATGCCTTCGATATAAACATTATGACATAATCTATAGGCAGGGACCCAACTTCTCGTATCGTGCAAAAACACTTTTGGTGTACCCGGAAAGATATACTCGTGATTTTTTGCATATCAATAGCAGAAACTGTACTATATACGAAACTACTGTATGGATTAATGGTATTCTATTTTATTTAATGTATTGTGTACGAAAGCTGAACTTTGCATTTTTGCAATAATCAAGGGCAATAACTCAGTAAAGCAGGTGTCAATTCTGCTCATTGTCATCTTGTCAAAGTTCATATTCATATAAATTCTCACACTAAATAATGTGAAGATCGGAATCCGTTTACTAAAGTGATGTGTGTACTCAAGCTAAAATGTGCCTATTCTTTCAATAACCAATGGTAATAACTCTTTAAAGCAAGTGTCTGTTTTAATCAGTATTGAACTTGCCAAAGGCCTTGTAGGTATAAGGCCTAACGCCATACAACATTTAGTGGAAATGGGAAACCGTTTACTGCAGTTATTGTCAACACAAGAAATTCGCATTATCTCTAGCACAGGACAGAAAAAAAATTCATAAAAGGTCCATAACTCTTGTTAAAATAAGTAAAGTTTAACGTAATCAGGTCTTGATTCTGTAGTTCAATTTTTCATATACACATATAGGTTTCAAATACTGGAACTGTATTTGCCTAAAAGGACGTGTGCAAATTTCTTTATTTTCCTTTGACTGTTTGTTCAGCGATTTTCAAATAATGGCTTGGTGCAAATGGGTTACCGTAGAAATCGCGATGCTGTTACGAAATGAAATTGTACCAGAAGTGCATACAGTGGTTTCATATGTACATGACCCCCATCTGTTAATATTTAAAAAATCAGGAGTATATCTTTCCGGGTAAAACGTTTTCGTTTTTTTCAGGCTTGGTATATAAGATATAACCCTTTGGTTTTACAGCGCACTGCATGTTTAGTGATTGACCCCTCTACAGACAGTCATTACGCTTCATTTTTCACTTGTGCGATGAATGGACAACCTTTTGGGACTCTATGATTGTACCTACTGAAACCCCAACAAAGGGAGGTGGGTGCATGAGCTTTCGTCCCTCGGGTTTTCTGGTCGTACCCTAGATTGGTTTTCTCTTTAGCTGCAACTACTACGGTTGTTCAGTACAATTCTGGATACATTCTGAGATGTTTATTATTTTGTATGTGTTTCTTTAGTTAGTTTCTCAGGATGTGGACTTTATTGTTAGAGAATTCCTTTTGATGGGATGTAGATTTGTTTACACTGTCTTGTCTATTTGGGCGTTGAAGACAGGATAATAGCGAGGATTGTGCGCATATAAAATTGATTCAAACCAACCAATGGGCCTTATCGCTACTGACAGTTCCAAGTCGGTAACCCTGTCTTCACCACCCTTTCTGTTGTTTTTTGTCTGTTTCATTGTATTTTCAAGTCCTTGTTTGCAGTACATTGTGGACCTACGATGCCATTGCGCTCGGACGCTGTGGTTTCTATAGGACCCTATATCTCATTTTTGGGTCCCTACTATTATGTGATTCCTAATGTTGCTACATCAGTATTTATGAGAAAGGGTAGAGATTGATGTTTTGAAACAAAAATCTTCAATTATAAAAATAACTGTAATATAAACTAAAACAAGAAAAGAAAACTGCTTGTAAATTTGTCGTTTAAGGTTAGAGTAATCTTATATGTCAATGTATGAACATATAAAAATGGAATATGCATTCTTATGCTATTTGTCGTTTTTCACGATTTCTGCGAAAATTAGCATGAACTTCGACATTGTAAACATGGTAGATGATTAACAAATTATGAAATATTCTAGTTTAAAACATCAACTGCAGGCATTGTTATATGTTTTCCTCCTCTATAAAAGATAAGTTAGTTTCATTACCTTCTTGTAAGAAAATAAAGACAAATATATAACTAACAATTTACAGTTCGCCACTATGCTTTCCTCTTTAATTGTACGATGACCGGACAGGCTGTGGACCCTATGATGACGTCTACCTAAAGCCCAAAAGGACGTTAACGTTTGATGTTTGTCTGAAGTCTTGTCTTGTTGTGCCTTCAATGGTTTATTCTCTTGTTGCTTTGGCTTCTGCCAAGTCATCGAGTACCTTCTTTGTGGCTTTCTAGGCTATTGTTTTTTTTTGTATTTATATGCACGAGCATCTTTGTGTTTTACTTATATTGCCTTGTTGGTTAGAGAATAGTTCATGGCGGGGATTTCTTTAATTACACTGTCACGTTTAATTGGGATGACAGTAGGGTAAGTGTGAGGTTTGGTGCAACCAAACCCCCATCGGCCTTTTTGCTACTGACCGCTCCAAGGCGGTAGCCCTACTGTCAACCCTTTTTGCGTTTGTGAAGTCATATGCCTTTATTATTACTATTGCCATTTTGCGTGTTTTGAGGTTTACTGTGTTCTGTGAAAGCTGCATTTCCTGTTCGAGATACAATACCTTATCACTTTTTGTCTTGCAAAATATGAATAAATGCTTATTTTGGTTAATTTATAAAATTGTTGGCAAGATACGAGCAAACGTTCTTATTATATCTCAGTTCATTCATATTGTGATAACATTCGAACTTTTAATTCAACATTTATATTTTTGTCGTAAAATGAAACATACAATCATATTTAAATTGCAAATACAATTTAAACAATTATGATATGCTTTAGTGGAATAGAAACATATAGGTTTAAAATTGGAAAATTAGCATGCTAATTCAAAATGTAATTAAAGCAAACTGCGTGAAATTGAAAATTATTTGTAAATGCATATTTTCACATAATTAAGTTACGGAATTTTTATAGTGATCACTTCCGCTGAAAAATAATATCGTTACGTTAAAAGTTGAACACCTCTTGTAAAACGGATGTTTGCAATATTTAGAATAATGGAAAAAAGGAGTTAACAGTATGATGTTAATATATAATAAGTTAGAATATAGCAACTTATGTGTGGTTTGTTGTTATAAGGATGATACCGTTGATTTTGATCTGTGTTGTTCTTCGTTTTCTTTTTTGTTGTTGTTTTTATGTACCACAAAGTTTTTTGTTTATTTTCTAGACATAATTAGGCCCCGTACTGAGCCTCGATGCGGCACATTTCTCACAGGACATAAAAGCATACTTTTCAACTAAAAGTAGATATAAAAGTTTACCAGAAATGCAGTAATCAAGTTGCAAGGATCAATAAAAGAGAAAGTAAATGACATCGTAAATATAAAATGGTTGACAATAGGGCTACCGACACAGGATGGGACAGCCAGTGGCAAAACAAAGCTGCTGGGGTATAAACAAGGTTCAGGGCGGCACCAAACCTCACTCTTACAATATTGTCATTCTACTAAACCTTCCCTAGCGTCACTGCGCCACCCACGTAGGTGTGTCCTTTGGCAAAATTGTTACCATAGCCTCGTCCGTCGGATGGGAACGTAAACCGGGTGGTATACCATCCAACCACGTTAGAGAACCATAGGAATATTTTCAATATTAATAATAGAACACAGTTCCCAGATTCCGGTGTATATTTTCCTCTCTGGGGCGGTTCGAAATTACATTACAATATGTTAAAGAACCGTTAAACAACAATTTAATACCTCTACGTACATCGAAATTGATACTAATGAGGTGGTAGCGTGTTAATGGGGACTCCCAGTTCCTGTTTAATTACCAGAGGAGTCTATCCTTGCAGTCAACAAGTGACTCTATATGTTTACTGCTGGCCAATACAGACAGTTTTTGATTGTCATAGAATGTACATGATAAGGCAATAAAATGGGATCTAACTATGAATTTACTTTTTTGATAAAAGGATTTATATAAGAAAACCGTTCGATTTCTTACCTTGATGATGCATTCCATGGCTCCACGAATGCTGTAACGGATACTCCCCTCATTGTACAGACAGCTGTACATTAGTGCGTTTAGCAAGAGTATGTTTGCAGCCGACGATGCACATTCACACATTTAGACATCATTATATTGGTATGCGCTTTTCCTTTTCTTATTTAAATTGAAAAATAACTTTTTTAATTCAATATCGTTAATTTTCCCTACTTATACGTGGATGTTCACAGAGCAACACCTTATAGCGTATATATGGGTCTCAACTTTTTCGTTTTATAGGGCTTGTAGTCTAGTTGAGGATTAATATTCGTACTCTTTGTATAACTATAAAGTTACTCCATCAGGGCTAAAGTTACCATAAACTTCGAAATAAAATTGCAAACATTTATTACCGTAAACCTGATCTGCTTTTAAAATATAAAAGTATTTTTGAAACTCTTCTACGACAAGTACTATCACAGTCACTCCGTAATATACTTTATCGTTCATATATGTTTTCATACAATATTTATTAAACTTCGGGGCATTTCATTTTATTAGATACTGGGACCATACGCCGTACGACATGGGGAATACATTAAGAAGGGTGACTCCATGTCCATCGCCATATGCATGCCATCTTCGGGATGGTTAACATTTTTTGCTGTTGATTTTATGAATATTGAGTTCTGCTCAACCCGGGGCTAGAGGGCGTGAGCGGTAGCTAGCATATTTCACTACCGCTCATGAACAGTCTCAATCAAACCGAGACTGCAATATTTCGTATGTGTCATGCTCGGCCGTTTCCAAAGGTCCATTATCATACTCTTTGTTAAATCAACTGAGATTATGACTCTATCATTTTGCAACGCACAGCATATTCAGTGATAGACCCATTTACAGTTTGCCACTATTCTTTCATGTCTGATTGTGCGATGACCGGACATATTGTGGACCCTATGATGACGTCTACCTAAACCCTGAAAGGACGTAACATTTGATTATTGTCTTAAATATTGTCTTGTCGTAACCTTAATGTTTTGTTCTCTTGTTGCTCTGGCTTCTGTCAAGTCATTGAGTAGTTGTGGCTTTCTAGGCTTTTTTTATTCATATATACATGATCATCTATGTGTTATACTGCCTATTACTGCTGCCTTGTTAGATAGAGAATAAAACCTGGCGGCGATATATTTACACTTTCCCGTTTTATTGGGATGACAATATGGTAAAATGCGTTTGCGGACCTACGATGCCATTGCGTTCGGACGCTGTGGTTTCTATAGGACCCTGTATCTCATTTTTGGTGCACTCTATAACCTGGTTTAAACACCAAACTGTCTTTTTTGCAACTAAACGTTCCAAGGGTGTAGCCATATTGTCAACCCGATTGTGTTTGTTGTGTCATATCTTACCTTTTATTTATCTTTGTAATTACTGTGTTTTGTTCTAAGCGTGTTTTATGTTTATTGTGGTCCTTGAATCCTACATTTTCTGTTCGACTTTTATATCTACATTTATTATTTTTAGTATATGTGACTTCCGCAGTAGATTTAAAACTTCCCCAAATGTTCCAAACAACACTCGTCTATATGGAAGGTCAAGTTGTTCAGACTGGTTGCCCATTTGATGCTGTTCAAGTTCTCAGCATAAATAACATTGGACGAGTTTACGCTTTTGAAATTCATAGCAATTTGCAATATTGACTTTATTTTCAAAATGGCATAATATCTGCATAGAAACTGTAAAACCCATTGTTATACCGGTTGTCGTATTTTTTAAACAGAAAACTTCCCGAAATGAGGCTTCTCTTCTGACATATTACTAAAAAAAATGAGTTTCATGCGAAGTGCTCATCAAATCTGATGGAATAGCGACAGATGAGTTAGCGTGTAATATTGGATGACAGTTATTATTCTCCAGAGTGGCCATGTGCCGATTTTTATTACATATTCTGACGATCTGTATCAAGATTGATGATTGGAGTTATTCCTTCTGACTGAGATATTATGTGACCAGATTCAAAACTATTATCAATATACCCAGTAAACTTTCCGCAAGTGTCGGAACAAATTTTGCGTATCGCAATGCATTATGCCATTATAACGGTAATGCTATGGTATAATATGATATAGACCCGTTAAAAACGTTTATAATTAACTTACAGGCTCATTATCAGAACACTGAATAGAGGTATCGAATGCGATATCATCTACTGAAAGTTAAAACATCATCTTATACAATACATATTAAAATATGGATCTGTTAAAAAGCAAAGAACACAGTAGCATTTTCAGTTTTATTGAGTCTGTTCATGAGAGGTAAGGTGAACATACCTCACCTCCGACTCCCCGGGCAACGGCTTAGGTGGTATTTTACTTTAAAGCCCCACAGATTGGACACGACGACCCTCAGAAGATCAGTAATTCATAACATTACTGAATCGTAGTCGGGATAAGCATGGACATTGTGTATGAAATACACCGAATAAACTTTTGTAAAACGTTATTATCGTTTCCTCGATCTATTTTAATAATATAAAAGTAATTGATCATATGTTTATTTACGTTTTTCTCTTTAGTTGTGAGATGACCCGACAGATGGTGGATCCTATAATAACATCTGTGTTTTTGTTTTATTTTGTTATATCCACATATGCATGATCATCCTTGTGTTTCACTTATATTGCCTATTAATGCTGTACAGTTTGTTAAAGGACATAGTCTCACTCGGATTTCTTTTTTACATTGTCCAGTTTTATTAGGAAGGCATTAGGGTAAGAGTGAGATTTGATGAACCATTAGCGGCATTTTTGCCACAAACTCTACCTAAGCGGTACGGTTGTCAACCCTTTTATTTATTTGTGGTTCGCACACTTTGCTTGGTTGTTTCGAATGCATGTTTTGTTTGACTTTTTTGTATCTACTTTTCTATATTATTTTAGTAGTGAGCTGTACTTATTGGCCAATAGTGTGCCTAGTAAATCCCTTACGTGAATTCAAATGTTTGATTTATACCCGGCGAGTCGTCAAGTTTACTAGATCAACATATTTCATAAACAATAATTATAATGAGCATAACATGAAGTTCAAGCATTTGTATGTACATTTAATATAAAAAACTGAATCCATTTATGATGTTTTTATTGTATTTGGATTAACGCCCATAATTCTTCCGGAACGCTCCTGTCACTTTAATGATTACAGAAGTTTAACTAGAGTTTATGAAAGAACAGAAATGGCGAATTAGTCCATATAGTCAGAATGATCTACCAAAACTGATATGAAAGAGCCACGAAATTGCGTTTTGAAAGCAAAAGTGTGTATGCCACTTTCCTTTGTATTTTGCATTGAGTAATTTAATTGAAATTTCAGGCTCCGTAAAAACTGCTTTGATGCGCGTTGACAGGACTGATACAACTGCTAAGTGCATTCGTAACATGATTATTCTTCACATTTTTGTTTAAAAGCACCACACGTTCCTTTCGTTAATGCCACTGATACAACAAAAGAGACACATGCAATTTAAAGTTGGTACTCGTATAAAGTATGACGGCGTCTTAATCCAGCAAATCAGCTGTGTTTTTTTTAACTTTTTCCGTAATTCCATTTCGGAGATGCCTTTTAAGATTTCAGTTTCGAAAACAACGATAAGCATTTTTTAAAAGAAGAAGAAATGCGTTACTGATCGTGAACTAGAAAATGGAAAAACAGTTTAAATATTTTGAATTTCTGCAAGCATGCCATTATAATCATCAACAATGAAATACATGTTAAGAATCACAATATATATCTATGACTATTTCAAAAAAATTAATTTTGGTCTAAAATGTATTAGATGAAAATTACAAAACAAGGTGATAGGATTTCCTTGTGTTTTATCCTGAAAATCTATGTTTCAGGGCAAAGGAAACCCTATCAGTTTATGCCCATTCTCCTCATATTATATTTGCAACACGGTGAATATTCACATGATCTGAGAAATGTTCATAACATGTTACAGTTGGTGGTCTTACCGTATACTTTAACAATATGTGTTTTCTGCACTTTTTCTTGTGGGATATCAAGGAACTTTCGATGAACCGTCACTAATGTAGCTGCCGGCATATATATATCATTGTGGTATGATGACGGCGTGTGTTGATTCAACAAACCACACCAAGCAAATATCACAGAAAACACGTTGACGCAGACGTCGCAAGACGTTGACGACACGTCATACGACTTCGAGATCGATTTTTAGTACGGGATGATACAGAGTAAGAAAATAACACTGGTAGCGATACAGGGTTTTGTATTTTATTGTATAAAAATGAAGGTACTACGTTTAGCCTATATTATTGATTATTATATAATAACGAAATATTATTTCTTATCTGTTTCATTGTTTACGGAAGTTTGTTACTTTAGTACATATGTTGCGATATTGTTTGAAACACGAAATACGAGAATACGAGAGTATCTCCATGTATTTTTGCAATATTCTATATTGGTGGAAACACAAGAACGTCGTCCCTCGTTAAATTGAATATGCTTAAGCTTTAATCATTAAAAACGATACGTCTTCACGAGTCCGAGTAATTCATTCCGGTATAGTAAGAACACATAATGAACCATCCATCACACTCTAATGGCACACCATTCCTCATCTATTATACCGTCGATAGGCAACGTTTAAGATGGTTCACGATAATTGCAAGGAAAACATATTAGAAAGTTCACAGAAAGTAACCAAATAAATGAAATTAATTACTATGAATAACGGAAAAAAGCTCTATGTACATTTGAAGACACTTTGTATGCCACAAATATTGTATCAACACCACGTTTGTGCCTGTGGTAACGCATTTATCAAGAAGAGAGCCTGACCTATAAAAAAGATAAAAATGGTCCTGTAGAAGGTCCTTTAGAAGTCACAGCACCAGGAGTCACAGCACCCTAACGCAATGGCACCGGAGGTTCTCACTGTACCACAAACAAATAGGTGAAATGAAAAGGACAATACACAACATAAAAAATGGTGAAGACAATATTACCCATTTCAAACTGTCAGTAGTCAATATGAACTTCTGGTTAGGTTGTGTACACAACCTCGCTATTATAGTGTCTTCAACGCTCAAATTGGCAAGACAGTGTAAATAACAGTACGTTCCATCAAAAGAAAAATCTCTAACAATAAATTCCACATCCAGCGAAATTTGCAAACGATACACGTAAAGATATAACAAGTACATAATTAGAAACACCTCAGAATGTATCCAGAATCGTACTGAACAATCACAGCAGTTGCAGCCAAAGAGAAAACCAATTTAGGGTACGACCAGAAAGTCTGAGAGGCGTAAAGTATGTTTATGTAGTGGTTAACTTGACATTGTAATCATTTACAGTCTTCCAATGTCGTGTTCTCGTTAATTTTGTGACATTAGACTCAGTCACAGTTTCCTCATCAAATGTGTGACGACTTTAACATACCTTTGGCTTTGGAAGTTACCAAAGCCTGATAAACGTCCCTTGTGCCTACCGTCGATTCCTATCAAGGAAGTGTCGACTTAGTAACAACTTCTATGGTAATCGTGTTTTACATTTGCATACTAAAGAATGCGCTGCGTTTGTATTACAGTGAGTCGGATCACGTCAAACATTTTCTAAAATACTATAATAATATCTTAATAAGGGTATTGATTTCTTTGACATGCCAGGTAATGTTCGAGATAATCATGTTGTTGATTCTATTCCTAAATATTTCAAAAATTCAAAAAGTCCTGTAATGTGTTATAAGTATAAATAACCTATTAGCAATATTATTTTCAACAATTACAACAAAATAGTTTCTGACCTTGATATAGTAAATAACACTCCTAAGGATTGTGAGTGTAATACATCTAAATTTTACTATGCTCCATCAGGTCATGTCATCACTGGTAATTTTTATATTGTAGATAAAATTATTCGGCATCTGCTTTATAAAGGTCTTAAGTATAGATTGCCTTCCACTTTTGATTTTAATGCATGTCGTGCTCAGATCGCCCTATATTTTGAGGATTTTAGTATAAAATGGTTTCGTAGAGAACATGCGGACCCAAACTCTCTATCTACTTCTCAGATCATGTGAAAAGTCATTTTTTAAAATTATAGATACAAGTAATTTAAAATCGGGAATTCAAGAATTTCATAAAGTGTTAGTGCCTGCTGATAAAACAGCTTATAGTCTACTTCAATCTACTGCGTATGATGTTGTTTCCACACATATCACTCGGTTTACTACTTTCAAGGCTGGGGTATACGGCTTTATTACGAATACAAGTGCCTGCACCACCACAAACATCTACAAACTGTTAACTTCTCATCTTACTGCAGTTAAAGATCCCGTTAAACAATATTGTGCTAAAACTTAGGAAAACTCTGGGAATAATATATGTTGGTCTATTAAAGACTCAGGAGACGTTCTTGATAAAATGTGAAATAAAACGTCAAGTTTCATCTATAAGTATTTATGACTTCTCTGCATTATATACAACCTTACCATATAACCTTATCACAGACAAGCTTATTGGTCTTATTTTAAAAACAAATGCTAGAAAAAATACTACGTATTTGACCTGTACCAATATTAATGCGTTTTTTACTAACGGAAGTTTAGACAATTACACTATGTCATATTGCCAAGAAGTTTGTGAAGCACTCATTTTCCGATTAGATAATATTTTCGCCAGGTTTGGAACTACCGTTTATAGACAAATTGTCGGTATACGAACTGTGCAGTTCTTGTAGCAGATTGATTCATGTATTGCTATGAACGTGAGTTCGTGTTGAGTCTTTCATCCGATACTCATGCAGATGTAATTGAAGCCTTTAATGACACCTCGTGGTATTTGGATGACATACTGAACATTGACAATCCTTTCTTTTCTACTATGGTTAATAATATCTATCCAAAGAACTTCAACTCAACAAAGCTAACATTTCTGATACTGTGGCGTCTTTTCTTGATTTACATTTCTCTATTCACACAGATCAACGGGCTGCAGCGAAGTCAGATGGTTGCAGAGAAGTCAGATTGGCGAAATTGTTGGAAGTATATGGTGGGGTTAGTATTTTTGCTTTCTGTTGCGTATTTTGCTACAATGTTTGGAAAATGATTATGCAGATTTGAAAAGGAAGGACAGATGAAGCTTTCACTTTAAAAATCCGGTAATAAAACGACATTAGTGCGTGTAACACCTTGTATAAATGCCCAAAGATTTGTAAAAACAATGAAATGTTCAGAATAAACACAAATAACGAACTGATATTCGCAATTGTAATTCAATTTAAAATGCTTGTCAATATCGTCATTCCTGACTGAATAACTGTACAAAGTATCTCATTGAAATAATGTAGACTTTCCTAGTTATAGCATTTTAAAGTCGATAGAGTAAAAAAAAAATAGCGAACCGGAATGTCAGATGTGTTATATGATCATGACGGGGATTTCTTTATTTACACTGTCCTGTTTTAATGGGATGACAGTAGGGTAAGTGTGAGGTTTGGTGCACCATAGAACCGGTTTACGCCCCCCAGTGACCTACTTTGCCACTGACCGTTCCAAGGCGGTAACCCTATTGTCAATCCTTTTGTTTTTGTGATGTCGTTTGCATTTATTATTACTTTTGCCTTCTTGTTTGTTTGCGTGTTTGTTTCTGTGTTTTGTGGTTGACTGTCCTCCTTGAAAGCTACTTTCCCTGTCCGATCTTTTTATATTTCTTTACAAGTGCGAACGATGAGATAACATTTCAGATGCGAACGGGAAGGTCAGATTTCATTAAGCAATTATTTCGCGTTTTTGGTAACCACTGTACATTTTGGATTGAAACTTACTTGTAATTAGTACAGAATTTTAACCATCTCGAAGATGGCAAGCATATGGCGGTGGATATAGCGATATTTGTATCTTTATTTCAGCCCCTATATCCAGCGGCGTATGGTCCCAGGATTTTGATAAAATCGTATGCCCCGAAGAGCGAAATAAACAAAAAGGAATTTAGTTGGGAGCAGAGGTTATGAAGCCTGCGTATCAAAAGTAACAGTCAAAAGACTAAATTTAAAAGCAGACAAAATATCCTATGAGTGGTTAAACAATACCCAGAGCCTTTTATCGGCCGGAGTAGTGGAACCACCGAATCTAAAATTAAGTAAGAAAACAAAAGGAAATGAAAATGTACCACCGATCACTAAATATAAGTATCGGGCTCAGCAATCTCCAAAGATCAAATGAATAACAGTTCTGATTGCAAGCGCGGGGAGACGTTTTACTGCCGCCACACTGCACAAAAGTCGACCCGACGCAGCAAAAATCGTTGAAAGTGCATGACTGTGTTTTCAGTAATCACCCGGTTTTCACTATAGGAGTTACTCTGACCATAAAAAGCCACACAAAAATAAGAAAATATGCGTTTAGATGTCATGATATGAAGACTAAATTCAAATATTTTTTGAACAGTTGGTGTGTATTTTTATGCCCCTGAAGGGATTAATGGATCTTGGTAAGTTTCGTGGTCCATTTACGACTTTGATGATCTTGATTATGAAAGACAAGTTAAAAACGCGACATATTTCAGACACACTTTTAGAGATTTTAAAGATCCCGGACCAGTATACTAGTTTATTGACAGTATATATTATGAATGTCAGTGCAGGGGGGCATGGGTTGGTGACCCTTGTGTGTGGGAGGGCGGCCAAAAAACTGTTTTTAAGTATATTATATATTATATTGATGAAAATACAAAAAATAAAAATTGTGGGGGATCATGGGGTGGTGTGACCTTGACATTGAAGGTACGGACCTGGATTTTGCGCGCGACACATCGTCTTGTTGTGGTGAACACATGTGCCATGTGTATATTAAAATCCTTCAATGGATGACAAAGTTATAGATCGGACCCGACTTACAGGACTTAAAATCATCTATAGAGCCTCATGGCATGATTTGACCTCTAAGTGTGACCTTGACCTTACAGCTACGGACCTGAATTTTACGCACGACAGGTCATCTTGTTGTGGTGAACACTTGTGCCAGGTTATAGAAAAATCCTTTAATGGATGACAGTTATAGATCAGACAAGACCTACATGAGGCCAAAAATAGATGTTTCCTATTGCATGCTCTAAGAAAAATAGGTTAGGTCGGTAGGAATTTTATTTTAAAAAAAATATATTATTTTTTTCCTTTCTTTCTGTTTTTTTTTAGCAAGATTTTGTGAGATACTATTTATCTCATAAACCCCAAGTAGTATAGAAACTAGCGGTACGAGCACAGTTTTTCTCGCAGGAAATGAGAAAATATAGTGAAATATGCTAGGGGGGACTCAGGCAAAACTATCATTTATACCACTAAGATCTAAATGATACCCACGTCCGAGTCCTCCCCGCCACATTTCACTAGTTTTCTCACACATCCCACTCAAAAAACTTTACCCATACCGCTAGTTTCTATACTACTTGCCATTTTAATAACATAACATTTGCAACTCGTCAGGAGAGCGTAATAATTTTATTTTATGTCTGCTTTCGGCGAATCTACTTGCAGCGAAGTTTTTCAATAACATTTGCAACTCGTTAAGCAAAGTCAGATGGAACCGGGCAGTAGTCTTCATCATCACTCTGCGTATCATTTTACTTGTATGCTAACGTATCTTGTCCATTATCTAGTATGTACCGTTTATCATCATAAGCTGATAAACTTTTTTTATTTATTGCATAGCTGCTTATGTTATGCTTTTGCGATCTGATAACTTTCATTTCATGATGAGCTTCTGTTGCTGTAAACAAAATAGTTTTATAATTTTCATGAGTTATATGTTTTTTCACAACACACTTTTTAATACCCTTACATTTTTTTGCGCTAACCTTATTATCTAACATATACGAATATAGCTTACTTCGCAACCCAACAAATTCAACAATAGGTATTCCGCAAGTTTCATCTTTCATCTTGCCAATAACTTTTTTATTATCATTAAAATGAAACTTACTTTTTGGATCATAATCACAATTATCAAACAGTTCCTTATCCTTGTAAAAGTCCGTATACACATCTTTTGTTTTTATTTCATAACACAAGGAATCGGTATCAGTAAATAATAACTTAGCTTTTTTATCATAATTGTTTTTGATATAGTTGTAATGGAAATCATACATCAAATATTTTGACAAGTCTAAAATACACATACCAACATAAACAGGACGATTCAAAACTAATCGATCTTTTATTCTGTTTACAGCAAATAAATTTTCATTAAACATTTTACAAGAAATAAATGAAGGTCTTGCCGCATATTTTAAAAGGACCTCCTCGTCGTGAGTCAATTTAACATTAATTCTTTTTCTCAAGTTTTCCATAGTTTTACCAAAAACTGAATTGTTCATCAGTTTGAAGAAATCCTTTTCAAAAGCATTTTTACCAGCTGTCCTCTTGGCAGTATTAAAATCTATGTATGTCTTTAACCACTCCGATTCGTCAAACTGTAGTTTTCGATGTATTTTTGTTACTTTCATCCCAAGTTTTTTGTACAATTCTAAGTTTTTAAAATGCACGACATACTTTTCTTTATTTTTCAATGTCGTAACAAGTTTATTAACACTACAATTTCCTAGATTAAACTTTTGTTTTAAATTTTTACAATAGTCTGACAACCACTCATCTTTGATATTTAAACTTTCTGGAGCAAGAGGATAATCATTATGTAACTCATAAAGTTCTTCAGGATACTCAATATCACACTCAACAATGTAATTTGTTTTTCCTTTTTCAAACTTATCAACCCACTTGAAGTTGCCAGTAGGTAACGGTTGACACATAGCCCATCCGTACAAGTTATTAGCATCTAAATATATTATGTACTTGCTTTCTTTTTTCTTGTCATAGTTTTTCATATATTTGTTATTAGCTTTTGAATATCTATTTGCAATGTAACTCGTACCGCCTCTTAATCCTTTTTCCACAAACAAATATTGATCAATGTCAGTTATTAAGTCGAGTTGGATACCAGTCATCTTAAGACACGCATCCCAGGCTAAACCAGGACTACTAAAGTAATGGCAAGGATCTAATTTGTAATACTCGATACACATTTTTCTAAAGTTTTCAAAAACATCTGCAAGTAAAAGAACATCAGTCTTAAGATACAAATCATGATACTCTCCCATATTTTTAATCTTAAATGTTTTCCAAATGTTTTTAGCATGATCGTAATCAACATCAGAAATATGTTCATCATTTAATTGGGAATAAAAGCTATCTTTGCTAGGTAACTTGATATCCTTAAAGCGTTCAAAACTGTTCATATAATCATAAGGATAAACGCCTTTTCTTTTTAGCAAGTCTAACTTTTTATCGCTATATTCTTGAGATATGTATTGAAACGACGGAACGTTTTTTACTAGATTATCTAATGATTGGGACATGAATTGGAAACTGTCAATAAACACTAAACTTTTTCCTAACATGAAAGCCATATACTTTTCCATGTTATTCGGTATAACATTTATGTTTTGTTTAAACTTTCCGATGTGTTGCATTATGAAGTGAGAATCATATCCTCTCAAGTTGTGAAACACAACAGGTATTTTTTCTAGTCAATCTAAAATTAATATTACATATGTCATGAGCGCTTCCCCTGTACTTTCCAGTTATGTGACAATGATCTCTAACTTTTCTAACGGAGTTTTCATATGCTACTGTACGACCTGGGTCATCTTTTTTAAGAGTTATTGAAAAACCATTACCACAAATATGACATGATTTAGATTTTTTGAATCTAGCTTCTTCTTCCTGTGACATTACTAGATCTTTTTTAAAGTTTGCATTCATAGTTTTCTTGCACCACTTTTCTTCTTCTATCATTTTTTCCAAAAACTTGTAAACAGCGTTTGGTCCTCTGTATGTCACAACTGGTTTTGAATATTGATCATCATAGCAACAAACAACTTTGTACCCATAGCTGCAATCAGTATGCTTTTGATATGCTTCTGTATGTGATTTTTCAGGATTGTTCGATGCCGAAGAAATACTTTCAGTTATTGCTTCAAAATCAGCATATATAACAAACGGAACCATTAGCTGTCCGTCGTAGTTTTTAAACTTAACCTTTTCATCTTTGCTTGGCATTTTTATTGCTTGTTTTCCATTAAGTGAAAGACAATCAGGCTCATGCATTTTTAGCACACGTTCTAATGTAAAGCACTGCAGGCATGTTTTACAAAACCATTTTTTCCCCTCGTATGCTGTTTGATTATACATCAAACTGTTAAAGTTTTTTATCCATACGTAATGATTTTTTTCTTTTTCAGTTATTAAAAGCATGTCAACATATTCTTTTGTTTTATATTTTGACACGTATAAAGGATATACTTGATTATCTTCATATCCAAATATGTTAAAACAAATGTTGTTTTGTTTTTCTATTTTTGGGATTTGTTTGATAGTAACAGGAAATGTAATTCCTTTGTAATCAAGATCACCAATATGATTTTTGTACTTTGTTATTCTTTGAGGATTTTTTTTAACAGGAAATGTGCAAGCCAAATGGCACCATCTAAAGCACTCGTTATCTTCATTTTTTATATTTACCAATCCTTTTTTAGAATTAGCAAGTTCTTTTGGTAACTCTAAATAAGAGCTACCCCGCAAAGGCTTATACTTTATTCTATTTATGTAATGTGTATCTACTGATTCAATTTGCCAACCACTTCCCAACTGAATCCAATTTCCAATTCTATTTATAATTTCTTCCTGTGCTTTGTCTAATGCTTCTGATATTTGATTTTTGTTTAATATTATTACAGCCTTTGAGGCAAAGTAAGCTGTTTTAAAATTAACAATAAAATCTCCATCTTCTGTTGGTACTCCTTTTACAAAAGTAACTTTTAGGCTTATGCTTAATTTAAATCCGCCTGTTTTTTTTAGTTCTGCTTTAAGAAATTTTATAACGCTTGGTTGTGTTTTTTGCAGTTGAGTGAGCGGGTCGTCGTTATCAATAATATCTACTTTAAAAACCTTGCTATACTGTTTTGGGGATGTTTCAATTTCTCGGATACTCATTATATAATATTACATGAGATTATTTCTTTAAGCCCCTATTAATTAATTAATTAATTTAAAGTAAAATATTTATTCCCCGGTTAGATTATATTTATTTTTTTTATTTATCCGTACCTCACCAGCTAGCCAGCAAATCATCCGTACATAATAATTTTAATTCCTTTGTCTAACAAAATGCTGTAGTAAGCAATAAAAGAATCTTTGTATAAAGTTGGATGGCGACTGGTTGCCTCTGAAATTTGTTTTTTGCACAAAGAACGTAGTTTGTTTATATCTCCTTTTTTTTATTTTCCATGACAGTTTTAGTTGTTTTACCATTGTTATGATTCTTTCTGTCAAATCTTGAAAGTTTGAAAAAATTAAAAGCGCTGCATCTAATTTACTCGCATCTTCAAAATCAACCCTTTGAGCATATATCATTTGATCTTCCTTAAAGTTTTTGATTTCAATTTCTACTTGTTCCATTTATATAATTACATAAGATAATATTTGTTTAAGCCTGTATTTAAATATATAATTCTATATTATAATATAATGAATTGCAAATATTGTGAAAGAGTTTTAGATATTATTGATCCTCCTGGGGTGTGTACAGATTGCATCTTATTTCGCACGACAAAAAAGCTTTGTAAATATTGTACCAGGACCAAACTGTGTTACAAGTGCACACACGCGTGTTTGTCTTAATTGTGGCACTCACAATGGTTATAATCTTATCACAGGTTACAACTACAGCCAAAAGAAAACTATTTACCACAGAAAGTACCATTTAGACAAATACTTGATAGCATTTGATTTGCCTTCTACAAATAGACAAAGATTTGAAGATTTGTTTTACAAAATTGTAAAGATTTTGGATGAAATAGAAGGCCGAAAAAGATCAATCAAATTTGAATACATTTTTCAGAAAATATTTAAAATATTAAAAATAAAAAATGAAACAAAACTGATTAAAACAAAATCAACCAGAGAAAAGTACGATAGGATATGGAAACAAGTCAGAAAAGAATTACGGCTTAATGCCATGACCGTTTAACTTGAATCTCTTCATATGCATTTCCAGAGGTTCTGTAAAGTTATCATTCTTTTGAATCTCTAATATTTTATTGAAGACAATTCTAATTACCTCTTCATCATTTTCTAGTCCTGTTGTTGTTTGGACATATGATAGAAGTTGTTTAAAACTTCTATGATGTGTTTTTAACAAAGTCTTTTTTTCTGCTATTCTTGTTTTACTCACTAAGACAGCAACTACCGGAGGAACTGCACCAACTGCGGCTACAAAAACAGGAATTGCTGGAACCAATGCCAATACGGCAGTGCAACCAATTATCCCACTTGCAATCTGTAATGTTGTGTTTATAATACCGCACAATTTATAACTGCATCTGTATGCAGCCACAAGTCGCGTCAAGTGATCAATTAATTCTTCTTTGGTTTTCATGTATAATTACAGTTAGACAATTATTTAATTGAAATATTTAGAAAATAGTTGTTCGTGTTCTTTGGGTGATATTTTACCTATTTTTAATAATTCATCGATTATGCTAATACCTTTATTTATTAGCTGTGGACTATTATTTCCCGATTCGATACTTCCGCATACCAACTCTAGATCATCCATCAAATCTTCGGGGCTATTGTAATATTCAACACAACCTCCTAAAATCTTTTTGAACTTTGAAGAACCTTTATGAATTGGTAAACCAGACAATTCTGTTAGTTTCTTAAAAGCATTCTGAGACAGCTTTGAATAAGTTTTTCCATTGTTGTAACGCTTTGTTATCAAGTCTATGAAATCATCATCTACTTTCATATCTAGCACAACTGCTTCTCCCAGCTTGGCTATAAGTTTGTGATGACCAACAAGCTTAGGTAAATCAATTTGTAACATTCCATAGCGACCATCTTTGTCGACTTTGTAGGAATTTTTATTCTGTTGTAATCCTTGGCCAAAGACGGGAGCATGCTCTCTCATACTTTGAACTCTTTTTCTGTTATGATATAATACATCAGTCTTTCTTTGTAAAGCCTCTCTTTCTTGTTCAAGGTTATCCCTCTGCTCAGTATTTGCTGCTTTCTTCATTTGTTTTGTTAGAGAAGCTTTAGAATTTCCGTACGCACGATTTGCTTACTAACATCACAATAGCTTTATCTCTATCACCTGTAATTAGTTTTGATGGCATTGGCAAGTTATACTCATTAAGCACATCTGCATCCAAACCAGCATCTAAGTCAATATCATACACCGGTTTGGGTTCCTTGGGTCTCGCGGCAGGTTCTTCCCATTCTTCTTCTTCTATTTCTTCATCCTCAGGATCAATTGATGTACGTTTTTGTTTGATTTTTTCATATAATTCTTCCGTGGGTTTTGGCTTAGGCTCTCTTTCCGGAGTTTTTCTTAATTTTGTGCCAGACTTTATTGCCTGCTCTAGTTCCTCTCTGTAATCAGCCATCGATGCTTGGCGTTTAGGATCTACGATTTTCTCAGCTGCTGGTTTTTTAAAAGCGTGTGGCGTTGGTGGCGGTGGCGGCGGCGGTGGTGGCGGTGGTGGTGCTATAGCTCCACGGTCAGGCGGGGCAACTAATTGCGGACGTATTGCCTCAGGAAGAAGAGCCAACTGTTGACGTATTTCTGGAAGGGTAATCAAATGTTCAGCCAGCCGCCTTGTTTGCTCTGTTATTTCGCTAGTTACAGGTTTAAATACTTCTGCGTATAAATCACGACTAGCTCCTTTTTCTAGTCTTTTTCGGGTAACTCTATTCTAATATTCTTTGACAAGCTCACTCGCTTTTCGCTTTTTATCTGCTAATTCTTTCCATTTTAACAAAGACATGTATAATATAGGGTTAGATTAAATTAAGATAAATTAGAATAAGTTAAGACAAGTATTATCTAAGTATTATTATAATGCAAATTCCAAACTATGATATGAAAACAGAAAACGGTAATTTTAAACAGATATGGAACTTTATGCCAGACTGTTGTTTTAGAATGTTAATTTGCGGTAATTCAGGATCTGGCAAGACGAACACATTAGTTCATATGTTATTAAAACCTTTAGTTTACTATGACAAGATTTACTTGTTTGCTAAAAACTTGGAGCAGTCTAAGTATCAGGTCTTATCGCAAAAACTGGAAAAGATAGCAAAAAAGAATAAAATCCCAGTTGAAGATATATTAGAATGTTCAAATGATGAAGTTATCCCTGTGAATGATTTGGATTCAGATAATCAGAAGATAGCTATTTTTGACGATTATGTTTGCGAGCGTAACCAAAACGATATTATTAATTATTTCATCCAGGGAAGACATAAAAATTGTTGTGTAATTTACTTGTCACAATCTTATTACAAAACTCCCAAAGACATTCGTTTGAACTGTTCTCATTACATCTTCTTCGCGACTCCGGTTAATCGTGAGCTTGGTATGCTTTCTAGAGAACAAGATGTCAGCAAAGAGCAGTACAAGAAAGCGACTGACAAGCAGTACGACTTTCTGTATCTGGATCGCCCTAGAAAGTTAGTAAAACGTAACTTCAACGGTGAAATTTAATCTAATCATATTATATATAATGGGGCTTTTTAATGATCTTGGTGAGGAAGTTGCTACTGGCAGTGTCAATATTACAAATTTTGGTATTGTGCTGTCTGAGTATGTAAAACAAAAACATTTGGTTAATTATCTTAACAAAGGCAGAAACCAGGAAAATGTTTTGAGAAGTGAGCTTAACATGGATAATAATAAAATTATCAATGTTGGTAATCCAGAAAAAGCAGATGATGCAGCAACAAAGCAATTTACTGTAAGAAGAGTAGCAAAAATCATACGTGATTATAATATTGATAAAATTCCAGATATGATGAAAGATTTGACAACAGGTGTTGATGATAAACTAAGTCAAATACAAACAAAGTTACAAGCAAACCGCGAGAAAATGCTTCAAATTCAAAACGGATTGAAAGATGAAATAAAACTTCTAGGTGATGCTTTGAAAGAGTTAGAAAAGAAAGAAGATGCATTGGAAGATAGTGAAAACTATAAGAAATTAAGTAAACAAATAAGAGCTGGTGTTCAAAATATTAATGCACGGATTGGGGAAATCAATACACAAATGGTTGACAATAATGAACTAGAAACTGCTATTGCCGATGCTTCAAAACAAATGAGAACTGCTTTTACTACCGAAATAACTCAAATTAAAATATTAAATCAACAGATAAACACCAACGTTGCTGATATCAACAAAGAATTTGAAGACATCAAAAAGAAAATGATTGATGGTCAGTCGCTGGAGACTGCTCTGAACAAACTGGTTGACACTGATCAACTTGAGACTGCTATTGATGATGCTTCAAAGCAATTGAAAGCCGCCCAGGATGAAAGAAACACAGCTTTTGATGGTGAAATAGCTTCATTAAAACAGTTTAATCAAAAGTCTGGCAGCCGGCACACAGCAATTATTGGTATAATTGACGAGTTAAGAGTAAAAGTAGAAGATTTAAGTCGGATTCTACTCTTTGAATATACAATAGATGATGGAATTAGCATCATGCGAGATCGTGCCGGTTATGCATCATATCCAACACGAAAACCACTTGAAAGAACCAAACGTGATGGTTTTATCGAAGCGTTTACTTTTGTAGCCAATCCATTTGTAAAAAGTGAAAAATATGCAACAAGGAGTGATGATGGTGCAATAATTGTAAAACCTGGGCGTTATGTAGTTGAAGCAGACCTTACATATACTGTTGCAAATACAAACATGCGTCGCATAGAGTCTTTTAGTTTGTTTAATTTAAGTATCGAGGAGTCATTTGCTAACCCGAAAATAGAAAATAGTAAACGAATAGTAAAAGAAACATTTGAATTTTATCTTCCGAAATCTCATTTTTGGACTATCTTTGATAACATAAAAGATATATTTACTCAAGTTTTCAATTTTGAAAAATCAAGTTTTAAACTGTACTACAAAGGTGATTAATTTTATCCATTCTATATTATATGGAACAAAAAATTGTATTATCATCGGAGAAAGCGTCAATAATTAATAGCTCGAACACACCGAGTAATTTTACAACTGTGTTTGACAGACCATTAATATTAGGTAGGAACAAACAGTATGGCATCGGACTCGATAAGATTAATTCCATGACTTACTCGTGGTATAATATTAGTGAGGATTTTAATAACAAAGTGATAAGGTATCACAATGGAACAGATTGGAAAAGTATTATTTTTACAAATGGAAATTACAGTTATGCTGATATCGATAATTACATCAAAGAAACATTGTCTGTAAACAATGATTTAACTGATGACTCGCCTATCCCGATAAGAATTGAGTTTGATTTATCAAGTTTCAAATGCTTGGTTACCATCCATAATAATTTCATGCTTGATTTAAGAGAAACAAACTTTCATGTCTTGATCGGGTTTGAAAAAGATGCAGTTATTAGGGAAACTAAATTTGGAACTGTGACACCAAACATAACAAATTCTATCGATACATTGTATATCCACTGTGATTTGATAAGTAATTCTATTGTTGATGGATCATACGGAGATGTCATTTATGAAATAAGTACAGCTGATCTTACGAGATCATATCCTTTCAAAGATGAACCGATAAGAGTCGGGTTCTGTGAGGTAAACAAAACGATCATTAACGGTATTAATATTTACATTACCGATTTCTCTGGCAAGATTATTAATCTTAATGGCGTACACACATCATTTCGATTTGTTTTGAAGGAATTAATGTAACATAAGTTATATGGCATGTTTAAAAAAAGTTTATGACACTAGCATGGGAATATATACTCAAGTTGACCGATTAACTGGAGCAGGTAAAGCTGCCGGTCCAGCTTTAGCTGACGGGGCAGGTATATTTGACATTCTTTCAAAAGTCGGATCAAAGATATTCAGTGAGTCTGTGAAAACAGCAGGCAAGAAAGCATTAGAAACTGCTGGTAAACAAATCATAGAGAGTGGTTCTAAAAAGCTAGGAGATGAAGTAGGAAAAATGGCTGCTGATAAATTAGTTTCAGTTATTAAACCTAAACCAAAAGGTGAGATGATTTTAAAAGAACTTACAAAGGCTGCTACAAAAGATGTAGCTAAAGTTGCGGCTGATGATATAATTGAAGAAGATGTAAATACAAAAATTAATAGATTACTTTCCGGAAGGGGAATTCATACAAGAATTAATCGATTAATTAATAAAAAATAATCTAATTACTAGTATACATAGATGTTTCGAAGTGATCAATATAATAATAGATATGAACATGTACCTATTCAGTTAGATACCCCAATAACACAACCAGGAAATAATACTAGACAAATGAAAAGTGGCTACCAATTTACAATGAATGATAGAAGTTCTTACTTCGATTGGTATAACGCATATTTCGAAATCAGTTTTCAAGTAAACAAACTTGCTGATGGGGTTAATTTCGCAGACGCTGACAGAATTGCTTTAATTAACGATGCAGCTTCATTGATTGATCATATGCAAGTAAAGCAAAATGGAAAAACAGTTTACGATGGAAATAATCTTCACAGATTTGTTAATATCAAAAGCTTGCTTGAAATTTCTGATGACTATGCAAAGACAACCGGAACAAACGAATACTTTTATTTAGATGAGTCGGCAGCTGCAGAATCTCGAGATGATCAAGCTGGTTATAATCCAGGATTTACTGCTCGTCATGCTTTAATCATAACTAATCAAAAAGTTGACTCTATAATCCCATTAAATAAATATTCCTTCTTTGGAGGTTTGGAAACAAACATGCTTCCTCCTGGTCAAATTCAAATCAGCTTGCAACTGACAGATGATAATGTACTAATTTTCAAATCAAGTGGTGATGACGGCCGAGTAATTATTAATAAATAAGTTTTGTGGATACCCAAAATGATATTTAACTCAGATGGTTTAAGTTATGTAATGACAAATCATATGATATCAACAAGATGGACTTACCTCTGTGAAATGATACAAGTGAGCGGAAGTTCTGAAGCAACTGAATCCGCATTTAGAATAACGGCTGGTGTTAAAAATCCCAAACATGTGTTTGTTTATTTGCAAAGGTCAGACAAGAGTTCTTCTCAAACACAAAATCCTCATCTTTTGGATACGTTTAAGGTAAATGCTGCTAATACTAATTGCTATTTACAATCAGCTAGATTGGAAGTTGGAAATGGAGTTTATTATCCAGAAACCGAATATAGTTATGCTAATATCATAAGAATATTCAGAGATGTTATTAATTATTCTTACAAGCAAAATGATAAAAACACCGGAACTTTACTCAATGTAGGTAATTTTAAAAATCTCTTCGGAATGATATATTTCAATTTGAGTTACAAGGGAAATGAGGTTAGTGTTGATCCAAAACAACTAAATTTGAGATATAAACTAAATATACCTCCTGCTGCTCCATATAAAGTTTATGCTCTGGTTCTCTATGAAGTAGAAGTTGTTATTGATACTGTCGGAAATGAATTGGTAATAGTTTAATCTAACTTATAATATATATGACTTACGTAAATTATTCAGTAAATTTAACAGATGGTCAGAAACAAAGTCTGGCAAAAGCATATGAAAACAAAAGTGAATTAACACTCAGGTTAAAAAATAACCAACTAACTGGGAATTTTCCTTTGCTGCTAACAGCTACTCAGATTAACAATATTAACAAAGCTAAATCTGATGGACGGGGATTAGACATAAATATATCAAAATCGCAAATGAGATCTCAGTCTAAAAATGGAGGCTTTTTAGGCGCATTAGCTGGTTTGTTAACTAAAACAATTTTACCAACAGTTGCTAAATTTGCTCCAAAGATATTAGGACCTCTAGCAACAGGGGCACTTAGTGGTCTGGCAAGTACTGGTATTAGTAAAATATTTGGAAATGGAATGGTAACTGTTCCTGCCGGTAAAAAACAAACACTTCTAAAATCAAAGAAATTAACAGCTGCGCAAAGAAAGAAGATAGCAAAGTCAAAAGGCCACTGCCCTGTTAAACTAACTAAAAAACAACAGCAGGACGGAGGATTTCTTGGAATGCTTGCATCATTAGGAATTCCATTGATTGGATCTCTTATTAGTGGTTTGACTGGAAAAGGTTTGCAAGTAGATAGAAGAGGATACGGTTTACAAGTGGACTCACAAATCAGGCCATATAGAAGTATCCCATTTATAAAAAAAAATTAAAATTTAAAAATGAACCTATCTCTAACTTAGATATAATAAAATGGGTTAAGCAGCTAGGTATACAAAAATTCAGGGGAGTGTTTAGCAAGAACAAATTACCAGCAAAACAAAACAAACAAGAATGTGGTATTATTAATCTTGATGATTATATTGGACCTGGTACACACTGGACTTGTTACTATGATAATTATTACTTCGATCCGTTTGGCTTGAGCCCACCAAAAGAAGTTTTAGCGTACATACCTGATATAAAATACAACACTATTCAATACCAAGATAAAACAAGTGTCCTGTGCGGATATTTCTGTTTGTACTTTATCAAAAAGTTGCAAGAAGGAAATAGCGTGTACGATATTCTTTACAAATTATTAAAGCCTTACAAACCAGTGAAAAATGAAAACATCATAACATCATATTTTGTAAACGAAGTTTAATCTAATCATATTATATATGAGTTACTGTATAAAAGAAAAAAAGGTTACTGAAAATATTAATCCTCAGTATGTGTTAGCCAAAAATGGTAGAAAAATGTTAAGAGCAACTTGTGCATCTTGCGGTATTACTAAAACAAAGTTTGTTAAAAACACAGAAGGTGGAAATATTGATATTCATAAAGCTTTGCTCCCTTTGCTACCCAAAAAGGGGCTAACTCTTCCTGGTTATAAATATTGCGGTCCTGGTAATCCACTTGATAGCGGTGAACCGGTAAATGAATTAGATGCTGTTTGTAAAGATCATGATTATTGCTATGACGAAAATCCTAGTAATAAATCAATGTGTGATAAAAACATGTTGACCGGTTTAAAAAAAAGTAAATCTAAAACTGTTGGAGAAAAGATTGCTAAGAATTTGTTAGTCAAGCCTGTGATTAGTGCAAAATATAAACTAGGACTTGGAAACTCAAAAAACTAAAAAAGGCGTTGAAATGGACTGACAAGTTAGCAGATGAACTTCATAAGCCTATACGAAGAAAGTTCACTCAACGCCGTGTGATTGTTAATGAAATTGATAAAATATGGTCTGCTGATTTGGTTGATATGCAATCGTTTTCAAAGTATAACAAAGGTACTAAATATTTGCTTACTGTTAATGATGTATTTAGCAAATATGCTTGGGTTGTACCAGTTCCAAATAAAACTGGTTTAGAAATTACCAAAGCATTCCAACAGATAATCAGTACAGGAAGACAGTGTAAATTGCTGTGGGTTGACCAGGGTGTGGAGTTTTATAACAAGACGTTTAAGCAATTCCTTAGTGACAATAATATCGAAATGTATCACACTTTTAATTTCGGAAAAGCTGTAGTAATTGAACGATTTAACAGGACATTAAAAGAAAAGATGTGGAAATATTTCACAGCTAACAATACAAATACATATTTAGACGTGTTACAAGAAATGGTTGACAAGTATAATAATACAAAACATCGGAGTATTAAAATGACACCGACTGAAGCAAGTGATGAGAAAAATAAAGGAACAGTGTATTTCAACTTGTATGGAAAGATGAAAAGTACTAAGATTAAGCCAAAGTTTAAAATAGGGGATAATGTTAGAATTAGTAAATATAAAAGAACGTTTGAGAAAGGTTATTCCCCAAATTGGACTGAAGAAATATTTGTTGTTGATGAAATTCAAAACACAAATCCTGTGACATACAAAATAAAAGATTTAAACAACGAAAACATTGATGGAAGCTTTTATGAATTAGAAATGATAAAAGCAAAGCAAGAAATATTCAGGATTGAAAAAGTAATACGACGTGATTATAAAAAGAAACAAGCGTTGATTAAATGGAAGGGTTACAATGAGGATTTTAATAGTTGGGTTCCATTTAAGGATATTGAAAATATTAAATAAGAGGTTTAAAAATAATTATATATACTATTATTATATAATGAAACAAGAAAGATTAGAAAAGGTTTGCAGAAAACTTAACAATTTAAAAGATAAATACAGAAGAGAATTGATGAGAAGTAAGCAGCTCCGAGTAGAATATGAGGTAGTCCGTGATGATTTTATGGACACCAAAAAAAGGCGATTGCTGGTTGAAATGGATAAATATGAACGTGAGCTGGATAGTAACAGAGAAGAGCTTCTTGAACTGAAATACAAAATAGCAAAGTGTGGGAAAATAAAATACTCCATGGTAAAAGATGATATGCGGAGCGATGATGAAGACTACTGCCCGGTTCCATCTGACTTTGCTTAACGAGTTGCAAATGTTATTGAAAAACTTCGCTGCAAGTAGATTCGCCGAAAGCAGACATAAAATAAAATTATTACGCTCTCCTGACGAGTTGCAAATGTTATGTTATTAAAATGGCAAGTAGTATAGAAACTAGCGGTATGGGTAAAGTTTTTTGAGTGGGATGTGTGAGAAAACTAGTAAAATGTGGCGGGGAGGACTCGGACGTGGGTATCATTTAGATCTTAGTGGTATAAATGATAGTTTTGCCTGAGTCCCCCCTAGCATATTTTACTATATTTTCTCATTTCCTGCGAGAAAAACTGTGCTCGTACCGCTAGTTTCTATACTACTACCCCATATACGTTGATGATACAACTGAAAGTTTCTCTGTGATGTTGTCAGTTTACCAAGATATAAGACCGCCCCAGTTAAATTACGCATTCCTGTTACAAATAATAGGGCACTTTAAACCAGAATAAGTTTAACATGCATTTTAGTAATTAGTTGATAAGCATCACACTGTTTACCTAAAAGAAAAACATTAAACTCTGAATGTATCATGACATTCCAGGCAAATCATATGGCTTACCTAAATACTTTCCACTTTTGCTGTGTAATTTGGTAATAATTTGCATATAATACCAGTGTCCAGTGGATTACTGAAAATATATAATGGTGTTATGTTTCACTTCCATGATATAAGCTATATGATAAATCATTCTTCGGAACATTTTTTTTTTTTAATTTTGCATATTAACAAGTTTTAGGGTAGACCTCTTAAAATAGGGTCGGTCGGGCCACCGGAAACATGTGTATTTTTTTATTTGGCCTGACTTAATATCAAATATAGGGCCATATGGTATGATTTGACGTCTAAGGGTGACCTTAACCTTGGAGCTACGGACCTGGATTTTGCACGTGAAAATTCCTCCATCTATGTCAGAGTTATTGAATGGACAGGAAATATGTGGCGGACAGAAGGACGGACGGTGCGATTGCTATATGCTCACCCTCCGCGGACATAAAAACACACACCAGCTGTTCAAAAAATATTTTAATTGAATCTTCCTATCTTGACAATTGAGGTTGCATTACCTTTACTATTTACCACAATAAATATATGTCCAACGTGTCAAAAGGTAACACAATGTTTACTAAATGCGTGCAATGAAAACATCTATAGGTAATTACAAGAGTAAGTTTCAATCCAACACATACAGTGGTTACCAAAAACGCGAAAGAATTGCTTAAAGAAATTTGACCTTCCCGTTCGCATCTGAAATGTTTATTCTGAAATCACCGTTCGCACTTGTAAATTACATCTGACATTCCGGTTCGCTATTTTTTTACCCTGTCGACTTTAAAATGCTATAACTCGGAAATTTTTCAATATTTCAATGAGATATAAGCACTTATGACTTCTCTACACTATATACAACCTTACCACATCACCTTATTAAAGACAAGCTAATTTCTCTTATTCAAAAAAAAAAAGCAAGAGAAAATACTACATTTTTGGCATGTAATAATATAAAATCGTTTTTTACTAACGGCAGTTTAGACAATTATACTATGTGGATTTGCTATGAAGTTTGTGAAGCACTCATCTTCCTATTACCTAATATTTTCGTCAGGTATGGAACCACCGTTTATAGACAAATTGTTGGTATCCCTATGGGTATGAACTGTGCACCACTTGTCGCAGATTTGTTCTTATTTTGCTATGAAAGGGATTTCATGTTGGGTCTTCCACCAGATACCCAGGAAGATGTTATTGAAACCTTTAATGACATCTCTCGGTATCTGGATGACATATTAAACATTGACAACCCTTTCGTTCCAACTATGGTTAATTATATTTATCCTAAAGAACTTCAGCTTAACAAAGCTAATATATCTGATAATAACGCTTCTTTTCTTGATTTAGATCTCTCGATTGAAAATGGTAAAATAATTAGCCAAATCTATGACAAGAGAGATGATTTTAATTTTGACATTGTTATTTACCCCACTTGGATGGGGATGTTCCCCGAGCAAATTCTTATGGGGTGTATGTGTCTCAACTTATTCGTTTTTTCTAGAGCTTGTACTCGTGTTGAGGACTTTAATATTCGTAATCTTTGTATAACTAAAATGTTACTCAATCAGGGTTACCATTACCATAAACTTCGTAAAACCTTTTATCGTAACCCTGATGTTTTTTCCAAATATAAAAGTAATCTAAGGACTCTTCTGCGACAAGGACTATCACAATCTGACTTCTATGGTGATGTGATTTATAAACTTCGTAAGATTCTTGGTCATGATCACTTTCATACTATCTTTGTTAAACTTGTTAAAAAGTTTATCAAAAGAGGTTATGACTCTTTCATTTTGCAACGTACTGCATGCTTGGTGGTGGACCCTTTTACAGTTCGCCACTATGCATTCCTCTTTAATTGTACGATGACCGGACAGACTGTGGACCCTATGATGACGCCTACCTAAAGCCTATTGGGACGGTGGCGTTTGATGTTTGTCTATAATCTTTCTTGTCGTGCCCTTAATGGTTTATTCTCTTACTGCTCTGGCTTCTGCCAAGTCAATGAGTACCTTCATTGTGGCTTTCTAGGCTATTGTTTTTTGTATTATATTTACACGAGCATATTTGTGTTTTACTTATATTGCCTATTGATGCTGCCTTGTTGGTTAGAGATTAGATCATGGTGGGGATTCTTTATTTACACGGTCCTGTTTTAATGGGATGACAGTAGGGCAAATGTGAGGTTTGGTGCACCCAAGAACCGGTTTAAACCCCCAGTGGCCTACTTTGCCACTGACCGTTCCAAGGCGGTAGCCCTATTGTCAACCCTTTTTGTTTGTGATGTCGTTTGCATTTATTATTGCTTTTGCCTTCTTGTTTGTCTGTTTGCGTGTTTGCTTCTGTGTTTTGTGGTTAACTGTCCTCCTTAAATGCTACTTTCGCTGTCCGATCTTTTTATATTTCTTTGTACAGTTATACAGACAGGATTGACGATATTGACAAGCGTTTTAAATTGAATACAATTACGAATATAAGTTCGTTATTTTTGTTTATTCTGAAAATTTCATTGTTTTTACAAATCTTTGGACATTTATACAGGGTACTTCTAACGTCGTTTTATTACCGGATTTTTTAAAGTGTAAGCTTTCTTTGTCATTCCTTTTCAAACCTGCATAATCATTTTTCAAAAAATTTAGCAAAATATGCAACAGAAAGCAAAGATACTAAAAGAGTATGATAACGAACCTTTGGAAACGGCCGAACACGACACATACAAAATATTGCAGTCTCGGTTCGATTGAGACTGTTCATGAACGGTAGTGAAATAGGCTAGCTACCGCTCACGCCCCGGGTTGAGCATAACTCAATATTCATAAAATCAATAGTACATCATTTGATGCATATGGCGGTGGACATAGATATTTTCCTCCCCCATGTCCAGCGGCGTATGGTCCCAGTATCTAACTAAATACTATGCCCCGAAGAGCGAAAAAAACAAAATGGAATTTAGGTGGGAGCAGCGGTTATGAAGCCTGCATATCACAAGTAACAGCCAAAAGACTAAATTAAAAAGCAGACAACATATCCTATGAGTGGTTAAACAATACCCAGAGCCTATTATCGGCCGGAATAGTAGAACCACCGAATCGAAATTTACCATTCAATTCCAACAATTTCGTCAATCTGACTTCTCTGCAACCATCTGACTTCGCTGCAGCCGGTTGATCAATGTGCTATTGAAAAGGACGAAATAATTAGTAAACTCTATGACGAGAGAGAGGATTTTAATTTTGATACTGTTAATTATCCCCATTTAGATGGTTACTCTTATCTACTTTTAAAATATAATAGTAATTTAATAACTCTTCTGGACAAGGACTCTCACAACCTGACTTCTTTGGTGATTGGATTTACAACGTTCGTAAGATCCTTGGTCATAGTCACTTTCATACAATCTTTACTAAACTTGTTAAAATGTTTATCAAAAGAGGTTATGACTCTATCATTTTGCAATTCGGCACTATGCTTTCCTCTTTGATTGTACGATGACCGGACAGATTGTGGACCCTATGACGAAGTCTACCTAAGTCCTTATAGTACGGTAGTGTTTGATGTTTGTCTCTAATCGTGTCTTGTCGTATTCTTAACTGTTTGTTCTCTTGTTGCTCTGGCTTACAACCAATTTATATAATACGTAACAAAGCAGTAGCAAACAATAAAGAACGTGGCTAGTGTGCTTATTGGGCAAGTTGCTATCACGAGACAGTTTGAAAGCTCATCTTCGGCCAGACAACCGAAACACCCCCATTAAAACGTATGTTTAGAAAAGACATTTATGTACTAAATTTTCTACAAAAATCTTTAATTGATCGATACTCATTATCGATATTCATTATCGATCAATTAAGAATTATTATTTTTAATTTTTTTTTTATTTACAACGCGGCTTTTATTCTAAGCAAGTTAACTCTACAATATTGATCACGTTAAGTAACGCCGGTTATAAAACCAAAATATTGAAATTGAGCAAGTTTCCCTGTAATTTCCCATGAGAAAGCATTCATGAGCATTGGCAATAATGACGTTGTTACGTGTCTAAATGAATCGAGGAAAGATAAATGAACGGGCTTAGCAACTTTAACGGCTTAAATAGATTGATGGAGATGTGTCTCAAAGTATGTCACGTTGTGTGACTCTTTTTATTGCAGATCAAGAAAAAAAGACAAACGCAGTAGAAGTAATCGTCCGATAGTAATCGTCCGATGAACATATACAATCGTCTGTTTCACATTACCTACATCGCATTAGAATTGAATTAAATGTTTTTTAACGGCTCATCAACACAGTACAAGTTATTTAGAGCCGCCCCAGAGAGTGGGGAAGGATACATAGGAATCCGGGAACCGTGCCCTACTCCTCTTATTATCGAATAGATTCCTATGGTTCTTTAACGTGCTCGGAGGATAGACCGATACACGGGACCGCCCGGTTTATGTCCCCATCCGACGGACGTGGCTAAGAGAACGTGACTTACCAAAGAACACACCGACGAAACGCAGTGGCACCAAGGAGGTTTGAACCTCCGGTTACAAATCCGCCGCGCTACCGACTGGGCCACGCCAGCCCACATCGCATTAGAAGTAAACATGTTAAACAACCACGTGGTTAAAGTGATTAAAAAAAAATAATATGTAACTTCATGAGCTTGTCTATTTTACTGACCAATAGTTTCAAATTAAAACAATCTCCAAAGTAACCATTTATTAAATTGAGCATTTGCATAATGCGCCGCACTATGTACTTATTCCTCATATATTCTTCAACATTTAGAATAATCAATAGTAGCTTAAGTAATATATGTTTGCAAATCGTTTTACAGATTTAATATGAAAATGAGCAAACGGGTCCTTCAGAAACTATAGCACCCAAACGCATTTTCACCGTAGGTCCACACTGTACTAGAAACATAAAAAAGTGTAAAATAATGCAGTTAGAGTATAAATTATTGGCTAACTGAACTCGCGTCTTTTGATACTCTTGTTACTCGTACGCCTTTGTAGTTAAAGAAATATAAAAATATCGGACAGGGAAAGCAGACCTGTGTCATTATATACATATCACATTCATGAGAGGGTAATAGTAAGAATGTTCACCCTTCGGATATTGATTATGACCCTCGGCTTATGTACTATTGATTTTATGATATTGAGTTCTGCTCAACCCGGGGCTAGAGGGCGTGAGCGGTAGCTAGCATATTTCACTACCGTTCATGAACAATCAATCAAACCGAGACTGCAATAATTCATATGTGTCGTGCTCGGCCGGTCCACTCTCATACTCTTTTACATTCATGAGAGGGTGATAGTATAAGAATGTTCACCCTGCGTATATGATTATCGCCCTAGGCGAAGTCGAGGGTGATAATCAAGATAAGATCCGAACGGTGAACCCTCTCATGAATGTGATATTTAATCACCACTAGTGCAAAAAAAAGATTCATTTTCAGTACAGATTTCCTTTTGCCTGATAGACTGCTCAACTGTGTGTTTGTGTGAAACGGGACATGCGCAGTGAAGCAGTGTATTTGCCGAAACCATTAAATATTCAGAAAGATGCTATGCAGTTTATATCGTTGGATTGGAAATAACGTTACTTAGAAAATGAGTGGTGGTTTATTGAAATCCATGTGTGTTCGCAACGTGTGAACAAAACTTTGACATTATGCGGACATTTTTCTTAAAATAATTGTCAAATCCTCCGACTACTTGGAAGATACCAGATATAGCGATTCCTACGATAAACTCTCTGAATACGCCAGCCTGTGCATCAATTAAACAGTATTTTACCCCTCCAAAGTTGAGAAGGAGTATTCTACTACAACACCGCCTCATTCAATTTCCGGTTGTAAACAAACTTTCCTCCAAAACTACTTTGACATTGTTAACTTTAAAGGCAGTTTCCAACATGTTGTTGCTGAGTAAAGATCTTATAGCGATAGCATTCATTGTCAGTGCCCTCTCCAGATGTCTGAGGCCCCCCGATGCCTACTATATACGGACAGTTGATGATTCGTCCATCGTTTGTTTCGACAAAATATATGTCACCTCCAACATCACCTGCCATATCCTATCACTCAGCCTTGTACATGCAACGAATCCCTCAGACATGGAAACCATAGATCCAGAAACCACTTGTTATATCTTTGTAACCTATTAGTCCTGCCTTCATCCGACACACAGTTAAATCCAGGCCCCAGACAAATAATATTCCCATGTGGAATTTGCAGTAAGGGTTGCTACTGGCGACAAAAAGCTTTATGCTGTGACGAATCCGACACATTGTACCATGCAAGCTGTATGAACATGAAAGGTGAGATATACCTACCCTATACACATCCCGCTGAACCCTTCACCTGCTTCAACTGTGGATTACCAAACTTCTACACCAGTCTTTTTGACACAGTCTTCGCCGAATCAAGAAACTTAACCAATACAAAAGTTCAAATGCATCCTGTTTTTAGCAGCGACCTACCAGAATCCTGCTGTAGCAGTTCATGCAACATTTCCCACTTTTCTGATATATCAATGATATGTGACTTCAGACAGTATAAATAGTTCTTTGTTAGACCAACATGGAAGTCAACCCCTGTGCTCCAGTTCTACTAAAAACATCCCAAGTCGTATGCGGTCAAATAATAAAAAAGTATCCAGCTTAAACATCCAAAGCGTGATGAGCTCCAAGGAAAAAAACACTTCTGGAACTTCCTTGATCATGTTAATACTGATATAATATGTGGTTGTGAAACCTGGCTTAACCCATCCATATGCGACAGTGAAATCTTACCGACAAATTCTGAATATAACATCTATAGAAAGGACCGATCAGATGGTTATGGAGGTTCATTACTCCTCATCCAAAACAATATAATCAGTAACTCTGTAGATGTCGACATTGACTGCAACATGATATTCCGTAAGACTGAATGTACAGACTCAAAATCTCTTATTATTGGTTCTGCATATAGACCAACAAACAACGATCTCAATGATGCTGTTATATGGATCGCCGGTGATTTCAATCTGCCAGATATTGACTGGTCCAGCAACAACACTACAGGACACCAATACAGGAAGGCCATCAATGAAGCTTATCTCACACTGGAGTCTGAAAATAGTTTGAACCATAAAAATATACTTGATCAGTTCTTTGCGAATTGACCATCATTATTTAACAGCTCCTGCACCATACCTGGCATAAGTGACCACCATGCCAAGTGCATCGATTCTAGCATCTCTGTAAATCGACAGAAACCAGTCATAAGAGTAATGTACATATGGAGCAAGGCAAACTTTGAGGGTATAAAGGAGATGTGTAAGCAACTATCTACGACGATCATAGAGATGTTCAACACAGCAAGCGACATGAACGAAATCTGGGCATTCTTCAAAGACGGTTGCCAAACGATTATCGAAACAAATGTTCCATCCCGCATGAGCTTACAACGTTTCAACCAGCCATGGATAAACAGGGAAACTAGACGCATGACCAGACTAAAAAGAAGATGGTTTAGACGTGCAAAATCCGCAAACCAACCGAGAGACTGGCTGAGGTACAAAGCCATCAAGAAACAAGCCCAGAAATCATGTCGAGCTACCCATGACTCCTATTTAAAGTATATGCTGACAATTGACAACACTAATCCCAAGAAGTTCTGGAACTTCATAAAGTCAAGGAAGCGAGACAACGTAAGCGTTGCAACTCTAAAGAAAAATGGAATTACCATCTGCGACAGTATCAACAAAGCAAACAATTGTCATCTGTTTTCACAAAAGAAGATACATCACATCTACCAGACCTAGGTCCGCGTAAAACACCCGCTGCCTTCCCTATCAAAGTCAGTGTCAGAGGCGTCACAAAACTACTGCGAAACATCAAGCCCCACAAAGCGACTGGACCAGATAAGATCCCGGGAATGTTTCTCATGGAAGCTGCTGAGAAATTATCACCGGGCTTAACTAAACTCTTCCAGATCTCACTCAACAAAGGAAGGATCCCAGTCGACTTGAAGTCTGCGCTAATAGCACCAGTCTTCAAGAATTGAAACCGCTCAATTGCAGCAAACTACTGACCCATATCCCTTACCTCTATAGTGTACAAACTACTAGAACACGTCATTCACAGCCACATCATGTCCCACTTCGAGCGACTCAACATACTCTGCGACTCCCAGCATGGCTTCAGGAAAAAAAGATCTTGTGATACGCAACTCATCCTCACTATCGAAGATCTAGCGAAGGGCCTAAATGCAAACCAACAGATAGACGCAATACTTTTAGATTTCTCAAAAGCTTTCGACAAAGTGCCACACCAGAGACTCCTACACAAGTTCCATCACTATGGTGTCAGAGATAATCTACTGAGCTGGATTGAAGATTTTGCCTATCCACGAGGACACAAGAGGTCATCATTGAAGGCGTAAAATCATCTACTGCCCCAGTTACATCAGGTGTCCCCCAGGGTACTGTCTTAGGTTGTTGTTCCTAGGATACATTAATGACATGCCAGACTGCACTAAATCCCAAGCACATCTCTTCGCTGATGATGGCTTCCTCTACATGCCCATCAAGAACAACAATGTTTTAAACCGTTACACGTGCGCACATGCACACCATTACGGGAATACTATTTTCTGAGGTCGCAATTAATGAAGATGACGATGATGAGATGAATCGGTCAAGTATATTTGAAGTTATGAGGAGTAAAAAAGAGCAATTTAACCATACTGACCAATGACGTCACCGAAACAGTGTGCATCAAAGCTGCGCATGTGATAATTTGTTTACTATCACCCCGCGATTTACTATCACCCTCTACTATCACCCTCGCGTAAGATAGACTAAGTTAGAAAGTACACATTGTTATCTATGGGGATTTAGCATGGGCGGTTTTGAGGTATAATAAAATATAAAATCAGAGGCAACTGAAAATGTCTAATTTGCACAGTCCATATGTATTGCAGGCTAAGGCAAAGTAATACAGTTTTGATATCCCTATCTTACTTATTTAATTGAAATTTGACACAACTATTCCTGAATGATGGCAATTTGTTCTGCATAATTATATGAAACCAATAGATTACTTAACAATACTACGTCTTAAACATACATTGCGTTGTCTGCCATAAAATTCAGATTTATTTCAAGTGCGTTTAGCTAATCACAGCACAGAATAATTATTTTTCAGCATAGTTACCACTGGTAACAGCACACAAGATGCTACTTGGAAATAATCTAGCACTAACAGAGGTATTGTCCATTTAAATATTACTGGAAAAAATATTCTCAAAGAAATATTATATTGTCTTCAAATCTTCTAATGGCACGTGGAAAAGTTAGGAAAATGTTCTAGAAATGCATTTGAAAAGCATTAGTCATAATCGCCAGAAAAAAGACCTGCCTAACTGTATATGCTACTTTTTTCTCTTGTCTGTGTTTGTGGCTTTTAAGGATCATCTTTTCAATATTTATTCACATAAAATGTTTGAAAAACTACAAATGCTCTTAAAAGATGTGTAAAATTATATAAGCATGATTCTGTGAGTCATATAAGTATTTAATTTATTTTGAACTATGGTTCTAGGTGCTTACTTACGGTGCTTTTTAATACACCAAACGCTTCATTATTATTTGTATAATATTCAAAATAAGCTACAATAAATTGCAGAAAAGGACAAAAAAAAATAAAAAAAATTATTAAAGTGACAAATAACATCGTTACAAAATATTACATATACAAAACAATACAGTATAAAATAGGCAAAATTATGTAAACAAATAAATACCCAGCCTAATGAAATTAATTAGTCACTATAAAAATATCAAATGCATTATTGACTTTACAACTCAGTTAATAGGTATAACAACAGTAAACATGAAAAATACACAAAAAAAAGATTGATTAATTGACATAACTAAATATGTAACTGCTTATTGATCTCCAAAATACAAAACTTGACTAATAATACATTTTGCATATAAAAACCTATTAAGTAGACAGGTAATATTCTTTATTTCCTCCGTGTATAGGAGAGCATAGATACCCGTTGTTGAGTGAAGACAAATATAGATATACAAATCAAACAGGAAAAGCAGCATTCAAGGACGACAGTCAACCAAAGATTAATTAAAGATTAATAAAAGGCCAAATAAGACATCCCAAACACAAAAGGGTTAACAATAGGGGTTCCCCTTTTGAACGGTCAGTGGCAAAAAAGGCCGATGGGGGTTTAAACCAGATTCTAGGGTGCTCCAAACCTCACACTTACCCTACTGTCAACCCAATAAAACGGGACAGTGTAAATAAAGAAATCCCCGCCATGAACTATTCTCTAACCAATAAGGAAGTATTAATAGGCAATATAAGTAAAGAACAAAGATGCTCGTAGATTTTTTTTTTTAATTTAATATTTTATTTCATCAATGTGTTGCATAATACAAATCATAACTAACAATATTGTACAGGGAGTTTTCAAACATATATGTGTCTTGTAATTTATAAAGATATATAATTTTGTTTTTAAAATGCATGTGTTAATATGATTATCATGTTATGTATATTGGCAGAATTCTTTTTATAGCAGTGCATTTAATGTGACACATTTAACTACTAATTCAAGTTTATCCGAAGGTAGCACCGTCGGTAATCATATCCCTGTGATTTTCATCCTATGAAATAATTTATTAAAGTTGAGTATCAGCAGGTTGATACTAAAAGGAGAAGGAGTATGAGAGAGATATAGAGATCTGTAGCTTTTCCAATTCGTATCATTTTAAATATTCTGTTGGAGAAAGACTCTCCATTTTTTAACATGTTGTTCTAATTTATCCTGTTTAAGCGCTATTTCTTGCTCGATTGCTATGTGTTTATACAGATATTGTTTAAAAAATATAAAATGAGGATCTGTGTTTTGACATTTGTTGACGAATATAAAATATTTTGCTAATAAAATTATATAGTTTGTTACAACTGTTGAATCAGTTAAACAAAATGATATTGTTTCTAAATTTAAATTTAAATTAATGTTGTTTTTTTAAGTATATCGTAAGATCAAGCCAGAACTTTTGCGCATGCATACACTCCCAAAATAAGTGGTTTAATGTTTCAATGTTCATATTGCAAAAGTTACAAAGGTTGGAGCCTGCCAACTTGTATTTCATCAACGTTTTATTTGTTGGAATAATTCGCATTAAATATTTATATTGAACATTTCTTAGTTTGGAGTCTATTGTGGATATAAACGGATTTGTGTATATTTTATTCCAATTAAGATCGGTTTTGCTTAACGTATTTTCCCATTTTTGTTGTTGTTTTGTTTTCTGTATTGTTTCTTTGTTTATTTGGAAGTTGTAAAGAAACTTGTTTGCCTTTTCTGAAGTAATTAATTTTTCTAACGTTTTGTTTAGTAAAGGTTCGGTATTAATTTGTTCAATTTTAAGACGATCTTTCCACTGTTTCGAAATAACTGAAATAAGTTGGTTATATTTGAGAAAATCTGTAACTGGTATGTCATAAAGTTCACTAAATTCTACAAATGTATAGAAATCTCTTTTCCTGTAATCATATATTTGTTCTATGAATTTTATTCCTTTATTAAACCATGTATTATGAAACAGGGTTTTTCCTTCGATTTGTATTTGAGCATTATTCCAGATTATTTCTTTGCCAATGTTTAGTTTATTATCCTTTTTTATTTTTATCCATTACCTTATTATTTGCTGTAAAAATATGTCTTTTTTGAACATGTTTATTACGTTTTTTTCTTCTAAGTTACTTTCGAAAATGTGTTTTCCGCCGTATTGTTCAAGTTTAGACAGGTAATAACGTTTCCACAAACCAGAATTATTGTCGTCAAATATTCTTTTGATCCAACTTGCTTTTAAGGATAAAATGAATTTATGGATATCAATCATTTTTAGACCACCATTTTGATAACTTTGCGTAAGCACATTTCTTTTGATTTTATCGGGCTTTGAGTCCCAGATAAATTCGAACATAAGATTATTTATTTGTTTTAACTTTGCATTTGATGGAAAAGGCAATACGGTTAAGGGGTAAATTAATTTTGGGAGCGCAAAAGTTTTAATCACTGTGATTTTTCCTATCAAACTGAGTTTTCTATGTTGCCAGCTTTTTAAGCAATTTTTAAATTCTTCTATCTTTGAATCATAGTTAGCATCGAGCATATGCTTTGTCTCGGTGTAAAATTCTATTCCCAAGGTTTTTGCTTTTTCTGAGGTCCAATGAAATTGTTTATGTAAGAGGTATTTCAAATCCGTATTTTTTAATGACCCTGCTCTTAAAACGCTACATTTTCCCATATTTAATTTCAAACCAGATATGTAACTAAAGTTGTCTAATACTTTTACAAGTGTTTCAAATGAACGTTTTGAACCATCCGTTAAAAACGTTGCATCATCCGCAAAAAAGGTATTTTTAAATTCCATACCTTGCATACGTATACCTTTAATATTATTGTTGTTTAAAATTTCGTATGACAAAAGTTCGATACAAATAATAAATAAATAAGGAGATAAAGGACAACCTTGACGGACACCTCTTTGAATTGGGAAAAAGTCTGTCATGTGACCATTATTTAAAACACAACTTTTAGAATCAGTATAAAATAGTTTTACCCAATCTAAAAGTGAGTCACCAAAATTGAAATGTTTTAATGATTTGAATATGAACTCATGATCAAGGCTATCAAATGCTTTTTCAAAATCTGCAAAAAATAGGAGAGCTGGAAGTTGATTGTCTTCTAGGTGATCTAGAATTTCACATAAAAGTCTAATATTTTCGCCGATATATCGTCCTTTTAAAAAACCTGTTTGAGAGCTATTTATTATTTTTATTAACACATTTTTTATTCGATTGGCTATAGTTTTTGTTGCTAGCTTGTAGTCGACATTCAATAAGCTTATGGGTCGCCAGTTTCCTAAGTGCGTTGTGTCTTTGCCTGTTTTGGGGATGAGTGTTATTAAACTTTGTTTTTGCAGTTCAGTCATGTTTTGTATTTGATAAGAATAGTTAATTGAGGCTATATAGAAATGTTTTATATCATTCCAAAATATCTTGTAGAACTCTGTTGTTATTCCGTCTGAACCTGGACTTTTTTGGTTTTGCATTTGTTTCAAGGCTAAACTACATTCATACTCTGTTAAAATACCGTCACATGTTTCTTTTTCTATTTCACTAAGTTTATTGATTGAATTATTAAAGAAATCAAACTGTGATTCTTGACAACGTTTCTTTTCATACAATTTACTATAATACTTCTTTTGAGCCTCTAAAATTTCCTTTTGAGTTTGAATTACTTTTCCGTTAACACTTAGTCTCGTAATAACTTTGGTTTCAGCTTTTTTCTTTTCTAAGTTTGAGAAGAATTTTGTGTTTTTTTTCATTATATTCTACTTTGTCAGCTTTTGATCTTAACAAGATACCGTTTATCTTATTTTCGATGAGTTCATTTAGTTCGCGTTTATTAAGGTCTAGTTCTAATTTAGCAGTTTCAATAACTTGTATGTTAGAAGACTTTTGTATTTTGTCTTCTAGTTGTGTTATGTTCAAATTAATCTTCTTTTCTTTTTCACTGTCTGCTTTCTTTTTAGTACTCGCATATTTTATAGTCTCGTTTCTGATTGTTCCTTTTATAATTTCCCACAGAGTATTAGGATTTGATTCTTTGTTTATATCTGCAGTTTCTTGTATGCCTTTTCTTATTGTTTCTTGGTATTCGTGTTGTAAAATCAGGCTGTTGTTTATTTTAAAGAAACCGGGACCTTTGATTAGGTGCATTAAATTAATTTGAATACTTACAATAGAGTGGTCAGACCTGAATCCCGCGTTAATCTTACTATATTGTGTTGAGTTTGCAAGATTTTCAGATATCAAAAAATAATCAAGTCTTGAGAAAATTGGAGGTTTTGTATTTGAATGCCAAGTGAATTGTTTTTTGTCCGGATGTTGTACTCGCCAAATATCTACCAAGTTATGCGTGTCAATTATCGAGTTAAGTTTGCTTCGAACATTTTTATTAGTATCAACTCGTCCATTCTTTTTATCAGTTTCTATATTCAAAACAGAATTAAAATCACCACCAATAATAAGGTTTTTGTCTTCATTATCTATAATATATTGTTCTAATTTCTCAAAAAGTGTAATGTCATCTTTATTTGGTCCATAAATATTTAAGAGTGTTATCATTTTGTCGTTCAATGTGAGTTCTAACGCTTGGAGACGGCCGACGACTATATCAGTATAGTTTATGATTTTATATGAGCAATTAGCGTTTAACAATATAGCTACCCCTTCACTATTGCTGCTCTTTCCACTGAAAAATGCATCCATTCCCCATTCTTGTTTCCAATGTTGGTGTATGTTTGATGAATAGTGTGTTTCTTGTAAAAGACAAAAAGAGTACGGTTGTTGTTTTAGCCAGCAAAACATTTTTTCACGTTTTTCTTTATTTCCGAGACCACGAACATTAAACGAGCATACATTAATATTCATTTTAGCGTGTGTCGAATAAGGATATGTAAATTGGGATTGCTACAGATAAGAAAAAGGAGAAAGAAAGAGTAGTGTGAGTTGTAAGGTAAATACATAAAAATGAGTTTTCAAAAGTATACAGTGGGACATTTTGGTCAGCATGTAGTTGTATTATAATATAGTACAGTTTTGTTCACATGTAAAATAGTAAACCGCATACAAAAACAACCTATAAACATCACTTACACGCGCTCCCACACGCGCGCCACCTACCGATAGCAACCACCCTTTAGTTGGATTTGTTTTCACCATGTGTGAACAACAGCTACCAAAAAATAAAAATAAAAAATATGCATTTAGTTGTCCAACAAACATATTTCTATAGTTAAACAAAAGTATGTAGGATGATGACCTGTTTGTGATTCAGAATTTTACTAGCATTTACACATAATAAAGTAAGTTTTCTTCAAACTACATATTGCCTTTTAAGTTGGAATGTACTTTAAACATACTATAAAGAGAAAGTATATGTCCATAAACTCAACATGTTCATAGAATGCTAGAATTAAGTTCACATTACATAATGTGTATTGCAGAAAAAAGCACAATAACATATGTATTACGTACAGTTATGTTACAAACCATTCCTATATTTATGTATTAACTTAAACATGTAATTATATGCATATCATAAGTTTACCAACAGCAAACATTAGTTTACCAACAGAAAACAGCAACAAACAACAAAAGGGAAAGATGCTCGTAGATATATAAATACAAAAACAAACAATAGCCTAGAAAGCCACTCAATGACTTGGCAGAAGCCAGAGCAACAAGAGAATAAACCATTGAGGGCACGACAAGAAAAGACAACACTGCAGACAGACGTCACCGTCCTTTAGGTAGACGTCATCATAGGGTCCCCAGCCTGTCCGGTCATCGCACAATCAAATAGGAAAGCATAGTGGCGAACTGTAAATGGGTCCACCACCAAGCATGCAGTGCGTTGCAAAAAGATAGGGTCATAACCTCTTTTGATAAACCTTTATCCGTTCCAAGGCGGTAGCCCTATTGTCAACCCTTTTGTGTTTGTGATGTCGTTTGCATTTATTATTGCTTTTGCCTTCTTGTTTGTCTGTTTGCGTGTTTGTTTCTGTGTTTTGTGGTTGACTGTCCTCCTTGAATGCTACTTTCCCTGTCCGATCTCTTTATATTTCTTTTAACAAGTTCAACAAAGATAGTATGAAAGTGATCATGACCAAGGCTCTTACGAAGTTCGTAAATAACGTCACCATAGAAGTCAAGTTGTGAAAGTCCTTGTCACGTTTTAACCAAGTAAATGAAAATACTTCACTGACAGTCAAACTACAAGACACGCAGTTCTAGTAAATGAAAACACTTTACTGACGGTCCGTTTTACCAATGTGCTTGCATTCTTCACCAAAAAACGTTTCTAAGTAAAGTGGTCATTATGCCTTTTATCATAATGATTAATACGTACATAAGGTTACAAACATCATATATAAATTATGTATATATATATAACAGCCTATTAAGTAGACAGACATTGATATTGTTTATCGACAAATAAATATTTAAAACTAAATAGTAAATATAGTACACATAAAGTTACACAATTTTTACGCCATTTATAATTTAAAAAAAATAGAATCATTTCATTTGTTAAAAGCACTTTAATTTTGTCTCAGTAGCTGTGTCTAGACACAGTTCATTTAATTTATGCAATTGTTCAATTCGAGACGCACTGTGCCTCTCGCAGTATAACAGAAAGTTTCTACACACTGAGCATGGCATTGTTTACATATTCTATCTTGTCTTGGAAGTCTGTGGTATCGGCCTAATTCAATTTCTATTGGCAATAAACCTGCTCTGAGTATGTGTTTCCTTAAATTTAACTGCATATAATTTTCGCATTCATATGTATCTTTAAACAGTTTATAATTGCTCATTTTGGTTTAAGAATTGACATCATTGAGCCATTTTCCCTTAGAAATTGTCATCGGGTTTGCTTTAACTTCTTGTATAAAAGACGTATTGTTAAAATTTTGTAATGACAAATTATCAAATGCCGAAACACAGATAATTTCTTTAAAAATTGTTTTAATATTATGCCACCAATTATTTTTACATTTTGAATAGTCTCAAAGAATAATCTTTTTCGTAAGTCTATTATTATTAATAGATATCAGTCATTTCCATAAACGACAGCTGTTTAATTGCCTTCTAATTTTAGGCGGTATCCAACCCATATCACCATGAATAGCGGGATTAGAAGTACATTTATGTACACCGAGGAAAAACCGAGTTAATGCTGACTTGTTGGTTAGAGAATAGTTCATGGCGGGGATTGCTTTATTTGCACTGTCCCGTTTGATTGGGTTGATGCTAAGGTAAGTGTGAGGTTTGGTGCACCTTATATCCTGGTTTATTATATTTACACGAGCATATTTGTGTTTTACTTATATTGCCTATTGATGCTGCCTTGTTGGTTAGAGATTAGATCATGGCGGGGATTTATTTATTTATACTGTCCTGTTTTAATGGCATGACAGTAGGGTAAGTGTGAGGTTTGGTGCACCCTATAACCGGTTTAACCCCCCCCCCCCCCCCCCCCCCCCCCCCACCACTCCAGCGGCCTCTTTTGCCACTGACCGTTCAAGGCGGTAGCCATATTGTAATCCATCTTTAAATTTGTTCTTTGTTTCTGTGTGTGTTTGTCGTCCTTGAATGCTGCTTTTCCTGTTCGATTTTTGTATCTATATCTATTGTGTAATGTGTATGGCTTAGAGTAACATTTATACCCCCAAACGCTTGAGGCATAATCCATAATTGGAACAATTTTACGTCATATATCTTGGAGTATGATGAATACATTATATCAATTTTATTATATAAATTTGAGACTAATGACGAAAATGCTCTACCAGGAGATTCGCTCAAAACATTTCCTGTTTCAGCAAAATATAAAAACTCATTTAATATGATATCAAGGATTTGTAGTTTTCACTTATTTCAAGCCTAGTAATACCAATGAGAAAGCAAAATTTGTCCTTGGTTGGCTTTTTTTGCGAATCTGTACTACTCTCGTTTTACTTAAATTAACTAACATTTGATTTTGACAGCACAAAGCAAGTTTATCAGTGACTGTAAATTACGGTTTAGACAGAGCTATTAACACAATGCCGTCTGCAAAAAGAAGAATTCCTACTTTGATATCGTTTCCTAATCAACACCAAGATCCAAATGTTTAATTTTCACGCAAAATTATTGATAAAAATAGAGAAAAGTGTCGGAGAAATTACATCCCTTGTTTAACACCTGAATGTATATGAAAAAGCAGTGCAGCTTCCATTTACATTAACTGCTGCTTTATATTCAACATATAGACTATTTATGGATTCAAATAAGTTACCAGAAACTCCTATATTGGCTAATTTTATATACAAAATATTCCTATTTATAGGGGTCAAACGCCTTCGTCATATCTACAAAACATGTAAAAGTATGCAAATTTTCGGATTTCCTGTTTCTAATAATGGATGTCAAGGAAAACATATGATCTTTGCAAGATCTGTTCTGTCTGAAACCGTTTTGCTCGTCGACTAATAAATCATTTGTCTCTAGATGTTTTACTAACCGAATATTTAAAACGTTTTTGTATAATTTACAAGACGTAGGTATTAAACTAATACCTCTGTAATTTGAGGGAATCCTTGGATCATTTTGTGCGTTTTTTAGGGATTGGTTTGATAACGGACCTTGACCAAACAGAGGGAACACAGTGACTTGACATACATTCATGTGTCGTGCTCGGCCGTTTCCAGAGGTCCATTACTTGAAATAACTTGTATACACTCTGCAAGAGTTATCGGTATATTCAATTCATCTTCATGATTTAAATTGATATTAACATCAGCTTCAAAGTCACTGGAGTTAACATTTCACTCGAGTCACCAGCATTATACATTTCTGAAAAATCATGT
>JAWPHD010004400.1:0-189004 GCA_037043455.1 Cyrtodaria siliqua | reverse complement strand
GTACACGAAAATTGCAAAACCTCTGTGAATGTACCAAGTATAATTTATTATTTACTGAATACATTAAATTCACGTGTTTACTGAGTACAATGACCACCGTTATTTACACCACTTTAGTCAAAAGGGTCAAGTTTTCAAAGCGTCCACAATATGATTTTATTCGGAACTGGATTATAAGGATATATCTGCAAATTTATGGAATAAAACACTGGAATAAGGTGCTTCATAATATCATTAAATTTTGTGATTTATTTATCAAAGTGGTTGAATGTATTGGATCTATTATAGACATGATATATTGGACATGGTATATCGAGAAAGAAAGAAATACAACTTTGGCCGATTACATGTATAGGAGAAAAATCGTCTGCTCTTCTACAAAAGGTGGTCAGTGTACCGATAAGCCATGATTATACTGTGGTATGTATAATTAAATATTCAATAGATGTTTTAATAATAGCATACAGGTGTGAAAGTGATGATGGTCAATACACATAGTTATATAAATAGATTAGTCACTTGTAACACACACATTGTTTGTAAACAAACTTGACAGTCGACTGTCAAGTTAAACCGTGTCAGTTGGAAGTGGCTTGCCCTCTCTGATACACTGAATCGCCTCCATGCTTCTTACGACCCGACCCCTGGTTTCACCTGTTAATTGTACATACATTTTGCAGCCAGCTACCCATGTCTTTGAAATTAAGTTTGCACGTTTTAATTGCCTGGCTTCAAACCCAAGGTGTTCACGGAATGGCGTCAAGTTCTCCTGAACGAAGACACCGCCCCCAAGATTCTTCCTGGCTTCGTATACTCTCTGGCGAGCCTTAGAATTCGTGAACTTAACAATGACCTTACGATTGAACTTGTCAACGGGCTTCCCTTTCCTGTGGCACCTGTCAATGTCGCTGCTTGTAAGGTCTATGTTCTTAGAGTTGGCATGTCTGATTAACTTATCTTCTACTTTATCATCTGGTTTACCTGTGTCGCCTGGAATACCGGATATATCGAGGCACATACGCCTGCCATATTGCTCTAGCTCGTCAAGTTCCAACTTGGTTCTGTTTAACTCTTTCAGCAGATTTGCATTTTCGGTTTCCAGAGTCGATATACCTCCTCTAAGAGCTGACGTTTCTTCCTTTATGATAGATTTAATGTCTTGTTTAAGTTCTATCATTATCTCAGCCTTAAGTGCTGCCTTAATATCTTACAAGTATCGGCGCTAAAAGGGCACTAAGTTCATTGATATCTTCAGCTGAAAATGTTGTCATTGTGACTGGTAGTGAGGTGGGTGGGGTGATCGCCGAAGGTTCGTGATACTCTGACTCAGACAAATCCTGGTCGGAAAGCTCAACTGACTCAAAATAGTCAGATTTCTCACTCTCATAGTCACTGGGAGAATCTAATAGTGTGTCTAACAGTCGATGCTTCTTATGTGATGGTTTTACGCCCGGCGAGGATTTGTTTCGTTTCCGTCTCGGCATGGCACGACGGCTGGAAAGTCGCCATATGACCTTAGCTGTTGAAATACCTATAAATCCAATTCAATCAATTTATCAGCAGACTGCTAAAATGGAAATTCTAGAAAACAAACAGAGTATGGTCTCATCACGTTGGTTGATTTAAATACAGCGATGGGCTACATCTATATATTACATTTTTATTTTAATTTTATAAGCGTTTTAAAAGAGAATGTAGATGCGCGAGAGGTGTTATTTTTTAAACCACGACTATTTCACTCTCTTTTGAAATATTTACATGCATAAATAGCTGTCTTGCCATACTGTAAAACGTTCTGAAAACATATTTGTATATCAAGCCATTCACATATATTATGACCGGGCATGATCTAGTATCATTTTGTGCTCGTGCTTTAATATTATTGGTGTTTTATTTTTAATTTAATGTCATCATAATGAAGTATTCATTATAACGTTACGCTCGGCGCTGATTACCGATCATATGCTCGTTGCTGATCACCGATTATACTCCCCGTGTGGTTCCCGGGGGCCCCGTTTGGTCACGGGACAAAGAATAGGTCCACTGCAGATCCCTTTGGAGGGGTAGGCAGAGGGGTAGAATCCACCCAAATTCATGTTCATTTTATCACTTTTTGTTCATGTTCATTAAAGGTCTTCATCATGATCCCTGCATTGTTTCAGGTGCAATCTCGCTCACATCAAAAGAGCAGTGGCAGAAAAACAATAAACGTGACTCCAGCGTAAATGGAGTTTCTACGATAGAATTTGCAGCAACTCTGCAGTTCAGGGTGAGAAGGTTCTAGGCCCATTTTCCATATTTTATCTCGATGTACATGGAGGATGAGCCTGGCATGTTCATGCCTGTTAGGCGCCATATAACCTTTTATGTGTTGGTGCGCCTTAAAACCCAATTCAATTCAATTCACCGATTATACATGTAAGCCCGGCGCTGACCACCGATTATAAGCTTGGTGCTGACAATCAATCATTCGCTGGTGTCAGATCACCAATCATAAGATTGGCACTGACCACCGTTCATAAGGTTGGAGCTGAGCACCGATCATAAGCTTGGTGCAGATCACCGATCATAAGCTCTGCGCTGACCACCGATTCTAAGCTTGATGCTGACCAACGATCATAAGCTTGGCGCTGACCATTATTCACAAAATTGGCGCTGACCACCGATCATAAGTTTGGCGCTGATCATTATTCATAAGCTTGGCGCTGACCACCGACCATAAGCTTGCTGCTGACCACCGATCATAAGCTATGTCTGACCACAGATCACAAGTTTGGCGCTCACCACCGATCATAAGCTTGGCGCTGATCATTATTCATAAGCTTGGCGCTGACCACCGACCATAAGCTTGCTGCTGACCACCGATCATAAGCTATGTCTGACCACAGATCACAAGTTTGGCACTGACCACCGATCATAAGCTTGGAGTTGACAACCAATCATGCTTGGCACTGACCATTATTCACAAGCTTGGCGCTTACCAGCAGTCATATGCTTGGGGCTGACCACCGATCATAAGCTTGGCACTGACCACCGATCATAAGCTTGGCGCATATCACCGATCATAAGCTTGGCGCTGACCACCGATCATTAGCTTGGCGCTGAAGATTATGCATAAGCTTTGTGGTGACAACTGGTGTCATGTTAATTTTGAGGTGTATCGAAAGCAAACAATACTTTGTTCTTTATAAGATACTTTGTTCTTCATAAGATACTTTGATCTTTATAAGATATAAATCGTACCATTGTTGTCGTTTCTTATTTTCACTCTGGCCTCTGTCAACGTCTCAGAAATAAGTCTGCAATCAAATGATGACCTTGGTAAAATATCAAAATGGCAAACAGAATGTAAATACCGAGTTCTGACACCACCGATTGATACGGGTGCTTCCGATTGGTTGGTAAAACATCGAACGAACCACAGTTTAATTTTGAAATTTTGAAAGTATTTAAGTCGGAATTTTAATTTAAGTAGACTGTTGTTTACAGTTATGACGGTAAAGAAAGTGCTGATAAGTACAAACGCTTATATTATAATGCTACAGAGGTTGCAATGGTGGTGTCATTTTGAACATGTTGACTGCGGAATGATATGCCTATGTATAAACTTTATTCTACTGCAATATAATTCTGAACAAATGTAACTGTTTATTCACTAAATAACCGTAGTATATATATCCTCTTAACAATTACCAAGAGCGCCGCCTAATGAAGCATTATACGCCCATTTCGTAAAGTGTTTATGTTAAAAGCATGTCCTAGGTTTCCGGTCAATGTAACCCTTACCGTTGACCTTCTAACAACTGATAGAGGATGTTGTTAAACCAGAAGCACTATTTGAATAAAGTTTCAAGACTGTAGATCAAATATTCGTGAATAACAGCTGGGAAGGAATATGTCATGATCAGGTCACAGTGACCTTGACATCTGACCTACTAAGCTTAAAATTAATAGAGGTTGTTGTTTTAACATGGGTACTATTTCTGTAAAGTTTCAAAATTGTAGGTAGTTACAGTGAGGAAAATACCTTAGGATTCAGTCATTGTCAGTTCAATGTGACCCTGACCTACTGAACCCAAAAGTAATAGGCTTCCTCCTCTGACCAAGGACAATGCACATAAGACGTTTAATAAGTGTGGGTATTATATTTCCGGGATTGTCATTTGCAATGTGTATGTCCAGATCAAGACAAGGTGACCTTGACCTTTGACCTACTAAGATCAAAAGTGATAGGGTTCCTCTTCTCACCAAGGGAAATGTATCTACAAAGTTTCATGAGAGTAGGTGTCCTTGAGTTATACTACTATTACTAATAATAATAACTTTATTTCAAGAAGGTAACATATTAAGACATAGCATTTACAAAAAATGTCTTATTTACAATATGGCCATCTATAAAACTACACAATGTTACAATAAATGCATATAGTGAAAGATAAATCAGTACATGAATCATTATATAACTTCAACCAGCCACATGTGTTATACTTGTAATGTGAGGATACACAGTACAATGAACTTTCATTATTTCATTAAAGGAAAGGATTTGTATTTAATCTTAAATGTAATTAAAGAATGTGAACGGGAATCATGTTCCAAACCACCATTCCTGAATATCCAAAAGTACGTTTAAGAATATTTGTTCTAGGTTTTAAATGAGCCATTATCACTTGGAATATGTAATGGTGACCTTGACCTTTGACCTAGTGACACCAAAAGCAACAGGGTTCCTCCTCTGACCAACGCAATATATAATTGAAGTTTCATCAGTGTTATTTGTAGGAATGTGTATTTCCATATAAGATCATGGTGACCTTGACATTTGGACTACTTACTAAAAAGACAATAAGGTTCTTTCTCTCGTCAATGCACATACGACGTTTCATCAGTGGGGGTGTTATTGTTTTGATGTTATCGCGCAGAAGGTATATTACCACTTAAGGTCATAGCGAACTTGACCATTGACCTGCTAACCCCAATGAAATACAATATTTTTTTATACCAAGGGCAATGTTACCTATATAGTTTCATGAGTGTAGGTGTTATGGTTTTGAAGTTATCCCACGAAATGCCTATTTCCATATAATGTCAAGGTGACCTTGACCCAAAATCAATAGGGTTCCTCCTCTCACCAAAGTCAATATACATAGTATATATATAGTTTCGAAGTTGTCACGAGGTATGCCTATTTCCATATAAGGTCATGCCCAACTTGACCTTTGTCCCACTGAACCATAATCAATAGGGATCCTCCTCTCACCAAAGGCAATGCACCTATGAAGTTTCATACGTGTGGGTATTAAGGTTTCGAAGTTATCAGATGGAATGTATATTTCCATATAAGGCATGGTGACCTTGACCTTTGACCTATTGGCCACAAAAATAGGGTTCCTCATTTCACCTAGGGCAATGTACCTATGAAGTTTCAAGAGGGTAGATGTTAGGGTTTTGAATTTGTTATGCAGATGCATGATTCCATATAAGGTCACTGTGACCTTGATCTTTGACCTACCGGCCCTAAAAACAATATGGTACCTCCTCTCAACTAGGGCAATGTACCTATGAAGTTTTATGAGTGAAGGTGTGACAGTTTTGAAGTTATCATGTGGAATTCATACTTCCATATAAGTTGATGGTTGATGGTAACCTTGAATATTGAACTGCTGACTCCAAACACATTAGGGTATCTCCACTCACCATGGGCAATGTATGTATTATGTTGTAAAAGTGTAGGTTTTTCAATTTTGAAGTTATCACGAGGAATGCATTTTTTTATATAAGGTGAAAGTGAACTTGATCTTTGACCTACTGACCAAAAAACAGAAACAGGGTTCCTCCTCTCACCTAGGCCAGTGTACCTATGAAGTTTTATGAATGTAGGTGTTACGGTTTTGAAGGTATTGTGCGGAATGCATATTTCCATTTAAGGTCATTGAGATCTTGACCTTTACCGTTGACCTACGGACTCCAAAAGCAATAGGGTTCCTCCGCTCACCTTGCGCAATCTACCTTTGAAGTTTCATGAGTGTATCATCCGGAATGCGTTTATCTATATAATGTCATTACTCTGCCAGAAAAATTATTAAACCAAAATATGGCGATGATATGCACAAATAGGCTTGATACTGATCATCCTTGTCAAGTTTCGTCTATATCAAGCCAGGGGTTCAGGAGAACTAGACCGGAAAACATTTGTGGTATCAAAATAATTTAAAGGGCCATAACTCTGCCAATTATCTGTAAACCGGAACGCGACAAAGACATGCACAACTAGGCTTGGTGCTGATCTTCCCTGCAAAGTTTCATTGAAATCTGGCGAGGGGTTCAGGAGAAGTAGATCAGACAAAGTTTGTGTATTAAAACCTTTAAAACCATAATTCTGCCACAGATCATTCAACCGGAACACGGCAATGATTTGCACAACTAGATACGGAATTGATTGTCCGTAAAATGTTTCGTTTAAATCCGGCCAGGGGTTCAGGAGAACTAGTCAGAACAAAGTTTGTGCATTATAACCTTTGAAGGGCCATAACTCCGCCACAAATCATTCAACCGGAACACGGCGATGATTTGCACAACTAGACATGGAATTGATCATCCCTAAAAAGTTTCGTTTTATCCGGCCAGGGGTTCAGGAGAAGTAGTCAGAACAAAGTTTGTGTATTAAAATTCCTTTAAAGGGCTATAACTCCGCCAAAATCATTCAACTGGAACACGGTGACTATGTACAACTAGGCTTGGTACTGATCATCCCTGCAAAGTTTCAATGAAATCCGGGCAACTGAAGGCCCTTTAGTCTTAATGAGGCCAAGATACAGTATAGCATATTTCAGAAAATCAAAGGCCATGACTCCGATGTAAATGGTCCAATCTGGATGGTTTTCGAACTTATCCGAGCTTTCATTGATATTAACAATCTGGTAAAATTTCATAAGATCGGATGAAAGACGAAGGCCCTATCGTCTTAACGAGGCAAAATATAGGATTTTTAACTAAATCAAGGGCCATAACTCTACTGTTACTGGTTCGATCAATTACTGGTTTCAAACTTATCTGAGCTGTCATTGATATTAACAATCTGGTAAAGTGTCGTAAAGATCGCATGAAAAATAAAGGCCCTATCATCTTAATGAGGCAAAATATAGCTATTATTATATAAATATCACATCCCATGGAGGGAGATAGAAAATATTGTCAACCCTCGATGTGGTAATGTCCACCTCGGCTAAACATCCCATGGAGGGTGATAGAACATATTGTCAACCCGAGATTGGTAATGTCCACCGAGGCTTTAGCCGAGGTGGACATTACCACATCGAGGGTTGACAATATGTTCTATCACCCTCCATGGGATGTGATATTTATTTTATTATACCAAACATCAAAATTCATTTAATCAGCAATTATTTTCACGCTTTTTAATCAGCGCTCACTGACATAGACTAGATTTTATACCATAGTTACCTCCCTTGAACTGGGAAACCACCGTTCTATTTTTAGCACTTGAGGAAACCGCCGTTCTTTTTTTAGAAGCACGAGATAATGTTTCATGCCATGAAACATTACCATGAAACATTACCAATTGTTGACTGATCGGGAATGGGGAAATTACATAGTGAATTTTGAGTGAGGTATAATAAAATTACATCAAGGGCCATAACTCCACTGTTACTGGTTTGATCTGGCTGGTTTTCGAACTTGCCTGAGCTTTTATTGATATAAACAATCTGGTAAAGTTTCGCATGAAAGATAGAGGCCCTATCGAATTAACAAGGCAAAATATAGCATTTTTAACCAAATCAAGGGCCATAACTCCACTGTTACTGGTCCGATCTGGCTGTTTTTCGAATTTTTCCGAGCTTTTATTGATATTAACAATCCGGTAAAGTTTTGTAAAGATCGGATGAAAAATGAAGGTCCTATCGTCTTAACTAGGCAAAATATAGCATTTTTAACTAACTCAAGGACCATAACTCCGCTGTTACTAGTCCGATCTAGCTGGTTTTTGAACTTGTCCGAGCTTTTAATATTAACAATATATGCAAGTTTAGTAAAGATCAAATAATAAATGAAGGTGCTAGAGTGTTCACAATGCAGAAAATGGCATTTTCAGAAAAAACAAGGGCCATAACTCTTGTGTTACTGACCCAATTTAGCTGGTTTTCGAACTTTTCTGTGCTTTCATCGATATTAACAATCTGCGCAAGTTTGGTAAAGATCAAATAATACATGAAGGTGCTAGAGTGTTCACAATGCAGAATATGGCTTTTTTTTAGGATAAAAGGGCCATAACTCTGGTGTTACTGACTCAATTAACCTGGTTTTCAAATTGTCCGAGCTTTTATTGATAATAACAATCTGTGCCAGTTTGGTAAAAATCAAATAATAAATGAAGGTGCTAGAGTGTCCACAAAGCAGAAAATGCCATTTTTCAGAAAAAAGGGCCATAACTCCGGTGTTACTGACCCAATTTAGCCGGTTTTCGAACTTGTCCAAGCTTTTGTTAGTATTAACAATCTGTGCAAGTTTGGTAAAGATCAAGTAATAAATGAAGGTGCTAGAGTGTTTACAAGGCATCAAATGGCAATTTTCAGAAAAATCAAGGGCCATAACTCTGGTGTTACTGAACAATTTAGCTGGTTTTCAACCTTATCCGAGCTTTCATTTATATTAACAATCTGTGCAAGTTTGGTAAAGATCAAATAATAAATGAAGGTGCTAGAGTTCACAAGGCATCAAATGGCATTTTCCAGAAAAATCAAGGGCCATAACTCCGGTGTTACTGATCCGATTTGGCTGGTTTTCTAACTTGTCCGAGCTTTTTATAATATTAACAATCTACGCAAGTTTGGTAAAGATCAAATAATGAATGAAGGTGCTAAGAGTGTTCACAAGGCTTAATACGGCAGTTTTCAGCAAAACAAGGGCCATAACTCCGGTGAAATTAATCCGATCTCGCTGGTTTTCGAACTTGCCCGAGCTTTTATTGATATAAAGACACTGGCAAAGTTTCATAAAGTTTCGATTAATAATGAAGGCCCTATAGTGTTTACAAGGCAAAAGTTAACGGACGTCGGACGGACGGACGGACGGACGACGGACAACTTTTAAGAATAAGATCCAATAAGAAGACCAGCAGAGCTAAAAATGGTTGTGGCATGTTTTTAGGTTGGTGTTGTACTTTTCCAGCAGGTTTTCGTTCCGGCGATATAACTTATAGAAATATATACGTAGTTTATTTACTTGAAATAACTTGATTTCGATAATTAAAATCCTTAACATCGTTACATGCCGACCCCTTAGAGCATGCACTTTTTGAGTTATTGAGATAAATGGATTTTAAGATTTGAAGTCTTACAGAAACTTATCTTTGCAGTTTTAACATTAAAATTTTGTATTATATATTATATGTAGATTATCAAAACATGTTTGTTTTCCTTTGATATATTTATTGAAATATGAGTTATGCCCCACTTTTATCAAATAGCACCTTGATGCATACACAAATCTTTGAATATATCTGTGCATCAAGGTGCTATTTGACAAATAGCACCTTGATGCACATACCCTTCTGGCTGTTATATGTATGTATTTCTCAAATAGACCCTTTTGTGCATATAATAATGTATCCAGTTTTAGTTAGTTTGTGCAAAATGGTATGTTTATATAATTGTTTTAGTACTTTAACACTCTTCAACCATTAAAATACTAATAGTAGGCTGTACTTTGTATTTTTTTAATACAGTACATAAGGATTAAGTCACAAAGTATTTATCATTTATTTAAATGCATTGCATTTTTCAGTCATATATTATATGTAACTGAATGAAAGGTTCTTTTAAAGAAAACATAATGATGAGAATAATAATTTTAACTCAAGTATATTTGATTTTTCCTTGAACGCTACTGCAGCATTATACTGTAAAATAGCCTCTTCATCATCAGTGTTATGTCCGCTTTTGGATACATCTGGCAATATAAGGCAATCCGTTTCAGGTGTTGGTATTCCATGGTTCATACAGAATTATCATTATTAAATTTAAGGACTTTTTAAGGACTTTTAAGGCCCTAATAACCCATTTTTAAGGCCCTGTTTAACTCATAACATTAATCTTACCTTTATCAATTTTATGTTCTACTGTATCTGTTCAAGGCTTGTACTGCACTACTTGCTTTGTACTGATTATTTGTCATATCGGCGTGATTGTTTTTTTTTGCCGATTTTCTTTAAACTACGTCAGACATTATTCCTCTTGTATAATTAATCGACTGATTATGAAATTCAAGGACCTTTAATGATATTTTGTCTGAATTTAAGGACTTTTTAAGGCTGGAATGGATTTAAGGACTTTTAGAGGCTACTTCTGAAATTTAAGGACTTTTTAAGGCTGTATGAACCTTGTATTCCTTCGTATGAGTGTAATTCTTCGGTATATGCCCCTTTTGTATACAGAGATAGTAGATCTGCCTTCTTATCTTTCGATTGTTGATATGTTTTCTGTGTGGCAAGGTTACAATTCACTTAGTACATTTGGTAATTGATTCTTTGACCTGGTACTTAATGAAACTGATTTCAATGAAACGTTTTTCATTAAATATTTTATTTACAAATACACGTTCTGGAGATGCTTTGTCGACCTTCATGTTGTATTTTCTATGCCATAATTATGTTTGTCTCTTTTAGAACTACCTTGTACCCCATAATAATGCTCCTCACCTTTTATCTTTATAATGTGCTAAATGTATATGCAAATGCAAGTTTTGGCAAAAGTCTTCTAAATCTGGTTTAATGTCAAACACATAATTAGGAATCTCACTTGAATATCTTTGGTTTTTTTCAATACATTCGCTACCTCTAATAGTATACAACTAAATTCTTTATTTGGCATAAAATTACATGTTTATTGCATACACATGGTGAAATGCAATGCAAAATATTTTAGAGAAGACTGCAAACAAACAGAGAATGAATACATATATTACAGTGGACTAGTTCTAGTTAGTACTTTCAATCAATGGCATTTTATCACATATCATCACCATTATCAATACTGTGTTCAAAGATCATTGTTTAAGGAATTTAAGGAATAATACATAGATACTCTAGTTACCATTGGTATACAGTCAGCAAACTTGCTTTCCATTGTCCCTTCCTTGTAATTGATTCAACTTCTCGTACAAACCATGCTATTCTGTCCTCTAAAGTCCAATCATCTCGTAAAACAATAGATACTGTTCAGCGTTTTCTAGCAAGTGCAGAGCTTTGGATAGGCAAAGTATTTCTGTAGGTAGATCTTCTGACAAGTGACAATGAGGTGCTGCGAAGAAGCCGTCTCAGTCAGCTAAGACTAGGACACGTTTGAAACTATTGCAAGCTAGCAAGTTCTCAAGTCGCTTGGTGTTATAGTTGCTGATGAGTTGCTTTAATTCATACAATTGTTTGCTTTTCATCGTAGCAAGTTATAAATGGTCAGTGTATTTTTTGTATGCTAGTTGATGTCGGCTTGACTTTTGACTTTTAGCGACTTGTATCTTGCTAAGTTGTTTTCTTTCTAATACTGACTTGTATATACGTTTAGGGTGAACAATTTTCTCTATATTGACCTTCATTCCTTCTTACATGCTGCTTGTTTATCAGCTTGCAATATATCAGTTGAGCAACTGGATATATCTGAATCAGATAGATTGAAATCTTCTTTTGACTATTGATACATGATTGTCACTGTCATCAATATTTGCTTCAAATGACTGAATCATTCAATTTAATCCGCAACTCCTTCTCGCATATGCCGCCAATGCTTCATTCTCACTTACACTAGTGTCTTCATCATCTAAACCTGTCTGCAAATCTCCTCCAGGAAGGGAGTTCTCTATGTCTTTGTTGAGAATGGTCCTATGTTTTTGAATGTATCGTTCTGCATACTATCTGCATACTATCTGACCAGTTTGGCGTCTCATCGTCTTAAAGCTCCATGCAATATTTTTTTATAATATTACTTACCATTGATATGCTATCCATTTCTGACTCAGTTTTTATAAGCCCACATTTGCATAAATCAGCGAGAGAGAGTTATAGTCATGTTACACCAATTTGTAGAATTGATGAGTGTGAATCAGAAGTTCAATATGAGTTTTTTTCTAATCATCATACTTTGTAAAATGCCACATTTAATCAATGTTAATGTATGTTTAGTATTAATATGTTAAAAAGCACATTCGCCTGGCCGCAATTAATGTGTAAACTGAAATCTTACAAATAGGTGGAGCTATATGAACTAAACTACATTTAAGTATTTTTCAGAAATATGCATATTTATCAGATGCATCAAAGTGCTATTTGGCAAATAGAACCTTGATGCATGCAAACAATGCAAATAGCACCCTTATGCACGGAGTTTGTGTAACATATGCAGATATGACTTTGATGAATTTATTATTACATATGCTAATTGATGGAATATAATGCCAATTATTTTTTTCAACCAAGATATGAATATTTCCAATTGATTTACTGCAAAAAGTCAAAATCGACCAAAAGGGCAGATAGCACTTTGATGCTCTAAGGGGTCGAATTGCCCTAGCAAAATGAACAACATGGGATATATAAACCCCGTATGTAAATGTGGATAGTTAACTGCCAAAGTTAAAGTCATCACTCTTAGTGTGCAATCGTTTGAAATCGAGAGATGAAGATCGAGGAATGCTGCTATGGAATGCAAACTGTTGGCTTTATTCAACGTGAGCTCTGGTGGATAAATAAAAGTGACCATATGAGCAAAGAACGGATTATCAATATTGAGTATATCATCCAGATACCTAGATGCATTATTAAACGCATCAATAATGTCTCTCTGGCTAGCAGGTGACAAACTCAACATGAAATCTCTTTCATAACAAAATAAAAACAATTCTGCGACAAGTGGCGAACAGTTAGTACTCATGGGAATAACAACCACCTGGCGGTAAACGGTTTTACCGTATCTAATAAAGATGTTTTCTAAAATAAAAGATAAAGCTCTACAAACATCGGCACAAACATCGGCGCAAGTCCAGACGTTATACTTATCATTAGGGGCGTTCGTAAAGAAGCCCTGACATTATGACAAGCAAAAAATGTAGACCCTTCCCTAACTAAATGTCTTCTGTATAACCTGACTCAATTTTTCTTGCATATCGGATAAGGCTATCCACGTTTTACATGGGGGATGAAAAGTCTTATCTTAATTTATGGGTGAAGATAAAAGTCACGCGCGCTGTATGTACCAACATCCGGAATGCAGGAAAACATGCAAAACGTTAGTAGCTGGCGGAGTCAACGCACAACATGTATCTGATATGCAAGAAAAATAATCCATCATGGGTATGCGGTATAAGTGTTTTAATCGGAACATGGGCAGAGCCTCGGTTCCGTTAAAAACACATACCTCGGGTTGGAATTCCCTATCTTCACCGGATACGCTTGACAGATTCTTATAATCTTTGATCAGGTTAAGTGGTAGAGTTGTATATAGAGTGGTAAAGTCTAGGTCTTATAGTAGAGGCATGGAAATGATAAAATCGTAATTTATCAAGGACCTTATAAACCAAGTTGAATCAGAAAAATATGAAGTTGACAGATGTACTAGATACGTTACATGAATGCATGGAACGACAATTCTGGGTAGAGATTAATAAAATATACCAACAGTTATAGTTTGTCATATTTCAGTAGTGTAATTACTTACTGGTCCTTTAGGATCATCAAACCCAATCTCGTGGCTTTAAAATAGAATATCGCTAAAGCCGGTGATAGGAGGCGTGAGAGTTGTTGCACTTCATATTACCTCTCATGAACAGGCTCAATAAAACAGAGTCTGCTATTTTATTTTGTGTTTGTTGTTTCCAAGGTATCCCCTTTTCAGTATATATTTCAAATTGAAGTAGGCATTTAAGGAAATTACATTTTGATCTTTGATGAGTCGTGACCAATTTCGACACTCTCACATGCATTCTGCTTTCACTTTCATTTTTAAGTTAGTAAACAAAATATGCATACAGCCATGCCAAATGTCCGGGCTCTCATAAACAGTAAAAAAGTGATTTCATCAGAACAACATACCCTTAATACTAGAAAAGGTCACCAAAAGATATTATAAGAGATTATGTAAACCATTTTTCGACTAAACCGGCATCGAAGAACATACATTTTGGCAAGTCTACAAGTATCGATCAAGATATGGGCGTCTGAAAAATGAAGAAAGCGGTCGACAACATTAGTGTGGCGATGATAACCGTTTTATCCTTCATAACGGCTATATAAAACGACATTGGGCATACCTATAATTGCTATAAAGGATCGCATGCTTACTTAAATCAATAAACATGAACGAATGAAGACCCGAAATACTCTTTGGAGACAAACTGTGCTGCTTTTCATGCAATAATCGTTTTTATAATGGCAGTTATTTACAATTTGCATCACATCCTAATTTGGTACTCTCCCAAATACTCCTAAATTCTAGTGTGGCTTTGTGTTTAAAAATGTTAATGACTGGACAGTAGACTTTGCATATATTTGTTTGCCCTGACATTTTCTAATAAATGTCCATTGAAGGGTGTAAGGGGAAGTGGTTTCACATCTATGAAGCTATTAATAAATACTGATAATGGAGATCCTCTGGAAGCAACAACCACATCAAAGACTCGCTTTTATTGAGTCTGTTCATGGGAGATAATGTAAGACGCAACATCTCTCACGCCCCTAGCACCGGCTTAAGCGGTATTCTACTTCAAAGCCACCAGTATTGGGCTCGTTGATCCCAAAGGACCGGTACAAATAACACTACTGATTCGTAGCGTGGGGAGACATTTTACAGCTGCCACACTGCACTAAACGAACGCTTGTGTGAATGTTAATACATACTAATAAGGGTGAACCTTTGGAAGCAACAAACACAACCAAGAGAATAAAGTAGTACACTCTCACATAAGCAATGTGGATTGTGACACACAGGCACGATAATGACAAAATGTGCAAGAGAGACAACTACCGTCAGTGTACTTTACATGCAGTGGAATAGCCATTTTCCATTTAAAAAATGTCTTCTTGAAAAAATGTCAATCTTCTTGAAAAAGTATCAAACCTGAAAGCTCACGGACCTCGAGACAAAAGAAAAATTCTATTTTTTTCTCAATTTTAGTCAATTTTTAATGTGAAAAATAGGTTTTTCTTTGCTTTAACATACATCTGCAGTGTAAAAGACAGATGAATCCCATGTTGATATGAGGTTTCATTCAAATTTTAGAAGTGTTTGACCGAAGCACCACATATTCAGCTAGATAGTGTATGGATTTTGTATTTTCCATAGGGGTCACATAAACATGAGCGAGAAAAATACCCAACCAGCCTAATTTATGTATTTTATTGTGTTAAATTACTGGACTTGGCTATACTGAAGATATTAAACCAACAACAATGGCTGCTGCCCTGCTTTGATGTTCAGTGTTGGTAAAGGCTGTACAGTAACCATATTGGAAAATTAATTGAGGTGTGAGAAGCGAACTCTTTAATGTTATGTAAAGAATCAGGACCGGAGATATGCGTTACGAATGGTGGGAGGTAAACATTACTTGTTCTAAACAGAAAAAAGTAGGTGGTCTGCGTACACCATGAAAACATCGACGGACATCATGGCCGGTGCGGACACCATGGCTCCTACAAGAGTCTTTCACCAGATACTCAGGCAAATGTAATTGAAGCCTTTAAGGACACCTCTCGGTATCTGGATGACAAACATTTATGTTCGACTGCGGTAAACATCATCTATCCTAAACAACTTCAACTCAACCAAGCTAATATGTTTGAAACCGTCGCTTCTTTTCTTGATTTACATCTCTCTAGAAATAATTAGAAAAAACTATGACAAGGGAGATGATTTTATTTTTGCTATTGTTAATTATCCGCACTTGTTTGTTTTTTCTTGCGCTTGTAGTCGAGTTGATGGCTTTAATATTCGTTATCTGTTATTATGACCGAACAGATTTTGGACCCTATGATGATGTATACCTACTAAATCCTCTAAGGACGGTAGCGTTTGATGATTTGTCTTAAATTTTGTCTCGTCGTTCTCTTAATGGTTTGTTTGTCATAATCCAGAATGCCTATGCGCGACATGATACAACCGAGTCTGCTACTTTATTAGTGTTATTTTTACTGATACTTTGGGTTCAACGAGCCCAATATAGGTGGCTTACAAATAGAATACCGCTTAAGCCAGTGCTATGGGGTGTCAGAGGTAATGCGTCCTACATTACCTTTCATGAACAGACTCAATTAAACCGAGTCTGCTACTTTATTCTCCTGGTTGTGTTTGTTGTTTCCAATCACTTCCCTTTGCACCCTTAAATGGGATTTTATGAGAAAATGTCAGGGCAAACGGCTGTACGCAAAGTATACTGTCCAGTCATTAACACAACTTTTAAACACAAAGCCAGACTTGAATTTAGGATACTACCAAATTAGGGTGTGATGCCACAAACAGTAAATAACTGACATCGTAAATAAGATTCTGGCATGAAGGTCTCACTACAGAATTACCTCCCTTGACCATGACGGTAGGAAGATTGTTACACCGTAAAAAACTAGGGCTGTGTTAATCGGTTTGCTCTCAACTTGGAAATGTGCAATCATTCTCTTATTTCTGCCTTCAGGTGACAATATTGGAACATGTTCATGACTTCTGCCAAGTTTGGATGCCACTGGGTGATTTTCGAGGAAGATATGATAATTTGAAAATGGGTAGGAATACAGTTGAATTATCAGTGAAATGGAGCTAGTTTTGAGGGGTGCTGAAAAAGACTGGAATTTAAAAAAATTTAATCTGGTCAACTTTTGATTTTTTGTGGATATTCTAAGCTTCAGAGGAAGGTTTGCAGATTGAGGGGAGATTTAAAGACCAATGGACATTTTTTAGTATGTTTGCAGTGGTCCACAAGTGACCGTTTCTACATATATTATATAGTGTTGATTAATTCACTAGTGAGACGTTAAACAACCCTCATCTGGATCAGTGAAAGGCTTGATAGACAGCGTTTGTTGTTGCCAGAGTGGATTTTTTATAGTGAAATCTTGATTTTAGAGTGAAACAGTGCATTTCTAAGGTATAATATGGATTTTGATAAGTATTTGATGCTTTTGCAGTGTAAAATAGACTACTTTACTTCTAGTCGGACTCCGTGCATGCGTTATAACCGTCATTTGGGACTTAATAGATGAATCTGTGGTCAGAAAGTTTCAGAATATGGGAGACAGTCGATTGTTTTGACTGTGAGACATACTCAGATGAACATGTTAGCTCATAGAGTGATGTATATGTGTGTGATGTGTGTTCCTGGTATTCCTAGGGGGATGGACGTGTCTCATCTCTGCCACAACAGTTTATGTTTGCGATTTGACCATCTCAGCTTGGAGCCTTATAGCGTCAACATGGAAAGACAAAGGTGCCTGCACTTGATACCAATACTGTGTTTAGGACATAAAGAGTATCCTGATTGCATGCTTCATGTGAGTAGATTGTTTATATTATCCTATTGTAGTGTTTCATGTCAAATTGTTACCCCACCCACTTTTCATATAGCAAAATGTGTGGTCATTGTTTACTTGTCGAGAAGGTCAGTTGAGTATGTTTTATGTTTTCGTTGGTCATCGTATACTTTAAATTTGTTCACGTCGTTGATAAATCTGGCTGTTATATAAGTTTGTAATATTTGTCGCTGTTTGTCGTACGTATTTTTGTCCTGAATTTTCTTAAGTGACCGTAACACGTTTGTGTTTTGGGGAAATGACCTTCTAACAGCATTAACTTGTTCTATTGCTGAATTTGACCGTCCGTCATTAAACCGTGCTGCGGCACTTAATTTTCTGCCTTTAGCGTTACGTCGAAAGGTTACGTCTTTCGGGTTTGAGGCATTGATACCGTGATTTGTGTCGGCACCTTTACGTGTCTTGGTCGCAGCGTCTTTTCCCAGTCGAACATTTAAACAGTCGATTAGTTTAGTTTATTTTTGTCGTCTCCCTGAATCTTTAGAGGTTTACATGATGTTGGCATAAAATGTTTTCTCAACGTTGAGATTGGTGGATTACCCCCACACGACATGGAATATTTACTACAAGTTTTCCCACATTTATCCTGGTAGCAGTCTATTATAGCCATTTTTGTTGTAAAAAGGGAAAATTTGTGTCGCCTATAGTCTGCTGTACATTTTGAAACTCATGTCAGTACACGGTGAGATACGTCCTTTGCAAAGCGTTTCTGAATGTATGCTCGGTCCCGTTTGGTATGTCCAGGAAACATCTTTTGTGAAAACTCAGTCCTCTTAATTTTATTTCTCATTGTTTTAGTAAGATGTACAACATCTGCCATTCTTGACATGGGTTTGCCCGTGATAGCAAGTTGAGCAGCACGAGCGCCATTGAATGCTTTGCTGTCCCCGTCTGTTGTCATGTTGTCAATAGTGATCGGCGTGTCACTCTTCAATATCGATTCCATCGCTAATCTGGCCTCTATGTTCGTCACTTGTAAACGAAGTATGAAATTTGTATCGACTTGACGGTTATTGTTGCATTAGTCAACAATCTTTTTTATTATTTATTTCTTTTTTTTATTATTTATTTATTGATATATTTACTTACTTACTTACTCACTTACTTACTTACTTACTTACTTACTTACTTACTTACTTACTTACTTACTTACTGATCTATCTATCTATCTATCTATCTATCTATCTATCTATCTATCTATCTATCTATCTATCTATCTATCTATCTATCTATCTATCTATCTTATCTTATCTTATCTTATCTTATCTTATCTTATCTTAATATTCTTATCTTATCTTTCTTATCTTATCTTATCTTATCTTTCTTGTGATGTGATGTGAGATGTGAAGTAAATAGATATTAAATAATGTTTAATTAATATGATGACATCATGAAGATGACGTCATGAATATGACGTGTCGTCATGAATATGACGTTACGTTTTGGCGCAAAAATCTAACCATATTAGGTCAGGAAGGTTTTGGATTTCATCAATCCAGCTTAGCCATCCACTACAATTACAAGTAAGCTTATCTACCAACAATGAAGTTTCTTTGGAAGCAGAAATGATAAGTCAAAGATGATGTACTGTTCGAATAATAAAGCATTTATTCAAGAAACCAATAAATTGCCATATAAGGGCATGCATTTTGACACTTGAATTAGGTAGTATTACACAAACAGTACATTTTATACAATGATAAGATAAAGCAATCATAGAATACTAAAACTTAAAAGTTTCAAACATTTTCTTTAACAAGTATAGAAGATATTCAAGTTTAGCGGTTGATATGTCGTGGCAGTTCTGTGCATTTTCAAGTCGTCCGAAACTGACTTGAAGCAAATGTGACCGGCTTCATGTTTTATGCCATTTTGTTAAAAATAGTCCGCGGATAACACCAAGTAAAGTCATTTTATGCTCGTCAATATTGTTACTTTGTTTGATAAAGTTTTGAGACTGATGTCAAAAAAATAATTCAGTTAAAGGTCTCACTACAGAATTACCTCCCTTGACCATGACGGTAGGAAGATTGTTACACCGTAAAAAACTAGGGCTGTGTTATTCGGTTTGCTCTCAACTTGGAAATGTGCAATCATTCTCTTATTTCTGCCTTCAGGTGACAATATTGGAACATGTTCATGACTTCTGCCAAGTTTGGATGCCACTGGGTGATTTTCGAGGAAGATATGATAATTTGAAAATGGGTAGGAATACAGTTGAATTATCAGTGAAATGGAGCTAGTTTTGAGGGGTGCTGAAAAAGACTGGAATTTAATAAAATTTAATCTGGTCAACTTTTGATTTTTTGTGGATATTCTAAGCTTCAGAGGAAGGTTTGCAGATTGAGGGGAGATTTAAAGACCAATGGACATTTTTTAGTATGTTTGCAGTGGTCCACAAGTGACCGTTTCTACATATATTATATAGTGTTGATTAATTCACTAGTGAGACGTGAACATCAGCAGTTTGTCTTCATTTTAATCAAAACATTTTTGTAATAAAATAAATATTGCATCTCAGCGAGGGTGACTGTGGATATTGTCAACCTTCATAAAAAAATAAAGTCAACCTTCGCTACGGTTGACATTATTTTCCTCAGGTTGACAATATGCACTGGGATGCAATATTTATAAAATAATCAATAAGAAAGATTGTGTAATGAAGTTTAGGATAATTGAAATGTCTTTTCGTGAAAGGCGAAGTGATAGTTAGGGTAAAATTGACAATAACTTAACAGTAATAAGTTTATTTCATATTTTGTTTCATTCTTATATACTGCTTAATTAGAACAAATAAAAGAGAACGTATTTGATTTTAATCAATAATAACAATTTTATAGTGTCTTTTCGGACAGTGTTCAACGAAAACCTCGAAGTCAGATGTAGAATGAAATAGATAATAAAAGCAGATATAAAAGTCGTACAGGAAATGAAGCATTCAAGGACGGGGACACATAATCATTTTACTTCATTTCTTTTATTATATAAAATAAAAAATATTTGATTTTAATTAATAATAAAGTATGTATATTGTCTTTTCGGAAAATATGGATGTCTTTTCGGACAACTCGAAGTTAGATTTATACTGAAATTGAAAACAATTTGAATCTAAACATAATAATGTTTTCGACTTTTTGTTTATTAATTACTATTCATTTGCTTAAATGTAACGAAATATGTTAAAAAAAAGAAAGGTTGAATCAATAATAAAGATTTTATGGTGTCTTTTCGGAACACTGAAATATCTTTTCGCTAATGCAAAATCTAAAACATACGAACACGGAGTATAACTTTTAAAACATTTTTCTTTTCTTTTTTTCTTTTTACTTATTACTATTCTTTTACTTAAATTTAACTAATTATATAACAATTATTTGATTTACATCAATAATAATGATTTTACACTGTCTTTTCAGATATTTCCATTCTTTTCGCGAAAAGAACTTCTTTTCAGTATCTAGTCATACCTGTACATATAAAACAGTAATGTAGGATAAAACATCGCACGTTTATGTCTGTCGACCGCTTTATTTTTTTATATTGATCGATAGTTGTCTATTTGCCAAAAATTAAGTTTTTCAATGGCGATTGTAGTCGAAAAATGTTGAAATAATTAGCAAAATCTATGACAAGATAGATGATTTTTGTTTTGACATTGTTAATTATCCCCACTTGGATGGGGATGTTCCCCGGGCAACTTCTTATGGGGTGTATGTGTCTCAACTTAATCTTTGTATAACTAAAAAGCTATTCAATCAGGGTTACCGTTACCATAAACTTAGTAAAACCTTTGCAAAAATTTATTATCGTAACGCTGATCTTCTTTTCAAATATAAAAGTAATGTAAGGACTCTTCTGCGACAAGGACTGTCACAACCTGACTTCTATCGTGATGTGATTTATAAACTTCGTAAGATTCTTGGTCATGATCACTTTCATTCTTTGTTAAACTTGTTAAAAAGTTTATCAAAAGAGGTTATGACTCTATCATTTTGCAACGTACTGCTTGCTTGGTGGTGGACCCTTTTACAGATCGCCACTATGCTTTCCTCTTTAATTGTACGATGACCGGACAGGCTGTGGACCCTATGATGACGCCTACCTAAAGCCCATTGGGACGGTGGCGTTTGGTGTTTGTCTATGATTTTTCTTGTCGTGCCCTTAATGGTTTATTCTCTTGTTGCTCTGGCTTCTGCCAAGTCATTGAGTACCTTCATTGTGGCTTTCTAGGCTATTGTATTTTGTATTATATTTACACGAGCATATTTGTGTTTTACTTATATTGCCTATTGATGCTGCCTTGTTGGTTAGAGATTAGATCATGGAGGGGATTTCTTTATTTACACTGTCCTGTTTTAATGGGATGAAGTAGGGTAAGTGTGAGGTTTGGTGCACCCTAGAACCGGTTTATACCCCCAGTGGCCTACTTTGCCATTGACCGTTCCAAGGCGGTAGCCATATTGTCAATCCTTTTGTGTTTGTGATGTCGTTTGCATTTATTTATATTTTTGCCTTCTTGTTTGTCTGTTTGCGTGTTTGTTTCTGTGTTTAGTGGTTGACTGTCCTCCTTGAATGCTACTTTCCCTGTCCGATCTTTTTATATTTCTTTACATAGTGCCTAACAAACTCTTATGAGTTTTGAGGGTCTGTTGTTCTGGAAAAATCACTTCATTAACTTTTTCACGAGAGCTCGGACCATTGGCATGGCTGTATGCAAATTTTATTTACTAATAAATGAAGTGAAAGCAGAATGCATTTGAGAGGCGTCGAATGAATAACATTTGGTCACGGTGTCAACAAAGATCAGAATTTCGTTTGTTTAAATGTCTACTTCATTTTGAAAGATGAAAACTATAACGGTTGGTATATTTTATTAATCTCTACACAGAGTTGTGGATCCTTGTATCCATACAACACTTTCAACGTCTAAGCAAATTATAAGAATCTTGCAAAACGATCAAAATGAAAAAGTATATGGTGGCATTCATTTTTTTCTGCTTCAACTTGGTGTATAAGGTTCAAATGTTACGAGGAGATATATATTGCGGTCATTTTGTGAATAAACAGTTAATTTGGTTCAGAACTTCATTGCGGTAGAATAAAGTTTATACTTCTGCATATCATATCACTCCGCTGTCAACACGTTCAAAACGACACTACCATTGTGACTCCTGTAGGATTCCAGGATTAGCCTTGTACTTACCAGCACTTTTCTTAATCTCATAGCTCCAAACAATCTACCTAAATTTAAAATTCTAACTTAAATACTTCCAAATTGTCAAAAATAAACTGTGGTTTGTTCGATTGTTTATCACCCAATCAGAAGCACCCGTTTGAATTGGTGGTGTCAGATCTCGTTGTTGACCTTCAGTTCACCATTTTGATATTTTACCAAGGTCATGTGACAAATTATCATGTGATCTCAGACTCCTTTCTGGGACGTTGACAGAGGTTAAAGTGATAGCAAGGAATGACAACACTGGTAGTATTGATATGTTATATAGAGCAAAGGAAGATGGATTTCTTTCGATAGTTTGTTTGCTTCTGATACACCTCACCACGAAGACTGGTACCAAGAAAGCAGTTATTAGTCTACTATTCTGCTGGTACTCGAAATCACACTCATGATCGCATAGTAAATTATATCCATATGCATGACTGAACAATAACAATCGTGAATGCAGAGTAATTGAATTGAGCTGGATGTTATAGTCGCACCAACAGCTAAGGTCATACTGCGACATTTCCAGCTTCCTTTGGTGAAGGAAGACCCCCAAGTGCCCCTCCAGACAATGTGTGTGCACGAGCGTGCGCAAGCCCTCTAAATAGCTTCCTCACATAAAGATTCCTAGGCCCATGAGGGATCGAACCCACAGCGGCGAGGCAAGTGTTTTCAAGTCAGAGACTCTAAACATTCGGCCACGGACTGAACACTCACACTCGTGATTCAGAGTAAATTATATGCAAAGGTGCTTTTGTGCGTTGTTTCTTTTTTTTTTTTTAGAAAGTCGAGTTGCCTATGTGGCTGAAGGATATCTATTTTATAGCAATATTCTAATATAATTAAAATAAACACATCAACATTGTTTTTATTATTGGAGCAATTATAATTTTAAATTAATTCATTTCAAAATATACAACAGTAACGTGTTCATTAAAGCAGTATTTATATTTTATTCTGGATAAGGTTAATGTAAATGAGCATAAAAGACATGGGCTATGATAGGTGGTCAGCGCCAAGTGTATGATCGTTTGTCAGCGCCGACCTTAACATCCATGATCAGCGTCGTGCTTATGATCGGTGGTCAGTGCCAAGCATATGATCGATGGTCAGCGCCAAGCTTGTGGTCGATGGTCAGCGTCAATTTATGATCGGTGGTCAGCGCCAAGCATATGATCGGTGATCTGCGCCAAGCCTATGATCGGTGGTCAGTGCCAACTTACGATCGGTAGTCAGCGCCAACTTATGATCGGTGATCTGCGACAACTTATGATCGGTGAGCTACGCCAAGCTTATGATCGATGGTTAGCGTCAAGCTAATGATTAGTGATTAACGCCATTTTGTGATCGGTGGTCAGATCCAACTTATGATCGGTGATCTGCGCCAAGCTTATGATCGATGGTCAGCACCAAGCTTATGATCGGCGGTCCTCGCCAGCTTATGATAGGTGGTCAGCGCCGAGCTTACATGTATGACCGGTGATCAGTGCCGACCTTATGATTGTTGGTCAGCGCCAAGCTAGTAATCGGTAGTCAACGCCAAGTTTATTACCGGTGGTCAGCGCCAATCTTACGATCGGTGGTCTGAACCAAGCTTATGATTGGTGATCTGCGCCAAGCTTATGATAGGTTATCAACGCCAAGCTTAACGTTATAATGAATAATTCATTATGAGGACATCAAACGTAAAATAAAACAACAATAATAGCACAAGCATAAAAGGATATTAAAAAATGGTCCCAATATATGTCAATGGAATGGTATACAAATATGCTTTCAGAACAGTTTACAGTATTGCTAGACGGCTATTTATGCATGAATTTATTTCAAAAGAGAGTGGACAGACCCAATAGTTGTGGTTTAAATATAACATCTCTCGTGCATCTACGGTCGCTTTTAAAAGGCTTGTAAAATTAAACATATAAATATAGTTCTTGAAACGCGTTTTAACCAATAAAATAGTTGATTATTTTTTTAACAAGAGGTGTCACTGTTTTTCTACATAATTTGTATATTTGCAAATTTATAAACACATGTTTGAATGGTTCAAAGCAAATTGTTGTTACGCTTTTACTCATTGTTGACTGTATTGCATCAATAATATATTTATCTAATTTTAGAATAACGAAGCAAAATTGATAACTCTAAATGTCATTCCTCGAGAATCTGTGCATTGCGTGAACAGGTTAGTGCATCGAACGAAAGCTTTGATCACTGTTATTTATAAACACGCTTTGACGGTGTTTATTTTGTGAGGCTTATCATGAAACTCCAACAATTTCAAACACAAACCTTATAATTGCAATTATTAAAGTAATACCCGATAATCGTTTTCTTATCTTTTCAATTTTCGTAAATTGCGTTATGTGTATCTAGTTATCCATTTCATTGTCATAATGTGTAAATATCATGTATAAAATCAACTATCAAATTTGTGAACGCAATTACCAAAGCTGTAAGGGTAATGTTAGTCATATCAATATACATGTACCAACAACATTTCAACTACTTAAACTAAAGCTGTACGCTACGAAGTAGATGGGATCACTGTACTAAAAGTTAGCGTCTACATCAATGGCTGCAATACGAAAGATAGCGCTTATATATGATAAGAATATACGCTTGTATGACAGCGATCTAATGCACTACCCTGTGTTTGCTGCGTACAGATTCCACAGGAGTAAATGTTATTTCCTTTTTTTTTTAATAATATGCAAGCAAATAATAACAAAAGGTCAATGACCTTGAAGCTCTACTGATAGATTTTGATAGCTAGGTCAGCATTCCTACTGATAGTTTTTGATAGCTAGGTCAGCATTCCTGTGAAGTTTCATAAAAACTGTCAAGTAGTTTCAGAGGAGTAGTCGCTACTAGTTGAAGTTTTTACTATATAACTCTAGGTAAACAAAGATGGCCACTGGCAGACATGTTTAATGTCGAATCAAAATAATGTTCGACAAGGATCAACATCTTGTCATGCTGATCATTTCAGAAAAAGTCCCATATCAATATCACTTATAATTTTCAAGAAGTAGTCGCTACAAACTTGTTTTTAAACATCTATGTTTAGCCGTGGTGACCATCTTGAATTTCCGGCCGACCTGTAATTGTGCTAGGATCAACTAGACATCAAGAGCAACATTCCTGTGAAGTTTCATGAAAATCCGTCTAGTAGTTTCAGAAGAGTAGTCACTACAAATTTTACTATACAAACTCTATGTAAACAAAGATGGCCACTGGTGCCCAGGTTTAATTTTGATTCAAAATAATTTTCGACAAGGATCAACATCATGTCATGCTGATCATTTTAGAAAAAGTCCCATATCAATATCACTCACAGTTTTCAAGAAGTAGTCGCTACAAACTTTTTTTTAAAAATCAGTTTTTAGCCATCTTAATTTCCGGCCGACCTAAAAAAATTCTGGGATCAATTAGACATCAAGAGCAACATTCCTGTGAAGTTTCATAAAAATTTGCCAAGTAGTTTCAGAGGAGTAGTCGCTACAAGTTTGTAGTATATAAATATATGTAAACAAAGATGGCCGCTAGCGGCCATGTTTAAAGTCGCATCGAAATAAATTTCGACAAGGATCAACATCATGTCATGCTGATCATTTTAGAAAATGTCCCATAACAATATCACTTACAGTTTTCAAGTAGTAGTCGCTACAAATTTATTTATTTTAAATCTATTTTTAGCCGTAGCGGCCATTTTGAATTTCCAGCCAGCCTGAAATTTTTCTAGGATCAACTAGATATCAAGAGCAACATTCCTGTGAAGTTTCATGGACATCCGTCAAGTAGTTTCAGAGGAGTAGTCGCTACAAATGTTTACTATATAACTCTATGTAAACAAAGAAGGCCACTGGCAGCCATGTTTAACGTCGAATCAAAATAATGTTCGACTCAGATCAACATCATGTCATGCTGATATCAATATCACTTACAGTTTTCGAGAAGTATCGCTACAAACTTATTTTTTAAGAATCTATTTTTAGCTGTGGCAGCCATCTTGTATTTCTGGTCGACCTGAAATTTTGCTAAGATCAATTACACATCAAGAGCAACATTCTTGTAAAGTTTCATGAAAATCCGTCAAGTAGTTTTAGAGGAGTAGTCGCTACAAGTTTTTACTATATTACTCTATGTAAACAAAGATGGCCGCTGGCAGCCATGTTTAACGTCGAATCAAAAGGATTTTTGACAACGACCAACATCATGTCATGCTGATCATTTTAGAAAAAGTCCCATATCAATATCACTTATAGTTTTCAAGAAGTAGTCGCTACAAACTTGTATTTTAAAAATCTATTTTTAGCTTTGGCGGCCATCTTGGATTTCACATCAACATGAATTTTTGCTAGGATCAACTAGACTTCATGAGCAAAATTTCTGTACAGTTTCATGAATATCCATCCAGTAGTTTCAGAGGAGTAGTCGCTACAAATAAAACTTTACGGACAGACAGACGGACGGACAGACGAACGACGGACGCCTCACCACGGCATAAGCTCTGCTGATCTCTGATAATGAATTTATCTATCGAAGTGTTCATTGCTAACGCCTTGGAGTACGGGAAGACTACCATGAGTCCCTTTTAAAACTACATCATGCGCCTACAACATGTATTAATTGGCACTTCGATTATTAATTATAATTAATTCTTAATCATGTTTTTGTTATAAAATATGACAATCATAAATAATATGTTATTTCACTCAAAATCAATCTATATATCGATCGATATAAGGTGAATATCGTAAAAGCATTTTAAATATGTAAAACTAATGTACATGCACTCTCAATATATATATCATGAATTCAAATAGATAGTTGTTTTCGTGTCCAATTCTACTCGATGCATGTTAATACTATTCATATATATACATTCATGACGCTACAATTGACTGTAATTGGTCTCCACAAGCAAGTCGGATACGCTCCACCGTTGCTGGAGAATCCAGACGGAAATATCCGAGTAATCCGATTTCGGCACGTGCGGCCTTGACAGCATCTCTGATCGCCATGATGACGGATATGGATAACAGTAAAGGTGGCTCACCAATACCCTGTATACAAAGAAAATAAATACATGTTTATAATGTATCTATTATAATGACTAACACAACTAAGGAGATATTGCAGGAACTATAGAAAACCGAATGGATTAGTTGTGATAAATGCAATATAAATCTAGATCTGATACTCTGAATTGATTTGAACAATTAGTTAGGATGCATACCTTTGAGGAGTAAACTGTGGTAACAAAATCGTGGTTTTTCATCAGTGTAACATTGAACTTCCTGGGTATACTCCTGACATTGGGTATCTTGTAGTTGAGTGGACTACAGTTCATCATTCTGCCTTTCTCGTCCACATACATGTCCTCTGTTGTCACCATCCCCATTCCCTTCAAAGAATGGCAGTATACTTATATAATCAATACTATTTAAATACATGGCAACAATTCGATTTAAAGACACGGCACAAGTACTAATTAAAGACAGGACAATAACACTGTTTACAAAAACGGCAAAATACCATTTAAAGACATGGCAGTACGGCTGATCATTTATATGTACTACAAATGTAACAGTTTACCCCCTTAGGGCATTTGAGCAATAAACAAAGACAGTTGCAGACACGAGTAGTCAACATCTTATGAAGTCAACATGTAAGGTTGACACCTCATAAGGTGATGGCTATGCATCGTATTCCAGGCAAGACGGGCACGAAACTAATATAAGAAAACTGCAAAGACATCCGTCACGAGAACACTCACGCCAAGGACGGAGGCAGGACACCGACCGGATGACGTAATCTAGTCAATACTGACCTTATCAACGGGCTGATATGGAGAATTATTGGTTCAATAGTCCGTGTTTGGGAAGGAAAAGGCAGACAAACGTCATAAGTTTGACATTTATGACGACATTTCATCAGTGATCACAGAACAAATAGGATAACTCTTGTGTGTCGGTGTATCCTTGGTCTGATTTTCTTATCAGTCAACCTTTTCCGCAATTTTTCTTATTCTTATTTGATATACCTGTATAAATCCACCTTTGATTTGGCCAGTGTCTATTGTATATATACACACAATACCTGCATAAATCCATCTTCGGTTTGACCAATGTCTATTGTACATGTACACACACACCTGTATAAATCCCCCTTCGGTTTGACCAATGTCTATTTTACATATACACGCACATACCTGTATAAATCTCCCTTCGGTTTGACCAATGTATATTGTACATATACACATATACCTGTATAAATCCCACTTCGGTTTGACCCATGTCTATTGAACATAAACACACATACCTGAATAAATCCACCTTCGATTTGACCAATGTCTATTGCAGGATTTAAACTCTTCCCACAGTCCATGACTATGTCGGCTTGTAGAACCTGAAAATACATCCATTGAACACTTTTAAAAATACAATATCGTCACCTTAGTATAAAATATGGATATGTGTGTATAGTTTTATTGAGATCGTATTACTTTTAAGTTCTTAAGAAGTCTAGTCATTACATCAAGGATAAACCTAGATTAGAGTCTGAGCATTGACACCTTGGTGTTTCCTAAATTTGATTCATTCTAATTTTTACTTGTTTTGTAAATTGTCAAATTTAATGAATGTTAGCGCGATTCATGATACCAAAAAGGCGCTATGACCATACTTAACAAAGGTCAGAATGATTTCAACTAGTCAGTTTTATACCTTTTTATCAAGGACAAGTTATTACAGTGAAATATTAGAGCAAAACAAAGAAAATATATATAGATCTGCTCATACAATCTTATAACGTAGCACGTCCAAGTTTTCTTCTATTTTCAATGTAAATATTGGGTATTGTTGGCCGATAAAAAAGGAACAACAAATGCATTTCATTGCATTCATTATGTTTTTGTTGTTGTTGATTTGAAGAATGTAATGCATAAATGTAAAACAATGTTATCATGTCTTAACCTGCACAACTGAGGGCTTTATTTCTCAACGTAAACAGAATAAATTCAATGTAAATTTTTAATCAAAATTGAAATGCTGCATTCTAAAATTGTCTAAATGGAAACGTTATTTTCTCCTTTTAGAATGTAAGATGAAATTATTTTGCTTCAAATTAGGGAACAATAGTGCCAACAAAGACACTACAAAGTTAATAGTATGACATAGTTATTTGATATAATGACTCAGTATCGTTTTATATATGATGAAAGAAATCAGACTGTATAATTCATTATAATATGTTCGTGCTTACATTTACTTGTTTACACACCCGTTGTTGGACACTTGTTGATCTTTATATACATAGTTAATATGTTTTACCATATCATGCCTTATTTGTAAATAGTCTTACCTATACTTTTTTATCGTATCTTGATTGACTATTTCAGTGTTCATTTTCATATTTTTTGCGCACAATATGACCTGTTTGTGTGGGCGTGCCGTAAAACACCATTCATTCATTCATTCATTCATTCATTCTGAACGAATGAATGAATGACATTGCAAATAGAAGGACAATCGGACGTATTGCGCTATCAGTTTTGTTGAGGATACAAGACTATTTATAATGAACCTGATGTTCCCCTGTCAGGACGTCTACTTCCACTTCTGTACAGATCACACCGTATGTGTAGTAATCATATGGTGAGCCGATTCTCTTCTCCCTGTCATAGGTGGGACCTTTCTCTTTTCTGGAGGAAGAGATCTTGAACTTATATATCCTGTTATATTACATCCAATTGTATATGTTTCATTAGTAATAACTTTGTCTAACTCAGTACAAATACAGATCATAATCTTCTTCAACATTTTATATTTATATCCATGTGACACACTGTCTGATTTATACTTTTTAAACTTCAAACTATTAAAGAAACTAATCCACCAAATAACGTCAAAAGTTAACTAAACAACCGTTTATCAAGAGTCTGTTCAGTTGTTCAGGTCATATAATAATGGATATGTGCCGATTAAAAGTATAGGTTAATTCAATGATTCTTAAAATACCCGCATTGAATATGCGTAAAGTGAATTAAGTTTTGTGGTTTGACCTGGCTGTTTTAAGCCGTTTATATTGTGTCTAAAGAGTTTGGATTCTCAAAATATGCAAGCTATGTATATACCTACTCGATAGTGGTTTTAGAAATGGGATGACAGTAGGGTACGTGTGAGGTACGGTGCACCCTAGAACCGGTTTAAACCCCCAGTGGCCTTTGTTGCCACTGACCGTTCCAAGGCGGTAGCCGTATTGTCAACCATTTTGTGTTTGTGATGTCGTTTGCATTTTTTATTACTTTTGCCTTCTCGTTTGTCTGTTTGGGTGTTTGTTTTTGTGTTTTGTGGTTGACTGTTGTCCTTGAATGCTGCTTTCCCTGTCCGATATTTTCATCTTTGTATAGAAACTCTTAATTTGACTCTCCAGTTTTGCTGTTTGACCTGGCTGGTTTAAACGTTTATATTGTGTCTTTAGAGTTTGGAGTCTCAAAATATGTAATCTGTGTATATACCTCCTCGTCAGTGGGTTTTGAAATGGTGTACATTTGTTGTAAAAGTTGCCTGAGGATGGCTGTATAGCGACTTTGAGAATAGTTTACCTGGAATATCCTGTTGCCATTAATTGCACTCGATCAAAATAGGCCTTTAAAATCTGGAATTAATAACAAAAACGTGAATTATTATTAAATGATAATTTCCAAAGCAAGAAATAGTTCAATTAAACTTGCTTTAAAGAGTATATCAAATGATGCAGTATATAAACAAGTTTGCCTCAATTTACAAGTTATATATCAAATGAGTACCAGAAACTCGTCTTATCCAATACACTACTTGCAAACATTCACCATATGGCATTGTTTCATAAATACATACTGATGTTTCAGTGCTACCTAAGTGCTTTTTATTTCACGTGCACGTTACAATTCATTTTAGTTCGAATGGTATAAATTATTTACCAGTTCTTCCCAAGATGCATCAGGATTTTTTTTTCGGATTGGATCCAGTCGCTCCTTAAGTGTTTTGCAAGCATCCTGTAAAACATGAATCGTACCCAATGGGGAGTCGCATAGTGAATCGTTGTCAACTTATTATTATCTCCTATAACAAATACAAACTCAGTTTACAGAGCTCTACTGCAACGTATAGAAGGTAAGCCAGTATAAGTACTTCTCCCAGGGAGAAAATGTGAGTTATGTGTTTCTAGACGATGGTAGCAGCATGCTGACCTGAATTTACGAGTCAAAGCCTCCTAAATATGCGACTGCATTGTATCACTGTATAAGAAAGTTGGATAATTTATACCAGCATAATATAGATATCAAATGGTATCGAACTGAACACAATATAATGAAGGAATTGAAGCCCGATACTTATATTTAATTGAGTTCAGCTCAACCCGGGGCTAGGAGGCGAACGGTACCAAGCATATTTCACTACCTTTCATGAACAGTCTCAATCAAACCGAGACTGCAATATTTCGTATTTGTCGTGTTCGGCCGTTTATTCTTTTATCTAAATAATTAAAACCATACTACGTATGGTCAACTACTGATTTTTGTTAATATAAAAAAAACGAACAACAACACTGAAACCTCATTCTCCATAATGACCAGCACAACCCATAGACAGATAATTTGGAGATATTCATTGCTAGATCATACTATATATCACCATGAATCTCAAAACTCATTATGTCTGAATGTGAATATAATGATTTCAAACAATCTTCCTCTTTTATACTAACAGGCTATCTTTTATCGAGGGAAAATCTTGATTTTGTTTACATTTATTTGCTGCATAATCTAGCATCATATATTTTATAGGTATATGCTAACCTATACATTACGTGGTCCCGCCTTAATTCCATTAAGCGATGGGAAAGCTTATATTAGCAGGATTTTATAACGGATATTTTGACAACAAAACTAGTTTAAACAATTTATTTCACTGAAAAAATGTGATAACTTGTTTAAAAATACCTATTAAGGGTGACCACTGCTGAGGTTTTGGATTTTTGCACTTCCGGAAATTTACATTTGTTATATTTCAAAAATTATAATAAAACTGGAAAAAATAATTATACAGTAACAAACTCATGCCCAATAGGGATATTTTAGTGCAAAAAAAATGAAAATTTTTTAGAATGTTTTTTTTACCTCACATTTTGTGCCCAAAATTGACAATTTTTAACATAAGCCAAAATGGGGGGTAGGGGTACAAAAGATGGTATTTCTCAAAAACCGTTTAAGATATTCACTTAATTTAAACTTTATTACAAAGACATGTGTTAGGATATACAGAGACAGCAATACAAAGTATTGTTCCTATTATTTGTTACAGACCTATGCCGTTATATGTCAGAGCTCGTCGAAATCTAAAAAAGCACAATTTTTTCTCAGTTTTAATTGAATATCTTTCTTATATGCACACCGACCCCCAATTTTTATTTTTTCATTCTAAAACTCAGGTCTTATATATATTGTAGACAAAATATCTCAAAAAGTTAACTGTTCCTTTATCATGAAAAATTGATTTATCACAAATTTAAAAATGCAATTTATAGTAAACTGGGTGGGGTAATGACAAGGGATGTAATAATTGTTCAGATGGTGATAAAAATACCACAACTCTTAATTTTTCGTCCTAAAGTATGAACTATTACCTTAAAAAAGACGGAAAATCGATACCTGTTCTGCAAACCACACTACACACATATAAGTTGCCATACACAATTTTCAGCTGATTCAGAATTTAAAACCACACTGTGAGAGTGTATTACTAAAGATTAATTTTGCGAAAAAGTTATATCACAGACCCATCATTATTTTTCCAGAAACTAACTAGTAATATGTTAGTCTTCATAAAAAACAGGGAAATTAAAAATTCTTACTGTTCTGATATTCACCAGAGGGCACCCTTAAATGTTTTAATTTTACAATATGTAAACTTTTTAAGCCGAAACTAAGGTTTTTATTTCATACCCCAGCCAATCCCGTTTTCTCTTCTTGGAGAAGGGGTTGGATAGCGTATGAAAGCTAATACTCGGACCACGTAATGAGTTTTATGTTGATTTTAAATATATAACCATTAGTTAATTCATTATGTTTTGTACAGGTTGTATGCAGATAAATACAGTACTTCTTGGATGTATCAAGATTGCCCACAAGTGCGTGGTCAATAATGATCACATACTGTGATAATTGCCGATTAATCTGCAGCAGGAGCATGCTTCCCTGTCACTTGTATTTGGAGGTTTAAGTGCTACACAGAAGTGTAAATCAGTATTACGGTAGTCTAGCAATAGTTTTAGTCACATGCCTAATATCAAGCTAGTAAAATTTACTAGCCTGAGGTCTGTGCTACAGTGCAACATATATAGCACATATGTCAGTATTCACATATCACTTGTTTGGATTTAGCGCTAAAATAAGGCCGCAAATCAGTTCGGCCGGTAGGTAATGAAGCATATATCATTTCTACAGAAGACACAATATAGCCGTGTCTGCAAATCTGTATTTATTGACGGTTTTGGCTATTGGTCAGGTACCTATACTCTCTTTTACTACTTTTACATATTGCCATGTTTCTCTGTACGAGACACGTGTACACAGTTCAACTAAATGTAACTTACCAAAACAGCAGGACCATTCAGGTCCGTACCAAGACTCGCTGTTGTGAGTAACTTACCAAAACAGCAGGACCATTCAGGTCCGTACCAAGACTCGCTGCTGTGAGTAACTTACCAAAACAGCAGGACCATTCAGGTCCGTACCAAGATTCGCTGCTGTGAGTAACTTACCAAAACAGCAGGACCATTCAGGTCCGTACCAAGACTCGCTGCTGTGAGTAACTTACCAAAACAGCAGGACCATTGAGGTCCGTACCAAGACTCGCTGCTGTGAGTAACTTACCAAAACAGCAGGACCATTGAGGTCCGTACCAAGACTCGCTGCTGTGAGTAACTTACCAAAACAGCAGGACCATTGAGGTCCGTACCAAGACTCGCTGCTGTGAGTAACTTACCAAAACAGCAGGACCATTGAGGTCCGTACCAAGACTCGCTGCTGTGAGTAACTTACCAAAACAGCAGGACCATTCAGGTCCGTACCAAGACTTGCTGCTGTGAATGAAGAGTTGGGAATAGCATGTGTTCCAGTTTCATTCGTGTAGATTTTACTTATCGGGATACAGAGAGTTCGTGATGCAATCTAGAAATGCGATATAAAAACGGATATAATCTGTTACTATCTATGTGGCTAATTTACAGCCACAGACAACTTGTAAGTATCAAATACAAGAATAGTATTAAATAATTTCTTTACCTGACAGATGCGTAAAATAATGTGTTTATACCTGAGTTGGCTCTTTTGGGTCAAAATCAATCTATATAAACCCAAAGAATGGGACATGTTACAGATGTTGAACGCCGATACGTGGATTCTGTAGTTACCGTTACTAATGGCATAAAACAAAAACAACCACATCATTAAGTAATAGTAATTGTGATAGAAAGATAAGCCATCTATCCGATGTGTTGGAAAGCGAAACAACAAAGCCCTTGGATATAATATACGTAAACTCAGTAAAAAGTCGTGCTTTCACACGAGTCGTTTCTGGATATATTTTTCCCGCAACTTGCAAGGCATCTAAAGGTTCCCATTATCGCATATAATAAACAATCAGTCTGAACAGAGATAGAACTATTTAGAAAGATACAAACAACAGACTTATATGACTTTTGGTAAGTAAACGCACCTGAATCATCTTCGTATTTAAGCCCTGTCCCATCTCCACGCCACCATGGGTCACCAGAACAGTACCGTCTTTATATATGTTCACCAAAGCACTGGCCTAGAAAACGAGTGTAACCTAATGTTTGGAATGACGCTTAATACATGGACATGATCTCTATACCAAATATCGAGTTAATGCTACAGCTAACAACTCTCAGTGGAGCATGCGCAGTCTTTAGTGTTGATATCGGCAGTCTGCTTTGAAGGTATGAAACCACTAATTATTTTCCCCATAGACACCAATGTTAAAATGTCCCATATTAATGATTTGCTGCAAATTCAACTCAAGCATGGATAATGCAGCAGTGTAATGTTCATATAGAAAACTAATTTTCCACTTGAAAAATCACCAGGAAAGGTGGGTCACAAGACATGTAAGAAAGTTCTTGTTTGTTTACTAAACAGGTCAAGGGTACAGCTGACTGTTTTCATTGCTCACAAAGTGTAAGCATAGAGTCGAAATTTCGAAAATGTTCATCAGTGATCCAGTAAAACCTATTAATACGCTTCTTATACATACAACCACAAAATCGAATAGAAATGGGCAGTTTTCCCCTACTTCTAATGCCCATTTCCATCAAAAAAGGAGGGATTGCTTTTTATTATAGGAACTACATTGGACTACACCTCGGAGGCTTACATGCAACTAGTGGTGGTAAACCTGGACCTGCGATTGTGAAGAGCTCTTTTCGATTGGAAGGTAAGAACGGTACTCGTTTCCGGTTATAACATAAAAGTAATTGTCTGTGTCTTTCGTCAAGATCATACATCACCAATTCATTTTCGAAAGAAATAAAACAATTTAACATTATCAATATTTGCTCTGTACTGAGTCCCCCAATAATATGAATTTTAGGCACTGCCTAAGACCGAGCAGAGCTCTTAAAAGTAATACTTATATGATATATCGGATCACATATAAAATTTAACTTGTAAACCAAATATTTTACTCTTAATAATTATTCTATATTGTTGTAATAAAATACTTACCTATCTTAAGTCTCTTGTCAATCAACATATGAGTAAATAAATTAATTGGCTATTCATAATTTCGATCATCAAAATCAGCTGACCAAGCAATGGCCTAGACATTTGACACACCTCTAAATTGTGGTAGGTGGTAAACTCAAACTCGATCTTTATCATAGTTTGTTTGTTTGTATGGTGTTTTACGTCATTTTCAACACATGTAAGGTTATATACTAGTATGACGGTCGATTTTTTTGGTGTTGGAGGCATCCACCCACTTTTCCTGGGTAGAACCACTACTGTAAACCTCCCGTCATCCGTAAGAATCGACACTTCCTCACTTACAAATCGACCTCCCAGTGGAATTCGAACCCGCAGCGATGAGAGGTGAAGGTTTAGAATGCAACGTCGTTAACCATTCGACCACGGAGACACTTCGTCTTTATCATAGATGTTCAACCAAGTTTATTGTAAAAGTTAAGGTATTTACGGTGTGATTTTTTTTAAAACAAAATTTTGAAAATTATCTTATTTTTACTCTTTCAACTCAAGAGGCACCTTTCCTGGGTTTATATTGTTTTCCAGAGAGAATTATTTTGTATCAGACATATCTTTTTGGCAGCTACTACAAACAGTGTCATTGAACATTTTCAATTCAGTTCTTCTTTCTAGACAAATTTCGCATTTAGAAAAAACGTACGACATCTGTTCTATTTCAAAGGCAAGTATAGCATCCATAGCAAGGTTGCATTTTTTATCTTTCTGTAATGGTGCAGCTTCTGATATGTCATTTATTTGATATGTTTTGATAATATACCTTTTTTCCCGTTTATTTCTCAATTCCCTTTTCTTTGATTCTGACTGTGTTTCGTTTTCAAGAGGTTTTGATTCCTAGTTTCCTACATAAAGATTGTATGTCATTGGTTATATTAGAGTTGGAATTTGAGTCCTTATTTGGTTCAGTATATGGTGTATTAATATAATTTTCTGAATTATGTTTGCTCTTGTTGCCATGCGTGTTTTCGGTGGATGATATTCGCTTTTTACTTTTACTACTATCAGCGTCACTAGAACTTGAAACTGTTTATTGTTCAAAAGCAAGTCAATAGTTGTACATGACAATTCTCCTTCATTGGTTGAAAAAGAATACATGTGATATTGCTCTGCACCAAACTCATGTTACATTGATGTTGTAGCCTAAAATGGTAGACACAGTTTCAATCTCACAAGCTGTGGCCCACCCTTGACCATTTATCATTTCCCTCTCGTATTAAAGTTTGGTCATGTCAGGACTGTGGTAAATTTGGACTAACTCCTCCATGCCAACCCTGTTATCAGCAATATTATAAAAGTATTGCCTTTTAGTGAGGTCGATATGTGTATATATTACATATTTGTCTGTGATTTGTATAGGAAATACTGGGAATAGAAAAGCTATATATACTCGTTTGCTCTACTGGGAAATATCTCCCTGGTGTAAAAAGGCATTAATCATTAGAAATATTAATAAAATCATTTTAAATTATGTAATATATAGTTTAATAAACAGTGTTTTTGAGATACTGAAAATATCGGTATTTGAGATACTGAAGATACTGAAAATATCGGTAGAGAAATGGCCCCTATATAAGAACTCGTGCTCCGGACTCGTTCTTATATCGGGGCCATTTCTCTACCTCGGGAGATATTTCCCGTATCTCAAAAACACTGGTTATTAAACTCTATATCACTTTTCTCAGGTCGATAAATACAACACATATCGACCGAACCTAGAAGGCAACAATTATTTTATTATTATATCAAATTATTCATGGAATTTTTAATTTTTGGAATTTTGAAATGGAATTTGAAATTTTGAATTTTGAAAATTTGAAAATTTGAAAATTTGGAATTTTTGAATTTTGAAAATTTGAAATTTTGAAATTTTTGAATTTTTATATTTTTAAATTTAAATTTTTTGAAATTTTGAAATTTTGAATTTTTGAATTTTGAATTCTTGAATTTTTGAATTAGTTTAATTTTGACAACCAATAACAAATAATAAAACAACTTCTAATGTTAAGCATTCTTTTAATGAATATCGCTTCATTCGTAACTACTTGTGACGGGATTAGCCGAACTAGTACGAATACTCCAAACTACGAAAAGAGACAATCGTCCAAGCGAAACAGACTGATCCCCTGATGATTTGAGGAAAAACTCCGAAATTGCCGAACACAATTTCATCAATGGCGGCGCTTCCGGTGCGACACAGTTTTTTTGCCCAGCCAGCCTACGATTTCAACATTTGCACATGTGTTACCATTAGCCGATCATCGTCGGCCGGCTGCGCCGGCCGAGCTCTGCTCGGTATAAGCAGCTATATTTCTCATTACTTGCTTAGGAAGAACTATCTTGATTGTTTTAAGAAAACACAAACGCTATATGTTGAGTAGGTTTTAAACTTTCTGTTTGAGCCAAATAATGGTGACCCCCCTTTAAACAGTTTGCTTCATGTGAATAATGAATAAACCCGTTTTAAATTATTCACTAATGATAAAAAAGTGCAAATTTCCATGATAAGACCTTGAAAGAAAAGTCGTCAGCAAGAGTTGCATGTATTCATTTTTATCAGTATTTTTGTTTGTTTATCCTAACAACCAATCAAATGCAATATTTCTCGTTCATAGTTCAGAATTAATCCTTCAGCTATTTTCTAGCTAGCTGATTAAGGATCATCTTTGGTGTAGTCTGATCTCAAGACCATCTAGTTGTATTGATGGCAGTTCCTTGCTACGGAACTTTTATCATAAACAAAAAGATCTCTCAAAAATGTTCGTTTAAATTGCTGTTTATGAGACAGCATACCTTACTTCAAAAATATTGTCTCTTCGTTATCTTGATAGTTTAAACAATCTGGTTTTCACTGTAAACATAAACCATATCAGCGAAACATGACTTGATTGTACCACTATTGCTATTGAATGGGTACACCTTGGAATATGACAATGGTGAAGCTTGGTAAGACTAGAATCCAATACCATTAAAACGTCACTTATGTCACGTGTAACTTACCACCGCCAGTAACAATTAGGTCAGAGTTATATGTCATTGATAAGGAAGTGGTTATCAGTTGAGCGATTAAGTCTACATACAGAACATAAGAACGATACCTGATGTAAAAATGCAGAGCCTTTACCAACACCGTACTTGCACGTTGTCATGACGATTCCACGTTTCTTCCATCTGTTCTCACTAAAACATTTGAAATTGAAATGCATGTTAGCATATGATTAAGTGCATGGTATTCTTTTGATTGTGGGGGATGCAATGATCTGGTTTCCCCGTGTGTATTTGTACATAACTTTGTCTAAGCTCCCGATGTTTACTAAGGTTTCATTTAGTGACGTATTCTGACATTGATTGTCGCACTTCCAAATACACGTCTTACAACCATCTCATATCTATAGTTCATGCTTCACATTGTTTTATGTTTTCGCCGTAGAAAACTAAATTGTGTAACAAATGTTCTGGATATTACTTTTAATTATGCTAGTTAATCTGCATAACTAGTATTACATACATGTGTGTTAAGTTCACGTGCTTGCATCATATGTACATCATTTATTGTAAGTGTGTCCAGTCTTTAAAGCGCGATGTCGTGTATTGACATGTATAGACCAGTAAACGAATATATGAACAATTAAATATGTCTGACAATGTGTATCTCAAAATCATTGCTATGCTTTTATGTGTTAATTAGCTAACAACAGTACTCTAGCGTTTCCCTTTTCATTCTGATGACACAATTCATTTTACAAAATAATATAATAAATATACCTTTGCATGTTAAACTGTTTTATTTCTTCACAAAATAATATATATAGTATACCTTTCCCTGTAAAATTTTATTATTTCTTCACAAAATAATATATATAGTATATCCTTGCTTGTTAACTGTTTTATTTCTTCACAAAATAATATATATAGTATACCATTTCCTGTTAAAATGTTTTATTTCTTTACAAAATAATATATACAGTATACCATTGCCTGTTAAATCGTGTTATTTCTTCACAAAATAATATATATAGTATACAATTGCCTGTTAAAGTGTATCATTTTTTCACAAAATAATATATATAGAATACCATTGCCTGTTAGATTGTATTATTTCTCCACAACATAGTCTATTAAGAATAATGTTGATTGTTAACATGTTTTATTTCTTCACAAAATAATATAAACAGTATACCATTGCCTGTTAAATTGTGTTATTTCTTCACAAAATAATATATATAGTATACCCTTGCCCGGTAAACTGTGTTATTTCTTCATAAAATTATATATGTAGTATACCATTGCCTGTTAATTTGTGTTATTACAGTATACTATTGCCTGCTAAATTGTTCACAAAATAATATAGACGGTATACCATTGCCTGTTAAATTGTTTTAATTTTTTCACGAAATAATATATACAGTATACCCTGGCCTGTTAAACTGTTTTATTTCTTCACAAAATAATATAAATGATATAGTATACCCTTGCCTGTTAAATTGTTTTATTTCTTCACGACGCTGTGCGTAACGGCTCTTCTCTTTACACTGCGCCCAGAGTTCCCGCAATGTGCAATTGACTAGTTTGGCTCCAATAGGTGTTGTGTCACCTTCTTTGTAGAGATTGATCTCTCTGACCTGAAATAAACATCACTTAGTCTTATAAATCAACATCACTTAGTCTTATAAATAAACATCACTTAATATTATAAATCGAAATCAACATCACTTAGTCTTACAAATAAACATCACTTAGTCTTATAAATCAACATAATTTAGTCGTATGAACATCACTTAGTCTTATAAATAAACATCACTTAATATTATAAATCGAAATCAACATCACTTAGTCTTACAAATAAACATCACTTAGTCTTATAAATCAACATAATTTAGTCGTATAAAAATAAACATCACTTAGTCTTATAAATCAACATAATTTAGTCGTATAAAAATGAACATCACTTAGTCTTATAAATAAACATAGCTTAGTCTTATAAATCAAAATCAACATCACTTAGTCTTATAAATGAACATCACTTAGTCTTATAACTCAGTAGTGTTTTTAACAGAAGTGGAGAACGTCTTCCTAAATAAACAAAAACAAAATGTACAAAAAGGAAAACGAAACGTATTTGAAAGTGTATACAATATCCTGATCGATTTTGATTTAATTTAAACATGATATTGACATAGATAATGCCACTGAGACAGTAATGCCACTGAGACAGTCCCAAGTTCTTTCAACATAATTAGGCCCCGTAAACAGCACCTTAAAACGCAGTTGATGACCATTTAAAAACTGTGCCTTGATGCAAAGGAATGATATGTTGATAACCGCGGATAACACTAAACATATCGTAACAATCTTTAACACCATCAATCTTTAAAACTAAAAAATGCGTCCAAAAATGGAGAGTAATTAATAAACATATTAAACACATTGCGACCTGTTTTTCATTAATTCTGAATCACCAATAAAGTGTTTGTATAGCTAAAATGTGTGCTTATTTTGTTTTTTCAAAACAGTTAAATAAGTGTTACATAGCTATAACATAGATTCTGTATAGAAATATAGAAAGGCTATTGAAAGCAAAATCTGCAATCGGACCTCTATTTTTATATACTTGGTCTAATCAGCCATTGTGAATTCTATGATTAATGAGCAAAGTATATGTAAACGCAATTATAAGAGTAAATAGAAACATAGACAGTATGAGCTACCACAAACATAAAAGGACTGACAATAGGGGTAGGTCAGTAGCAAAATGGCCGCTGGGGAAGGTGGGGTGAGGGGGCGGGGCGGGGAGGGCGGTGCGTTAAACCAGGTTCTATGAAACACGCTTTTCATGTTTCTTCAAATGAGCAGGTACCGTTTGGAAATAGGTCTTTAACTTCCACGAACCCGTTAATCATAATAAGACAATCACTAAAGAAGGCGAATTAGAAATATACGGTATCCCGGTGTACCATGGAGGTACGATGACCCTAGCGAAACACCGTAGAAATAAAATCAATTTACGGTAAGTTTCTAAACATTGTGTTGTTTCCAGCATGAGGTCCAGAATAAAACAAAAACCAAACCTCCTCTTGCGTCTTGTCTAAGACACATGCCATATGAAATATGACCTCCTCCATCAGAAGCATGCCTTGTGGTGTGTCGGTTGCTCTTAACGCCGTGTTGGGGGGCGTGTTAGTTCTGCATACGTACCCTCTACCATTAACTGTAGGGAGCTTGAAACCATTTTCAAAACGCTCCATGCAAGATGCCATTGTCTAAATTAAGTAAAAATAGACTTTATTATTTACACTTACTGTGTTCTTGTTGTGTTAACGTATATTAAAAGTACAGATATGTTGCGCGTTTTCTTTTTTAAAACAGTATTAAAGCTTAAATATTCACTAAATAATCTGAGCAAGTGCATTAATATTAAATATATAAATATGGGTTTATACTGGGTTACTTAAATTTATTCCAAAGTTAGCTTACACCATCAGCCAACGCAATTAAAGTAAGAGATATATAAAAGTAGATACAAAAGTCGAACAGGTTTAGCATTCATGAACTACTGTCAACCAAAAACACGCACAGAAACAAGCAATACTTACAAAGATGAATAAAAGGCCAGATATGACAGCACACAAATGAAAGGGAATCTTAAGTCAAGAAAAATAAAACAATAAAACGCTTACACCGCAGGAAGCATCCTGACTATATCCACCATTACTGTATACTTTCATCTCTAGAGACGTTATGCTTCCATTGTTCATGACGCCTACCTGTTAAACATGAATACTCAAGCTTTCATAGTCATGATTAAACACTGTTATTAAAATCCAGATTAATATTTAAAGCTGCTTACTTATATCTAACATCTAACATATTTTACAATATTCTGATGAATATGAAAATGAGAAAAATGGTCTTATAGAACAGCACCCAAACAAGAGTGTGAGAAATTAAATACACAATGAAATGGACCATAAACAACATAACACAACGAGTGATAAAGACAGAGAATGGACTGGGAATAAGGTAGACTGGTTAGCTTAAAGCGATTTCATGTGTACACGACTTCGCTATTATCTTGTCGTCAGCGCTCAAATTGACAAGACAGTGTATATAAAAGTACATCCCATCAGAAGTATATCTCTAATAATAAAGTCCACATCCAGTGAAATTAGGAAACGATACACGTATATAGCATTGTAGAACTATATGAAACAAAATCAGAAACAAAAACCTCATGATGTATACAGAAATGTACTGAACAACCACAGCAGTTGCAACCAAAGAGAAAACCAGTCTAGAGTACGACCAGAAAACCCCGAAGGATGAAAGTTCATTCACCAACCTACCCCTGCAGGGTTTAGATGCAATTATGGAGTCCCACGAGTTTTCTCGGTCATTGCAAAAGTGAAAAGTGATTTTTTTTAACCTTATAGTTTCCTATAAATGGATGTCGTTTTCCTGTAATCGCCATGTCAATTTCTCGTGGTAGGACACATCGTACTGGTCTTTTAAGTCTGAAAATTAGAGAAAATATTAGTAACGGTCAAAATCAATATTCTTTAAATAAAACCAAATTAGTATTAGTTATGTAACTTATTACTTCAAATAAAGCATACCTATACATTACACTAATATGTAATTAATGTATGCACTTAATAATTTTAAGAAAAGTGCAGGCTCTATATATCTTAATATAATTATAATATAGATGTTGTATATACATTAATTATTCTATCTAGTCCCTTACTTGTGTGCGGCTATAGCGACTGGCCCTGCAACCATCATATTTCTGGAAATTTTTCCCCCAAATCCACCACCTGCATATTATAGCAATAGCTCATATATTAACAAATATGGCGACAAAATAGATATTATAGATAAAAATAGTTAGACTTTTTCAATAAATCCAACCTGGCGCAATGTATTTGATCTGTGTACTTCTATGAATATTATATGTTGTTATAATTTATATTTGCATATTTGTTTAATAAGAAGGATTATTGTTTACTCAATAATCTTGTTTATTTTGTGTCAAATCATGTTTTTGATTTAGTACCTTTGGTACTTTGATTTCTTGTATTTTTCATTTCCGTTAATTTTCTGTAATTGGTAATTCGGATTTCTACTTCCGGTTTACTTCCTCTTCCGGTTTTGTTGAACAAAAGAAGCAGCAACACAATAATTTTACATCGTTAAATCCTAAACATCAGTCATGTCATAGAGAGGAAAGCTGAGAGTAGATGAGTAAGGATGAGTTTAAGGAATGCCGAGGAGGAGCAATCCGGGGTTTCGTCTGCGAAGAAACCGAAAGAAAGCGCAGGAACAAAAGCCGAAAGGGCAACAAAGTCGAAGGGAAAGAAATTGGCGCCAAAGGGTCTTGTTTCGGGGTTGGACAGTGATGATGAAAGAGTAAGGCTGTGGGCGATGATGATGACGACGACGACGACGATGGAACCGTTTTGAAGGGTAAAGAGAATAAGAATCAAGAAAAAGCTGTTGATTTTGATTTTGAAACGATTTTTAGGGTGAACGTGTTGGAGGATGGCGTCCGAAAGCCCGAGCTGGTTAAGCTGGGCGAGGACGGGGTATCGGCCCATGTTCCTATAAAACTAAAAACTCGAATGTGGGAAAATCGTTTTATAAATCTGGCCTCCTTATTGGAGCCAAATTGCAGTATTTCTGCAACATCTTCAGAAATGGACAGTGTTTTTCTGCTAAACGGGGAAGGCAGGTTAGATGTCAAACCTACAGAGTCGAAAGTAAAAATTTCGTCAACTGAAAAATGGACCGATGCCTTTTTAATTTTTATTGGCATATATATACCGAGGCATGTTTCATGTGCATCGGAGTTGATCAAGTACATGAAGCGGTTGGTAAAGGCTCAGCATGGCTCAATATGATGAGCAATTTAGGATGAAGCGGTCATTGCAATTGAGATCATGGAGAACAATCAATTCTGACTTTTTGTTAAGAACTATGAATTCTCCCAATTTTTATTTAGTCTCAGTTCATCCTGTATCCACAGTTCCAACGCCGAATTGTAGAGGTTTCAATGCAGGTTCGTGTACATGGCTAAGATGCCGTTACACACATGCATGTGAGTTGTGTGGAAGTAAGACTTATTGCATGTTTTGCTGTGATCAATCTTTAAAAGGGTAGTTTTCGTGGCTTTCACGGGCGATACAATGATGGATCAAGAGGTTTTGGACAAAGAGGTAGCTTTAGGGGCAAGTCGTAAGATCACCTTATTTGACCTTGGTAAGACACCGGTAAAGGTTGGCGCACTAAAAAAGGCATTAGAATTGTATGATAACAAAGATGTAGCTTACGAATTGGCAGATGGTTTCGAATTTGGGTTCAGTTTACATTACACTGGTTCAAGATTACCAACTGAGTGTAATAATTTACCTTCAATTAATAAGCACATAGATACTGTCGAAAAGAAAATTGCCAAAGAGGTTTTAGAAGGCAGGGTTGCTGGCCCATTTTCTAAAAGGTTCAATATACAAGTTTTGATGAGGCGGTGCACACAGTGCAGGACATGGGCAAAGGTTGTTTGTTGTTTGTTGTTTGTTCGCATTTTGATCAATTGGGTTTGAAGTTTTTGGTCAGTAGTATGTGGATAAGATGCTAGCAATGGGTTGTTCGATTATCTGTGCCCTGATTGAGAAATTTTCTAATTTTATAGAATTTCTGGTCAAACACAGAGCCCGGGTGGGGGAACTTAAAGCATTACGTGCATGACTTTTTACATGGTCTGGCGTAAAAACACAAATGATTGCTTGCACATTATGCATGTCTTTTTTGATACAGCTCAAAAAATGATAGTACGAATACCTCTTGAAAAGTTGTTGGAAATCAGAAGTAAGGTTAAGACAATGATGCTTCAAAAGAAGACAACATTAAAGGAGATGCAATCACTGATTGTTCTGCTTAATTTTGGTTGCAGAGCTATAATCCCAGGGAGGCCTTTTATTCGAAGATTAAATAACCAGACCATGGGTTTGAGTAAGCCTTATCATCATTTGCATGCTACGAAAGGAATGAAAGAATATTTGAAGAGGTGGCTCTCTTTCTTCAACAATTTCAATAGTGTCTCCGTGTTTCATGAACGGTTTTGGGTCTCAAATGAAGATGTACAGCTGTTTACTGATGCCTCTGGTCTTTGTTTTGGTGCTTATTTCTGTGGCAGATGCATGTTCAGTGAATTGCCAAAACAGTGGCTTGATAGTCATGCTGCTGATGACATTACAGTACTGGCGATGTTTACAATTTTAGATTGTGTAGTAGTTTGGGACCGTTTTTTGCGCAACAAAAAACTATTGTTTCCTTCGGACAACCATGCTGTTGTTCATATCCTAAATACTATGACATCAAAATCCGAGAATGTAATGTCCATTTTAAGAGAGTTTACTTTACAGTGCTTGAGATACAACTTGGTTGTAAAGGCCAAACACAGTATTTTAACAGATGCTCGTTCACGTTTACAGGTACACACATTTCTACAATTGGCACCAAATTCAGAAAAAGAACCGTATCAAGTATCAATCCATTTTTGGAGTAAATTAAATCAAGCGTGAATAAACTTACTGCAGCCAGTTTGTCAGAAAATACAAAATCAGTTTATAAGGGTACTATTAGGAAATGTAAATCATTTAGAGATATTTATGCTCTTGGTAGTTCATGGCCAGTGCCAGTGAATCAAGTAATATGGTTCATTTCCTTTTGTATAAGAAAGGGTTTTCTCCGACATCTGTTACTACATATGTTTCTGCATTAAGTTATATCCATAAACTTAACAACTGCCTTGATTCTATTGACATTTTCCTGGTTAGAAAGATGCTTGAGGGTTACAGACATCTAGACAGAAGGAGCGATGTCAGAGCACCAATAACCATCGACGTTTTACGAAAAATAAATGCAGCTCTACCCCGTGTCTGTTACGATAATTTGGAGGCTTCTCTATTTAAAGTTGTCTTGAGTTTGGCTTATGTCGGCCTTTTAAAGGTTTGCGAACTAGTCTACATTACGTGGTCCCGCCTTAATTCCATTAAGCGATGGGAAAGCTCCATACTAGCAGGATTTTATAACGGATATTTCGACAATAACACATGTTTAAAAACAGTTTTTACTATGAAAAAATGCGATAACCTTGTTAAAATCACCCATTAAATGTTTTAATTTTACAATATGCGCACCTTTTAATCCAAAATTAAGGTTTTAATTCATACCCCAGCCAACCCCGTTTTCGCTTCTTGGAGAAGGGGTTGGATGGGGTATGAAATGTAATACTCGGACCACGTAATGATACAGACTCGAAGCAAGCAGAGTATGCGTTGAGACTAGATGCTATTAAACTACTTTTAAATGGGTCGCACATAACAGTTCCTATGCGTAAATCAAAGGGTAATCAATCAGGGTCGCCTTTTTTTCTTAAATTAAGTGCACATGCTGACAAATCAATTTGCCCTGTTCATTTGATAAATGCATACATGTAAAAAAGACCACACCTCCAAGGTATTCTGGTACGTCATGCAAACTTAAAGCCTCTTACTAGAAGCCAATTCAGTGGTGTCTTGGCTAAAGCAATACAAATTTTGGGTTTACCAATTTCAGTGTTTAAGAGCCATAGCTTTAAAATTGGTAGGGCAACACATTTGGCTATAGATGGGGTTTCTTGTCAGAGAATACAGATGATGGGAAGATGGAAAATTAATGCATATAAAAAATACATTCGCTGCTAAATATAACAGCAATACAAATTGTTGATTGTATCATATTTTCCAGATGTTAACATCGTTGGGGATTCTCTTATCTATTGGGCAGAACAGAGGGCATTGTTCAGGAAGAGAAAGAATTTTAATTTGGATAAGCTTGGTGTTAACATAATATGGCGAGGTCATAAGGATCAAACCTGGAAGGACCAACCAGACAGGCCAACATTGCGGCAAGAATTTCAATGGATTAACTTACACCAGAGAACCCCAGCTATGATTATAGTACATTGTGGGTGTGGGGGTAGGATGATGTTCTCAGCACATCCGCTCAAACAAGAGCTGTCGGAGAACAGCGCAGCTCGACTATTCGATTTTTCAGAGAATAATAAATTATATAGCTAGTATATACCATCAAACAAAGCTAAAACAATGTGGGGTGGGGTTGGGGGACGGGGCTTGTATAGGAACTCGGGCCGATATAAAATTATGCGAAATTTTATTATTGTATCTGTTTTAATTCAAAATTGCTTTGGGGGGTGGGTGGGGGCGGGGGATGAGGGTGGAGCTGTTATCTGGTATTTTTTATTTGGCCTCATTTCATTTTTTTTATTGATATTTCATCTGTGTATTAATCTAAATTGTTTTATACATAAATGATAACGTTCAAATTAAAATATTAATATCCAAATAATGGAAGATAAAATGAAAACATAGCTATGTGTAAGAATTGACCAAAACAACACAGAAATATGTAAAAAAATAAAATCAAGATCAAAATATTCCAGTTTTGAGTGCGTGTGTGTGGGGGTGGGGTTAGGGGAGAGGAGAGGGGGTGGGTGTGTGAGGGCAACATGTATGTGTAAGAAGCTATGTAAGAATTGACCAAAAACAACACAGAAATATGTAACAAAACAAAAATTATATAAAAATATTCCAGTTTCGAGTGTGTGTGTGTGTGAGGGGGATGGGGGTGGGGGATGGGAGCAACAATATGTGTAAGAAGCTATGTAAGAATTAACCAAAACAACACAGAAATATGTAAAAATAAATAAAAATAAAATAAAAATATTCCAGTTTCGAGTGAGGAGGGGGACAATTGACTCCCTTGTGAATTGACAAAAGCAACACAGAAATATGTAAAACAAAATGAGTTACGAGACGGGGGGAGGGAGTGGGGAGAGGTGGGGGAGGGGGCAACATATATACATGTGTAAAAAGCTATGTGTAAGAACTGACCAAAACAATACAGAAATATGTAAAAAAAAAATCAAGTTGGGTGTGGAGGGGGGGGGGGGGTTGAAAGGCGCTATGGGCGGGGTGGGGGAGTATGGGCAACATATATACATATATGTGTAAGAATTGACTAAAACAACACAGAAATATGTAAAAAAAATATCGTTCCGAGTGGGGTATGGAGAAAGAGACGGGGGTGGGGGAGGGAGGCGGGGGCAACACTATGTGTAAGAAGCTATGTAAGAATTGACCAAAACAACACAAGAAATATGGAAAAGTAAAAATAAAATAAAAAAAAAATCCAGTTTCGAGTGGGGGGAGGGGAGGCGGGGGGTGGGGAGGGGGCAACATGTGTAAGAAGTGTCAAAAGTAACATAGAAATATGTAAAAAAAATAATGAGTTTCGAGTGGGGGAAGGGGGGAGAGGCGGGCAACATATATATGTGTAAGAAGCTATGTGTTATGTGTAAGAATTGACTAAAACAACACAAAAACAAAATAGAGTTTCAAGTGTGTGTGTGAGGGGGGTGGGGGTGGGTGGGGGGTTGAGTGGCGGGGGCAACAATATGTGTAAGAAGCTATGTAAGAATTGACCAAAACAACACAATAAATATGTAAAAAAATAAAAATAAAATAAATATATTCCAGTTTCGAGTGTGGGGAGGGGAGGCGGGGGGTGGGGGAGGGGGGTGGAGGGCGCAACATGAGTAAGAAGTGACAAAAGCAACACAGAATATGTATAAAATAATAATGAGTTTCGAGTGGGGGGGGGGGGAGAGGGTCAACATATATATATGTAAGAAGCTATGTGTAAGAATTGACTAAAACAACACAAAAAATAGAGTTTCAACTGTGTTGGGGGGGGGGGGGGGGGGTTGAGATGTCAGGGGAGGTGTTTGGAGGGGGCAACATATATGTGTAAGAATTGACTAACACAACACAGAATTATGTAAAAAAAAAAAAAAAGTGTGCAGGGGAGGGGGTGGAGGGAGTGGGGGCGGGGGTGGAGGAGGGAGCCCATGCCCCAGTATGAGTGAAGTATGAATTGAATTGAATGTTGTTTAACGGCTCATCAACACAGTATAGGTTATTTAGAGCCGCCCCAGAGAGAGGGGAAGGATACATAGGAATCCGGGAACCTGCCCTACTCTTATTATCGAATATATTCCTATGGTTCTTTAACGTGCTCGGAGGATAGACCGATACACGGGACCGCCCGGTTTACGTCCCCATCCGACGGACGGGGCTAAGGGAAAGTGTCTTGCCCAAGAACACACCGACGGAACTCAGTGGCACCACGGAGGATTGAACCCGGGGCCTTCGGTTACAAATCCGCCGCGCTACCGACTGCGCCATGCCAGCCCTCGGGTGAAGTATGAATAAGATGCATAATGCTATAATAAATCCCAAACCAAAATTATAGATATATACTTTCTTACATGCAAATCTAGATCTGCCTTTATTGCACATTTTATGGGCCATCACTATTTGGGTTCCATGGGAGCCCAGAATTTGCAGAAGACAAAATTACTTACCCAACCATTTACAACATACTATAAGGAAACCAATTCCCAAATTTAGTTCAGCTAGGACAAGAAATGTAAGAGATATAGACCTGTAAACACAGCTTACACGCAAAATTTGATGAAACATACACGTTTTAAGGGCAACAATTTGGGTTCCATGGGAGCCCATGGGTTACAGGGACAAAATTTATTAAAGATAATGCTATAAGGAAGCCCATGGCCAAATTTGGTTGTGCTAGGATAAGAAATATAAGAGATATAGACTTGTAAACACATCTTACCCGCAAACCTTGATGTGGGACGCCGACGCCGACGCCGGGGTGATTACATAAGCTCTCTTATTCTTCGAATAGTCGAGCTAAAAATGGGTCGATTGGTAAGCCGTGATTTCAAATCGTTATTTCGCACCACCACAAAATCATTGATTGTTTGGTCTGAGATTCTACGAAGACTCCACTGGAGAGGCGCCTCTCCTCAATCATCTTGGAAGGCGATAGACAATAAGAGAGTTCGTTTCAAAAAATTAGGAAGAGAATCCGTTATGCTTCACGCCAAAGGTAGATCGATAAAGCACGAGATTACAGCTGACACACCTGGTTCTTTAGGCCAAACGATGGTTGCCATTTGTCGGATGTTGGTTGTGACATGTTTCTGAATTCATTACAAGGAGCTATCGAGCCCTTTTTAACATCAAATATCTTGATCTTTAATTGAACCGCTAAGATTTGGTGGTCAACTTACTGCTCTATATTAAAACAGTAAGTTTCTGTGGCGGAATTCTAGCGGTTGACATTCACAGTAATTTTAACTCAGTAAAGTTCTCTCCTGGCAATATGGCAAGTTCTGCTGGCATTAGTATATATTGATAATTTTGGATTCCAGTGAAATTGGGTTTCCTAGTTGTCTGGTTGTAGATTTTTCAGCTGAACAAGTAAGGCATAAAGCCGCATCAAGTAAGGCATAAAGCTGCATCAAGTAAGGCATGAAGCCGCATCAAGTAAGGCATAAAGCCGCATCAAGTAAGGCGTAAAGCCGCATCAAATATAAGGCATAAAGCCGCATCAAGTAAGGCATAAAGCCGCATCAAGTAATTCGTAAAGCCACATCAAATATAAGGCATAAAGCCGCTTCAAGTAAGGCATAAAGCCGCATTATGTAAGACATAAAGCCGCATCAAGTAAGGCGTAAAGCCACATCAAATGTAAGGCATAAAACCCCATCAAGTAAGGCAGAAAGCCGCATCAAATATAAGGCAGAAAGCCGCATCAAATAGGGCAAAAAATGCCGCATGGCCAGTGGGCCGCTTGTTATTTAATTACTGCTGAATTATTCAACCGTAATGGCAACACATTCTTTAAAAGGTCATATTTATGTAATGTGTGTATCTAGCCGCTCTGGTTCCGCCTTCCTAAGCACAAAGGGCCATGTCCATTTCTGCCAAACATTACTTAATATATAAAAGAGACGAAAGTTTTAAATACAAAAATTAGTTAAGAAGAAATTACTGTTATTTAATTTTGTCTGAACAAGACATTTGGATAATCCAAGCGTTTTGTTATCCATGTGGTGGTACATTGTCTAGGCAATTGATTTGGTGTCATACAATAAATACTGAAAAGGGAGATCCTTTGGAAGCAACACACTCAACAAAGAGAATAAAAGTATCACACTCTGTTTTATTGAGTCTGTACATGAGTGATAAAGTAAGAAGCACAGTTCACGCCGACTAGCACCGGTTTAAGTCGTAATTTACTTCAAAGCCACCTATATTGGACTAGATATATTAACATATATTTAAATGTAGTTTGTATAAATGAGATATAGGGTACTATAGAAACCACAGCGTCCGAACGCAATGGCATCGTAGGTCCGCACTGTACTGCAAACAAGGACTTGAAAGTTCAATGAAAGAGACAAAAAACAACAGAAAGGGTGGTGAAGACAGGTTTACCGACTTGAAACGGTCAGTAGGCAATAAGGCCTACTGGTTAGCTTGAATCGATTTTATATGCGCACAATCCTCGCTATTATCCTGTCTTTAGCGCCCAAATAGACAAGACAGTGTAAACAAAACTACATCCCATCAAAAGGAATTCTCTAACAATAAAATCCACATCCAGAGAAACTAACTAAAGAAACACATACAGAAAACATAATAAACATCTCAGGATGTATCCAGAATCGTACTGAACAACCATAGTAGTTGCAGCTAAAGAGAAAACCAATCTAGGGTACGACCAGAAAACTCGAGGGAGGAAAGCTCATGCACCCACCTCCCTTAGTTGGGGTTTCAGTAGGTACAATCATAGAGTCCCAAGAGGTAGTCCAGTCATCGCACAAGTGAAAAGTGAAACGTAATGACTGACTGTAGAGGGGTCAATCACTAAACATGCAGTGCACTGTAAAACCAAAGGGTTATATCCTTTTCGGACGAACTTCCTGATTAAATTTGTAAAGCGGTCAGGAAACCGGTCAAACCCCTTTAACTTTCGAAGTTTATAGACCACATCTCCATAAAATGAGGGTTGTGATATGCCTAAATCATGTTATATAATGTACCATATTTAACTACTTACCTAGTCTCCGTACCTTGACTGACACCTTGTTTCGGGAAATGTTTAAGGCCTCACAAATATAGCCCTAAAATATAACTCCAATATTACTTAATATATGAAGTAGGGTAATCTCATTAACACATAAATACATGGTGCCTCACATACATAGTCCTACAAATATAACTCGATTATTACTAAATATATAATGTAGAATAATCTAATTAACACATATTAAGTAAATGGATTTTTTATTTATTTTAATAAAGTACAAATTATTCCAATTTTTAAATGATACTTTAGTTCATAATAGACTGAAATGATAATGTGTTTAATACTGACTTCCATTTTAAATATTATTAAACATTTGAATATTAAATTAGTATAATATTCACCTCACATTGATATAACCATTTCTCCATCATATGCTAGTAAACGTTGAATGTTTTCACCCGATTGTTGAAGTATTTCTGTAATGTAGCTTTACCTGATTTTGCATAACAAATTGCGATGTGCAGTAAATGTCAAGTTCGTTAAACTCCATCCTTGGTATGGCCAATGCCGCCTGAGGTTCCATGTAGAAGTGTTCTTGGCAGCCGACTGTATACTCTCCTGAACAACAATATAAACACATGGCCAATATTGTCCTAATATATGTATAAATCAAACAAGGTAAATGGATCCAGCAGGTGTGCTGTCAATATTTCACTATTTCTGATAACACTGAACTAAAACTATACTTGATAATGCGCGAGGATATTTAAAAACAATACAAAATATCACACTTAAGCTACGTTTATAGCCGATATAAACGTAGCTTAAGTGTGATACTTTTTATTGCCGATATAAACGTAGATTAAGTGTGATATTTTATATTGTTTTTAAATAACCTCGCGCATTATAGCCGATATAAACGTAGCTTAAGTGTGATATTTTATATTGTTTTTAAATAACCTCGCGCATTATAGCCGGTATAAACGTAGCTTAAGTGTGATATTTTATATTGTTTTTAAATAACCTCGCGCATTATAGCCGATATAAACGTAGCTAAAGTGTGATATTGTATATTGTTTTTAAATAACCTCGCGCATTATAGCCGATATAAACGTAGCTTAAGTGTGATATTTTATATTGTTTTTAAATAACCTCGCGCATTATAGCCGATATAAACGTAGCTAAATTGTGATATTTTATATTGTTTTTAAATAACCTCGCGCATTATAGCCGATATAAACGTAGGTTAAGTGTGATATTTTATATTGTTTTTAAATAACCTCGCGCATTATAGCCGATATAAACGTAGCTTAAGTGTGATATTTTTGTATTGTTTTTAAATAACCTCGCGCGTTATAGCCGGTATAAAACTCAGGAGATTCCTTTATTTGCACTGTCCAGTTTTATTGGGAAAGTTTGGGATGACAACAGGGTACTATTGATTGTCAACACGTTTGTGTTTGTGATCGTGTTTTGTTTCTTGGTTTAAACATATTTTATTTCTATATTATGCAACATGCATATATAAATAGTACAAAGTTAATAGGATTGGAACGAAAGAAAGCAATCTTATAAAGTTCCTCTCTTGGTATTTAACAAATGCAATTTATGTTGGTGGTTAATACAGTTTAACATCGAAATGGCTACTTTTTTTTTACATATATTATTTCGCGTAAAAGGAAAGAAAAAATAACTCGATACAAACAGGTCTTAGAGAAAAGAAAAAAATAGTGGGTGGGAGAGGGGGTGGTGGGAATAAACAACATGGAACTCTTGAATGATGGAGTGGGGTAGGGTAGAGAATGAGTTATAGTTGACAACAAGCTGGCACTCAGCTAAAATTTGAGAACAAATAAACTAAAATTGAGCTCCTCAATAAGGGAAGTAGTATACTAAAAAATTATAAAATTAAAAACGTTTACTTGCTAATAAATATATGCACAGCTTCAAACATAGCCCCATTTGTTTGGTAAGAGACCAGTGGATCTCCAAAAAGAATTGAGTGAAACTCTGCATAAGGGCGCAAGTGCATGCATAAGTGCGTCTCTATTTATTTGGTATATCGGACAACTGAAGTTAAAATGATGAGTATTTTCAATTCGACCACAGCGACATAGTGGGGAATCAATAATGTTCTTTAAGAATAGATCGTGACTGAGGGAACTACAATTATTTTTGTTTCTTATTATTCTGTGAAAGCTTCATTTCCTGTTCGACATTTATATCTTCTATTACTTGAATGAATAGTTCATTGACATCTCTAAGAATATCACTGGACGTAATGTACTGGACGTAATGTCCTGGTACATATAAAATGGTCTTCGTCCGAAACAAGGAGTAGCTACCATAACAATATTTCCTTTTAGTGGTGGATATCTTGGAATTTAAAGGAAAATTAAAAATTCACCATAGACCAACAGAGCATTGTGAGAAATCTGGGTAATTACATGAATGTGTAGTGTATGAAATAAAAAGGTATTGACCTCCCTTTACTGGTAAAGCAACACCAATATGTTAAACTACTTTCTTTAGTCTAAGAATATAGACAAGAGCCGGTGACTGTTCGACTACCGTGGCTGGCAACACATAGCAAATGTGTTACAACAAAAACACTTACAGAGGTGCTTATCTGTTGGCGAATTAACAACTTAAACATAATTTTATTTCGTGTAATCACAAAATCTGACAGACACAATAACTATTTGGTTGGTTGTCAGTGAATAAAACCTAGTATCACCGACAATATAGCTACCGTCCGTTATCAGATTACTGTATTGCTCTGACAATCATAACTGTTCCGCTTGCTTTAGCCCATAAGGACAACGTGTGCTAACTGAGCACAGCGTATCAACTGAGCATTGATAACGTATAAGTAAACGCCACAAGAACATATACACTGCACTCCTATATCAAACGTTTCAAAAGTCAATATAAAACAACCTAATCATCCTTTTGACGGCTATTAAAACATGTCACCATCGGTTCAGAAGAAATTGCATAAAAATATCAAACATGAAAAGAACACCACCGGTCGGTGCGTACGCTCGACATTAGAAGTATTGTCTATTTATTGGGAAACTAAGTTGAAAGGCATAATTCTGATTAATTCCCTACATAATTATGGCATTTGAGTTATTTATGTGAAAGTGAATGCATGTTTGGTGGTTCATTGAACTATTTAAGGGGATTCTCAGATATAATGAGCCATTTAATTAAAAAAGTCAAAGTTCACAAGCTTACATAAACAATAGCGCCGCCTAACTTGGCATTATACGCCCGTGTCAGGTCGATTTCACCTTGACCGTTGACCTACTGACACCCACCCCCCCCCCCCCCCAATTTTTTTTAAATAGGATTCCTTCTGTCACCTAGGGCAATGTACCTATGAAGTTGTATGAGTATATGTGTAGCTTTTGAAGTTATTGTGTGGAATATATATTCCATATAAGGTCAATAGGACCTTGACCTTTAACCTACTGACCACAAAAACAATAGTGTTTCTCTCACCATAGGTTTTATGAGTGTAGGTGTTACTGTCTTGAAATTACAGTGCAGAATGCATATTTCCATACAAGGTCCAGCTGTGACCGTGACCTTTGACCTACTGGCCCAAAAAACAATAACGTTCCATCCCTCACCTAAGGAAATGTACCTATGACGTTTTACGAATGTAGGTGTTACAGCTTTGAAGATATTATGCAGAAGCATATGTCCATAAAAGGTTCCTCTGTGTCCTTGACCTTTGAACTACTGGCCCCAAAAACAATAGGGTTCCTTCCCTCCCCTAGGGCAATGCACCGGTTTTGAAGTTATTTTGTGGAATGCATATTTCCGTATAAGGTCACTGTGACCTTGACATTTGACCCACTGGCCCCGAAAACAATAGGGTTCTTCATCTTACCTAGGGTAATGTGCCTGTGAAGTTGTATGTGTGTAGGTGTTATGGTTTTGAGGTTATAGTGCAGAATGCATATTTTTATATTAGGTCACCTCGACCTTGACGTTTGTCATATTGGCCCCAAAAACAATAGAGTTCCTGCTCTCACCTAGGGCAATGTACCAACGTAAGTTTCATGACAGTGGGTCCCGTACTTTTGGAGTTATCTTGCGGAATGCGAATTGTTTACGGACGGACATACGGATGGACGACCCCATACCATAATACGTCCCGTTTTTCAAATTTCTACGTATTAAAGGGACCATATTTTTGTTAACGTAAACGCACGAGTTGTAGAACCTGGCTATATGATGTTGTGAAATGATGTCAGACAAATATATAAGTGTAGTTTCAATCCTTTATGTGAAGTAGTTTTGAAGATAAAATCTTACATACACATTTTTAACCAAGTATAAAAGAGGTTACAATTTTGGTGAAATAAAAGCATGAGTTGTAGAACCTGGCTGTATGATGTTGTCTGATGATGCTGTCGGAATACGACAGTTTCCGAGATACAAGTTTACATACAAAACTTTAACGAAATTTAAATATACAAGGGGCCATAATATTCTTTTAAAATAAATCATGAGTTGTAGAATCTGGATGTATGATGTTGTCTAATGAAGCTGAATACATGTGTGAAGTTTCAATCCATTATGTAAAGCAAACGTTTGAGATACGAAAAGAGTGTGGAAGGAAAAATTTGGAAAACGCCGAACACGATCAATACAAAATGCTTTGCCCTCAACGAGAAAAGTATGACGAAATCAACAAAATGGAATTTAATTGAAATTTAGTTGGAAGCAGAGGTTATGAAGTCTGCGTATAACAAGTTACAGTCAAAAGACTAAATTAAAAAGCAGACAACATATTCTAAGGATGATTAAAAACAAGCTTTAACCAATTATCTAAGCATAAAATGGTCCATAATTTTGATGTTGACTACCGATGCCAAATACATGTTTAAAGTTTCAATCCATTAAGCAAAATAGTTTTCGAGAAATAAGCTTACATATACAACTTTAACCAACTCTTATAAAGTATAAAAGGGGTCATATTTTTTGCTAAAATAACAGCATGAGTTATACACCCTGACTCTATAATGTTATCTAGTGATGTCGAATACATGTGTGAAGTATTAATCCATTATATAAAATAGTTTTGGAGTAAAATTACAAAACAAAATGCCTGACAAAAGGCGTACCTGTCAGAACTTGATCTGATTCCTTAAACATCTGTTCCACATCACCATCAACAACCGTCACAGGTTTACCGTAATATGACTCTGCGTTAACAGCATCCTTTGCATTTAAAATTAAAACAAGGTATAACAGTTGAAAAAAAGACGTAGCATTCACTGAAAACAGTCAACCACAAAAACGCATTCGAAACAAACACAACTTACAAGGTAAAATAGAAGCAAAGTAAATGATACCACAAACATAACAGTGTTGGCAATAGGGCGCCTTCAAACAGTCAATGACAAAATGTAAGTTCAGAGAGAGAGAGAGGGAGAGAGAGAAAAAAACGCAGAGAGAGAAATCCGCGCCGGCGACGTGAATTATAGCTATCCATATTTCGAATTAAAAATAATCATAATTTACGTTAATGTGGGATATCCGTGACTTAATTTAAAGTTTCTATAAATCGATGTTTTATCTTAGATGTTTTATAAACAGTATTTCATTTTCCGATATCATCGAAAGGCGAAAACTTATAATAGCGGCATATCCATGTTAACGCCTCTTGCAAGTCACACAACATGTGAAAGGTACTTTAGTAAAGATACATTTTCAGTAATCATTTCCATTCAAATGCTACTTTTCATACCTCTATAGTCAAAATTGGTTTCATATCTTCATATTCCACTTTAACCATATATGAAGCCTTTCTGGCTATCTCACGCGTCTCTGCTAGTATGCCACCAATTGGCTGACCAACACCGACTACCTGTAAAGTAATAACACTTGGACATATTTGTTGAATATCTAAACCATGCCTTACGAAAATAGTTGACACTGTTTTCTATCAATTACCATTATATCCCACTAATTCGAGCGAGTGGAGAGCTGTGTCTAGTGGTAGAGCGCTGGACCAATGATCCAATGATCCAATCGATCCAGGGTTCGATTCCCGCCATTGCCATATGCGTTGTGTCCCTGAGCAAGACACTTTATCTGCATTGCTTCGTACTGGTTCTACCCAGGAATACATCGAGAGTGATTCAAATAAGTTCACAGAGCTTCGTTACAATCGATGTAAAATAAGTAAGTTTAAACTAAACTAATACGAGCGAGATAAGGTTTTGTCAATATAATTTCGCAATGTATTATTGTATGGCAATCGACAGAAAACAGCTCTTTCAATTGTGTGCCGAATTGTGTGTATACAGACAGTTGCGACATCATATATACCCACGATCAATGAAAACGCACCACAAAACAAATCCTTTTAAGTTAGAATTTGAAGCATTTTGGACAAAATGTGATAGAATCCATATAACGAGTCGACATTTAATATTTTTACGTGCATATCCGGTTTTAGTGCATTCCAAATTGGTTTTCTTCAGTTAGATAGCACAAATAAATCGTTTTCTCAAAAACATTCAGGGCATAGCACGTGCATTTCCGGTTTTCTTCAGTTAAATAGCGCAAAGAAATCGTTTTCCTTAAAACATCCATGGTATAGCACGTGCATTTCCGGTTTTCTTCAGTTTAATAGCGCAAAGAAATCGTTTTCCTTAAAACATCCATGGTATAGCACGTGCATTTCCGGTTTTCTTCAGTTAAATAGCGCAAAGAAATCGTTTTCCTTAAAACATCCATGGTATAGCACGTGCATTTCCGGTTTTCTTCAGTTAAATAGCGCAAAGAAATCGTTTTCCTTAAAACATCCATGGTATAGCACGTGCATTTCCGGTTTTCTTCAGTTTAATAGCGCAAAGAAATCGTTTTCCTTAAAACATCCATGGTATAGCACGTGCATTTCCGGTTTTCTTCAGTTTAATAGCGCAAAGAATCGTTTTCCTTAAAACATCCATGGTATAGCACGTGCATTTCCGGTTTTCTTCAGTTTAATAGCGCAAAGAAATCGTTTTCCTTAAAACATCCATGGTATAGCACGTGCATTTCCGGTTTTCTTCAGTTAAATAGCGCAAAGAAATCGTTTTCCTTAAAACATCCACGGTATAGCACGTGCATTTCCGGTTTTCTTCAGTTAAATAGCGCAAAGAAATCGTTTTCCTTAAAACATCCACGGTATAGCACGTGCATTTCCTGTTTTCTTCAGTTAAATAGCGCAAAGAAATCGTTTTCCTTAAAACATCCATGGTATAGCACGTGCATTTCCGGTTTTCTTCAGTTAAATAGCGCAAAGAAATCGTTTTCCTTAAAACATCCATGGTATAGCACGTGCATTTCCGGTTTTCTTCAGTTAGACAGCGCAAAGAAATCGTTTCTCAGAAACATTCAAGGCATAGCACGTGCATAATACTGGCAGACGTCAAACAATAAAAAGCCGAGTAAAACCAAATGGAATTTATTCCGAGACAGATTAATGCAGCCTGAAATTTAGTGGAACCGTTTTATTGTATGATTATCCATAGAAAGCAGTGTTAAATGACAAGGTAAATAACTGCGTAACTGCTTGTCTTAAAAGTCTACCAATAAAAATGTAAGACGAGTTAGGTATCAAGATTTAATACTTAAAAAATAGAAAATATTGGTTCAGCAGTTTTATTCCAATTGGTTCGCGAATAATCCAACAGCATACACATATGGAGTTAATGGTGCGTTTTTATTGACACGTCAGTATGTATTGCTCAAAGGTTACGTAATATAAAGGAAAATGAGAGTAATTGAAAAACGTATATGTAATATATTTTAGATTTTTAAAATAAGATGTAATTCCGTTTTGTCAATCTCAATATCATATTGAATCAATATACTACAAATCTGTCTTTTTTTAATTCTAGACCTAGATAGCTGTGCCATCACTTCCACTCCCCATAGGTTATATTTCTTGAGAAATATAAATGAAAGGAGGCCAGTTTGTAATTTGAAAAGATCGATATATCATATTTCGCAATGTTCAAAAACTGGATTAATATCAATACATAACACAAAAGAAATATAATGCATATGATATATGATGATTTGAACGTGTTCATATTGAATTTGTAGGAAACGATTTTGGTTTTATTTTGACGAGTTTTTACGATTTAAATTTTTTACAGTAGCGAAACGTCAACAAATGTTTAAAACACTACTAAACGCGATGAACTTCAGGTCAAATTCAACACGTGCTTCTATATGACTTTGAAACATTTTGCAAACAGACTTTATAAAATAAATGTCAATTAACAACTATATTTTTGTTTTTTTAATAACATGTATTATTTCAATTAGATGTAGTTAACTGCAGAACGTGTTCATCGTCAAGTAAACCTATGCGTAACCTAGCAACTGTATTAACATGTGTCCTTGTATCGACATTAAACGACATTGTTATTGACAGGTGAAACATAATTAATCTTGGTAAAGAGATCATTCTGAATTTTAAGAGAGCCTATATACCTTCTCAGACGCAAATATTTCTTCATCACCATTGCCTCCCCACTTGTTATTACCGGGTATGTCGCGGTGGTCTACATAACTGTGAACGCCATTTAACTGCAATGCTTCACTGGGGTCTACACTGATTATCCGAGCATGTGGACGACTACTCAGCACCAAGCACATGGACAGTTCACCTGGTGTAATAACAAATCCATTAGCAATGTACATGTGTTTTAACTGATTTTGTTAATTGAAGTTTCACATTGCTGTAAAGTTCGAATTTCTGCATGTTTGCTGTTAAATCATGACATGGTGACAGGGCAATGTCAATATAGCATTAAGTGGTGTGGTTGTATTAACAATAATAAATGACCCAGAATTAAAATACATAATACATACGAGGTTTTTGTGTATAGCTTGTTTCGGACAAATAATCTTTCATCCATTTTATGAATAATCCTCACACACCCACTTTCTGTTTTCCCCACTAATTTAAGTTTTATATTTAGAGAAAATGGAGTAAACACACTAATAATAATACCTTCAATCCTTGGCATATCGTCCAGATACACTGCCTGGCCAGATACTATGGCTTCTGACGAGACGTTTGGTACAGGCCTGCCGAGGGCATCTTCCTCAGGTTGGTCAGGCTCGATACACGGGTCGTAATATTGACTGCTAGTGGCTGGAAGCAGCTCAATTGGAGACAGTAACTTGACATCGGTCGAAGAGCTAGACTGGAATAAAAGTGCCATGTTTATGTTATGTAATTATTTAAACTACTGCTGGTTACATATTCTATAAAGAATACACACTAAAATATCACGTAGGTATCATAAATAGGCAGGTACAGGATTAATTGACTTCATCTTACATAATTGACATAGAATTCACTATTCTAACGCACTCAGTGACAAAACTCCTACAATCCGATTGGTTGTCATTTACAAATTTGCGTCTATTTAATGATGCATAATTCGTCACAAATCCAGTCATGTGACATTAAAACGTCAAAAACGTGACATCATCTATTTTTAAATGACACGTGATAAGCAGGACGTAAAAGCGATTGTGAGAAAAACTCAAAAACACTGAAATGCGTTAGTAATGGGTTAACCAGTATTGAAATGTTGTCAACAATTCAATATTTCAATACAGTTAACCCTATATTTTATCACAAAACGAAGAGTACTTTGAAATGTTCACTTATTCCGTATACGACTTTAAGCAATTTGTTCGTTTGACATTTAGTAATTTATGAATACTCTTAGTAGATTATTACGCAATGTCTTGAAACACATGAAACGTATAAAACATACCAGTTCCGACTGTACTTTGGTGAAGAATCTGAAGAAGAAGGCTGCAGCAACAGCACACTTGTAGCTGTCTGGAGACTTGTCATTAGAATCAGCAAAATTATCAGCGAGAGCATCGATAACGTCATGCAACAGCTTCTCGTCCCATGATCTGATTATGGTTTAATGTTTTAAGTGAAGGCGATTTGCAGGTATGAATTTTCAGTTTCAAGTATTAGTAATTGTGCGTTTAATTATGCGATACGAACAGAAATTCATCCTTAATAAAGAAACAAAATACAATTTAAAGTCTCGTGTCGTATGCTTATATGTATGTGGCGAATTAGACATGTTAGATGTTGTTTCATTAAACTGAATATAGCAAGATTGACATGGTTCAATTGTCGAACGGTTCTATTTAAAGGCACACTGTCCGTAAGTAAGCAGATATTAACCAAATAACTGATTTTATTCAGTGAAATGTATGCATGAAAACATGACCATAGACCAAAATAGGTCTGTAGTAATATACGAGTATTCGTGAGTTTGAAAAAAAATGGCCCGTTTAGCTCAGATGGGAGCACACTCTTATTACCCGCGAGTGTAATTTTAGTTTGGGCTGCGAGTTCAAACTCATGAAGCGGTACCTCTTTTTTCTGCTACTGAATTCCGTCAGTCTTGTTTTTAGTTAGAAAAATAATCAATAATGGTGAGTGTGTAATGTTTGTCAATGTAATTGTTTTGTGTTTTATACGCTAAAGGTTACGGACATTGTCCCTTTAAGAAACACTAGTCCATTACTAAGTACAATGTTTAGTATCAATACGTTTCCATCTAATCTAACTAGTACTTACTTTCCGACGGCAAGTGACGAGACATTCGATGCAATAATATTCTTCTTAGCCACACCTCCAAAGCACAATCTAACCACCATTAAAGCAATAAAACACGTTGAATATTCGCAAAGAGAATATTAATTAAAGAGGGTTGATTTAAAGGAAAACTAAATATGGGAAAAACACTTAACGATGATATGAAAGATATAGACAGACATATACTATATAATATGTTTGACCATACTAAAGAAGCAAAAATATATACATCTATAATAAAGTGAGCAAACGTTATATTTTCAAGAATGCGAAGGATGAGTGAAAATATACTGAGTGTTATCACTTCGAGATGAAATAAAATATGTTACGACCAAACAACAAAAGTAATGTTCTTTTTGTGTTATACCTTATAAAATGACAACAATTTCTAAAATACCTGACCAATTTCAAACACTGTCACTCAATTTCTTCGTTAGAACTTTTCCAAATCTAAGTTCAATATATGTAACAGTTATTTCTAAAACAAGTTGTTGTTACATTGAAAAAAGTAGTTCGGCAGTGAAAATAAAACTATATTTCACAGTATGAAATTTACTCTTTTATTTCACTGCAAAAATGCAGAATTCCGTATTAAAATAAAAGACAATATATCGGTATATTATTATTTTACTTATTTTAAAAAATAAAAAAATATTATAATGAATCATACAGTTAGCAATGCTTTGTTAAAAGAAATCACCGTTTACCTTAAGTGTTCCACTGTGTTGTTTTCCGAAACCTGAACGACCATCCCGCTGTTTATAATAGCCAATGAAAATGTGCGACGTTCAGCTTGCTTAAAAAAACCGCTGTAACTTCTCTGAAAATTCAGAATATGAAATGTAGTACCTTGATTGTTATAACCGTTAAACATTGTAAAGCATCATATTTAAACTGTGTAAATATGTGTATACATATATATGTCTTGTTGACCTTTTCATGACGTGGTCCGAGTATTAACTTTCATACCCCATACAAATTCTTCTCCGTGAAGCGAAAACGGGGTATGAAATAAAACCGTAATTTCGGTTTAAAATATTGCATATTGTAAAATTAAATCATTTAATAGGTAATTTTTAAAAATGCATTCAAACATGTTTTATTGTCGAAATATCCGTTATAAAACAATGTTTATATAAGCTTTCCCATCGTTTAATGAATTAAGGCGGGAACCCCGCAATGTTAAACGGATGTATTACAATATATATACAATTGGAAGAATAGATATCTATCTATAGTTGTATTTTTTTAAAACATTGAGCAAATGCAATGTAAAGGACTTTGATCACGTGAAAAAAGTTCCGATGGGTGTGCACCACTTTTGACTCACAAATTTCAAAACACCGATATTAAAGTGTTTGAATATTATCAAGAACAGCAAAGCCTAGATTTTAAAAAGTTTGATAACCTTTTAACACGTATTCATAAATGACATTTATAAATGTCAGCATCGGAAAGTGATATTTGAATAAAACAAATCGCTGGCCCATATATTAACATGCAGTGTACAGACGATGTGAAAGCAGAATTCATTTACGAACCTTTGAACTATGAAGAACTGTAACTGACGTGATGACTTCGTTGTCATTTATTTGGATATTGTCCAGTGGAATCGTTCTTTCGCCATTGACTGCCCAAATACAAAACAGTAATATTAACGTACTACGGATAATGATACTACGGACGACAAATAAAATGAATGATTTTAAGAACAGACGTCCAATGTTACTTTCTTTTAAATTTAACCAAAACTCCGACATGTGAATGATAATATTCGTAATATTCCGAAGGCTGCACGATTCTCTTTTTTTAATTTTACCTGAAGCTAATGTGACAGATGCATCAAGGGCTGTCATCAGAGTGATAATATCTGAGTTTGAACGTTCTGATAGTATACTGCCACTTATGGTCTGAAATAAAAGTTGAACACATTATTGCCGAGAACAATATTGTATACATTGGAGTCGTTTAATAAACAGCTGAATATAGTTACCATAAGGTGAGTTTTGTAGGTCAAATGTATACAGTACTAGACTACATGTGTTTTTTATTTGATGAAAAGAGTATGAAAATCGCCGAACACGATAAATAAAAAAAAGATTGCAGTCTCGGTTTGATTGAGACCGTTCATGCCCTCTAGCACCGGGTTGAGCAGAACTCAATATTTAAAATGTCAGTAGTACAGACATATTTGAGCCATCCTGAAAATGGTATGCATATGACGGTGAACATGGAACCTTCAATGAGGTATGTTCATACCATTCCATGGCCAGCGGCGTATCGTCCCTGTTTCTAACAAAATGCGTTACGCTAAACGAGAAAACAATGAGCGAAATAAATAGAATGAAATTTAGTCGGTAGCAGAGGTTATGAAGCCTGCGTATCACAAGTAACAGTCAAAAGATTAAATAAAAGGCAGGCAACATATCCAAAGGGTGATTTAACAATACTCAGAACTTTTAAAGCCTGGAGTAGTGGAACCACCTATTCGAAATTAAAGTAAGAAAACAAAAGTATTTGAGAAAGTACCACCGATATCTGGAAATAAATATCGGACTCAGCGATCTCCAAAGATCGGAACAAATACCAGTTCTGATTGCAAGAACGGGGCGACGTTTTACAGCCGCCACACTGCACAGGCAACGCTACTGTGGTATATAACAAGAGCGCCGCCTTACGGGGCATTATACGCCCGTTTTCTAAAGTGTTGATGTTAAAAGCATTGCCTAGGTGTCAGGTCAATGTAACCCTTAGCTTTGACCTTCTAACAAAACAGTAACTGATAGGGGATGTTGTTTAACCAAGAGCACTATTTGTATAAAGTTTCAAGACTGTAGATCAAATATTCGTGAATAGATCGTGAAATATTCGTGAAACAAGATCAGGTTACAGTGACCTTAACATCTGACCTACTAAGCTTAAAATTAATAGAGGTTGTTGTTTTTTAACATGGGTACTATTTCTTTAAAGTTTCAGAATTGTAGGTCTAATAGTTAATAGAAAATGTCTTAGGATTCAGTCATTGTCAGTTCAATGTGACCTTGATGACCTACTGAACCCAAACGTAATGGGCTTTATCCTCTGACCAAGGACAATGCACCTATAAAGTTTAATAAGTGTGGGTATCATATTTCTAGGAGTGTCATTTGCAATGTGTAAGTCCATATAAAGACATGGTGACCTTGACATTTAACCTACTATGCCCAAAGTGATAGAGTTCCTCCTCTCACCAAATGCAATGTATCTACGAAGTTTCATGACTGTAGGTATTATACTCCTGGAGTTTTCACTTAGAATATGTACTGGTGACCTTGACCTTTGACCTAGTGACCTCAAAAGCAACAGGGTTTCCCTTCTGACCAAATGCAATGTATCTATGAAGTTTCATGAGTGTGAGTGTTGTGGTTTCACAGTTATTTGGCGGAATGTGTATTTCCATATAAGGTCATGGTGACCTTGACATTTGACCTACTGACCCCAAAGACAATAAAGTTCTTTCTCTTTCCAGCGTCAATGCACATATGCAGTTTCATCAGTGGGGATGTTATAATTGTGTTGTTATCGCGCAGAATGCATATTATCACATAAGGTCATAGCGACCTTGACCATTGACCTGCTATCCCCAATGAAATATAATATTTTCTCTTACCAAGCAAGGGTTATGCACCTATGAAGTTTCATGTGAGTAGGTCTTATGGTTTTGAATTTATCCCACAAAATGCCTATTTCCATATAATGTCACGGTGACATTGACCTTTGACAAATTGACCCAAATTCAATAGGGTTCCTCCTCTCACCGAAAAAAATATAACTATACAATTTCTTGAGTGTGAGTACTATAGTTCCGAAGTTATCGAAAGGAATGCCTATTTCCTAATTAGGTCATGACCACCTTGACCTTTTGCCCCACTGAACCATAATCAGTAGGGTCCCTCCTCTCATCAAAGGCAATGTACCTATGCAGTTTCATAAGTGTGAGTATTATGGTTTCGAAGTTATCAAATGGAATGTCTAATTCCATATAAGGTCATGGTGACCTTAACCTTTGACCTACTGGCCCCAAAAACAATACGGCGTATCTCCTTTAACCTAGGGCAATACATTATGAGGGTAGGTTTTACGGTTTTGAATTTATTGTGGAATGCATGATTCCATATAAGGTCAATGTGACCTTCACCTTTGACAAGCAATAGGGTACCTCCTCTCAACTAGGGCAATGTATCCATTAGTTGTATGAGTGTAGGTGTTACAGTTTTGAATTTATTGTGTGGAATGCGTATTTCAATATAAGGTCACTGTGACCTTGATCTTTGACCTAATGGGCCCAAAAGAAATTGGGTTCCTGCGTTCAAAAAGGGCGATGAACCTATGAAGTTTCATGAGTGTACGGTTTTGAAGTTATCATGTGGAATTCATATTTCCATATAATGTCAGTAGCCTTGACCTTTGACCACAAATGCACTAGGGTTCCTGTTTTAAACAAGGGTGATGAACCTAGGACTTTTCATGAGTATAGGTGTGCAGTTATCATGTGGAATTCATACTTCCATGTAAGGTGATGGTGACCTTAACCTTTGAACTACTGACCCCAAACACATTAGGGTTTCTCCACTCACCATGGTCAATGTATACATGAAGTTTTAAAAGTGTAGGTGTTTCAATTATGAAGTTATCATGAGGAATACATTTTTCTATATAAGGTGACAGTGACCTTGACCTTTGACCTACTGACCCAAAAAATAAATAGGGTTCCTCCTTTGACATAGGGCAATGTAGCTATGAAGTTTAACCATATAAGGTTACTGTGACCTTGACCTTCGACCTACATGCTCCAAAAGCAATAGAGTTTCTCCTCTCAACTAGGGCAATGTAATTATGAAGTTTCATGAGTGTAGGTTTATGTCTTTTTAGTTATTGTGCAGAATGCATATTTCTCTATAAGGTCACCGTGACCCTGATCTTTGACCTACAGGCCCCAAAAACAATAGGGTTCCTCATCTCAACTTGGGCAATGTACCTATGAAGTTTCATGAGTGTAGGAGTTATAGTTTCGATGTTATCTCCGGAATGCGTTTTCTGTATAAGGTCACGGTGACCTTGACATTTGACCTTATAACCCCAAATAGGGATCCTCCTCTCACCTAGGGCAATATACCTATGAAATTATTGAGTGTAGGTTTTATGGTTTCGAAGTTATCATCCTTTTGTCTATATAGGTCACGGTGACCTTGATTTTTGACCTACTGACCCACAAAACAATATGGATCCTCCTCTCACCTAGGGCAATGTACTTATGCAGTTTCATGAGTGTCTGTATAATGGTTTCGGAGTTATCGTCCGGAATACGCAATTGTTTACGTGCGGACGGACGGACAGATGGACGGACGGACGGACAGACAGACGGACAACTCCATACCATAATACGTCCCGTTTTTCAAACTGGCGTATAAAAAGAATATGAAAGGGAAAATTTGAAACTCGCCGAACACAATCAATAACAAAATATAGCAGTCTCGGTTTGATTGGGACTGTTCATGAGTGCTTGTTACCGTTCAAAACACCTATACTTTCCTTTTTTCCTCATATTGTTACAGTTTCTTTTCATCGATTCTTACATAAGAGTTTAAAAGAATATTTATAAATACAAGCAAATAAGTAGCATTCAAGGACGACAGTCAACCACAAACACACAAAGAACAACTACATATAAAGATGAATAAAGGGCAAGATAAGAAAAGGTACGTGGTAATATAACATAATTATACAGCTTCATGTAATAGGTTACAGAAAGTGTACCACCCAGAATTTGTTAACGTCCTTGTACAAATCTAACAACAATTTGAATACCAGGGCTGTTGTTAGAAACACACTTAAAGAACTTACAACAAGAACCACAAGTAAATAACTCACAGCAACGTTTCTTATTTGCTCGCCACCATAACGTTGGACCATCTCCAGCATACAATCAAAGTGTCTCCGTTTGCTCTCTGTCAACAAGAACATGTGTTTAATTGCAATACCATATGAGGTCACTGTAAATGACCTTACACGTGTTAAGCAGGACGTAACACGCCATTCACTTAACTGCAATGCAATAGCACGATACACTGCGCATGTCAGTACTTTTACACGCAAAAACGTCTAATGAAAATACACTGTCCCAGAAACGTTTCACTACCGGATACAAACTAATTTCAAACGCAGACATGCACAGTTGGGTAAACTAGTTTCTGTGAGTTTGGCCAATAAACGGTTCTAAAAAAGAAGACCGACGAACCTGTGTTTGCGTTAAGCGTGGCCTTCACTAGGCCGCTATTCATATATATCATAATACTTTGAAAACTTAGTATTGTTCAAGTTTAATTCAATAGTCCGTTTATAAATTCATTCAATATTTTAGAAACGTATCTAATCATATAAAACATGCACATATTCAACAAGACCTCGGTCTGAGGGTGTCTCGCCCACCACGGCAAACCGCATATGAAATATTTTATTAAATTTGTGTTTAAGTGATGTCCACAAAAGACAACACATCATATGACCAAGTATCAAACAAATAAAAGCGATGTAATCATAAAAAGTTAAGTTACTGAGGTTAAGTAGTTTTACCAGGGTGTAGTTTTGGGAAAATAACGCAAAAAATGACCTTGATCTCGGTATTTTTTGCCGTTCAGTGATGTCCACCAATGCCAACAATACATATAGCCAAGTATCAAAGACATAAAGTGAGGCAATCGCATAAAGTTAACTGAGGTTAAGTTACCTAACCAAGGTTAATTACATAACTAATGTTAAGTCTGGGGAAAATAACGCAAAATATAACGTTGACCTTGGTACTTTTTGTCGTCCAGCGATGTCCACCTATTCCAACACTACATATGACCATGTATCAAAGATATAAAGTGAGACAATCACATAAAGTAAACTGGATTAAGTTACCTAACCAATGTTAAGTTCCTAACCAAGGTTAAGTTTGGGGAAAATAACGCAAAATATGACCTTGATCTGGGTATATTTTGTCATTCAGTGATGTCCACCAATGCCAACAATACATATGACCAAGTATCAAAACAAAGAAATCAAAGTTATCAGAAAAAGTTAACTGAGGTTAACTTACCTAACCAAACTGATGGTTAGGGTAAATAACGCAAAACATGACCTTGACCTTGTATTTGTTGTCGTTCAATGTCAACTATAACCAAGTATCAAAGACATAAAGTGAGGCAATAACATACAGTTAACCGAGGTTATTATCTAAGCAAGGTTGTTACCTAACCAAGGTTAAGTTTTGGGAAAATAACGCAAAATATGACATTGACCTTGGTAATTTTGGCATTATGTGATGTCCCTTGACCAAACAAATCATCTGACAAAGTTTCAGAAACATACGAGCAGCTGTTGTTGAGATATAGTTGATTTAAAATGCGGCCGCCGCCGGAAAAGTGACTTCTATGGCTAGATACCAACTATCGTGGGCGAGACCCAAATCGGAGGAAATTTTATATTCGAATTAACAGAAACATATTCCAGACTGAGAATGCATGCTTTCTACATAGCTGACTGCAAATTTAAATTAAATTATGTATGTATGTACCCATAAATTCAAGTAAAAACTGACTTGCAGCATTTCAGTTTCTGAATAGCAATTGTTAGCGTCATCATTCCTTTTATTTCAAAGTAGCAAAGAAGGCGATACAGGCACTTTTGAACTTCTTGATTTCTAATTCTTTATTTCGGTTTGAACTTTCAAATTGCAGACATTTCCTAGTGCATAAAAGGTTACCCAAAATCGTAAACGTTGTGAATGCTAGCTTACGTTTGAGCTCTTAGCTGCTTATTTTATAAAAAAAAATACTTCTTAAGATATTAGGAGAAAACACTGGTTAACAAACAAACCACTCAGTCAACTCGTTTTAGTACTTTCTTTTAAGCAAGTGTTACGTAGAACACTAACTGTTTGATATAAAACATACGGTTTATACACAATACATTGACTACTAGTAGCTACAAAATTGTTGGTACAGTGCAATCTTAAACACAACACATACGTATTCGTGTATTGTAATTTGTGATTACCTTCTACTTGTCCAGTAGGTTGCCTAATATGTTCCTCCATCTCCGACAGTGTGACAGCAGCCCCAAACGTCACACCCGTATCTGTGATAGTAACGGACTTTAAGGCAGGTATTCCTCCTCCATACAGAAGTACAGAAGAATCATTGAACTTTCCAAGTTTGATGTGAAGGGCTGTAATAAATGATATTGATAAGTGTTACGAAGCTGTCCTGCCTTAAATCTGCTAAAAGTTCCAGTGACCATTTTTAAAGCACTTTTCTTAAATGAAATAAGTATCCTTATTTTCACTTTCGTTTACATATTGTGTTTGTAAAATGTGATATAAATTTGACTAAATAACAGCATCGAGTTTCAATTAAGAATTTAGATTTTTTACTACAGAATACCAATGTCCATGAGTTATATATTATATAATATTTTAAATATCAAGAGTCAAGTGTTCGTCTATTGTGTTTTGGTATTACAAGATAATGATTAAGAAAAGTTTGTTAAAAGGTATACGCACCATACTTGACCGAATCAGTCACCCTGGACAGCCTTAAATGCAACTATATTTAATATTCAAGATACCAGAAAAACAAGTAGTGTATCAGGATAATGCAGGGTCTCCTTTACAGTATTTATAGACATTTACACCAACCTTTGTTTAGTGCTGTGAAAAGTCGCATGACTACAAATCAGTGGAGTTATTATTTACTGGTTCTTTGGGATTATCAAGCCCAATCTTTGTGGCTTTGAAGTAGAATACCTCTTAATCCAGTGTTATGGGGCGTGAGAAGTGTTGCACATATATAACCTCTTTTTACTTTTCTCTCTTGTTTGTTTTTGTTGCATTTTAGGGATCTCTTGTCAGTATGTATTATCAAAACAATCATACTATTCTCACCAGCAGTGGTGTTCCCCATGATTACAGGGGCGTGTGGGTGTTTATCCTTCAACGCTAGTAGTTCCGGTAGATTTTTCGGACGAATCCATTTCCATTTGTCTCCCTGAAACTCGACCATTCTATTGTGATAGTCTTCGTTCAGCTATAAATATATTTCATGTTTGACAATTTTTTCAGATGCAGAAATATACTGAAAACATATTAAACATTGAATATGTGAGTAATTAAACTATCCGATAGCTTTTATTACAGCTAGATGGCCATGACTGACATGACATGTCAAGACTTGCAATTGGGAAAGACGTTTAACAATGTCTGTACTGTAACGCATTTAAGAATGTATATACATGTAGTTTAAAGACTGTATGGTAAATGCTATCTCTGAATGTGCTAACCCAAATGTTAACATTTGTATTAGCATAAATAAACAAGTTCAAACTGTAGGTAAATCCAATGCTGATGAACTACTTTTAAATCGCATTTGGAAATTGGAGGTTAATTGTATTAATGTGTGAAGCTTGCAGATTGTATAATACAATTGTCTTTGAAACTGAACTAAACGCAATAATTGATATTAGTAAAATCCAAGCTGTATGTCACGGTAAATAAGGACAGACTCAGTTCTTTTAATAGGATTTATAGTGAAGGTCATTATGTATATTATGTGTAATGTTTTTAGATATTAGATTACATTGTGTGGTAGAAACATAGCTAAACACAAACGTTATTTGTTTTGAACAAAAGCTACCATTTTTTCTTTAGACATTGTTAACATATTTTTGATAGAGATATAAGTGTAGGTCACTATCATACACGTTTGAAGTATGACTCACTTTGACGTACATTCTTGGAATCTAAGCTAAGCGCAAAAAACAACATTGTTTATGTAAAATATGTACACGTACACGTTATAGGCCTAGGGTAGGCATGCCAAGAAAACAGGACAAGCCGGACAGAACAGTTACATAAGACAACATTAAGGGGAATGAATATGATACAAATAAACGAACAGTGTGTAGATGTTAGGTTGTTTTTTGTTTGTAATTGTCAACCATCAAAGCATGTATCATGAAACATTTGAGCACTAGATAAACTAGTCATCATGAGACAAAATGAACATGGTTTTAATGTTGGCATCTGTTTTGTATAATGTTATAATATGAATATGATAGACATCTGAATTAGTATGTGTAATGATCACTAAATAGAATGTTATTTCATGATTAGAATGTGAGGAATTGGGAAAATATCATGGTTAGAATATGAATAATTGGTAAATTATCATCGTTATAAACAAAACGACAACCTAATGATAATATAATAGCAATTGGATTGAAAGATTAGCGTCTGTGAAAGTAATCTCAGTTTTTAGCAAAGTAAATTTACATTAGAACAAAGGGTTTAATTTTAGATGTTTTTTATTATTGAAATCTGATCAGTAGTTAATGAGAATAAGTAGCAGTGGAGCAGACCTATTCAGTTTTAAAATCAGACAGCACCAAAAAGAGATACTTATATAGTAACACTTGCAAGTTATGTATAAAAACTAACGGGGCGCCGCGAGCTTTTAAAAAATCATGATTGCCGTTTGTCCCTTTAGTAAAGTTTAACATAAATCAATAATCAGTGACGATACCGATTTGAAACCAGTTGTATTCGTATGCTGAGATCAGATTTATAAACTGTATCCCTGAAATTTACATCTAATTCTTGTAGTAAAAACCAGTTCTACGCGCATGCGCAGATCATAATTTGTAAACTGTATCCCTAAAATTGATACGTAATTCAAGTAGTAGAAGACCCATAAAACGCGTGTATACCAATTTGACTGCGTCCCGGTATTCTTAAAAATACAATTGTTTTATTAACAGTAAATTGACGTTGATACACAGTCCAACACCCACAGCAGCTTTTTGAGTCCGGGATAAATATAGGCTCCGACTCACTTTCTGGTAAGGATATGTATTTGGTTGTCAGTATAAATATGTTTCTAAAGTGTGAAGGCTGTAAGGTAAATATCCGTTTAGAGAATTGAGCTAACCAAACTTAAACGTTCTAAACCGAAACAAATTAGGTCACGGTCGGGTATGTATTTTTTTTTTTAAAGGGAACGTTTTCCTCAAGTTTATAAAAGTCCAAAGTAAATAAATTTGTTTAGTTTTAAAAAAGCTGATATGTTCAAAACTCAAACATTTCGATCGCATTAATCCAATTTATACGTCGCATTAAACGTTTAAAGAAAACACAGCAAATGAAATCTTACCTGCAGCTCTGGAGGGAAAATAGGAACTTGAGTACCATCACCGATTTGAGTGATATCATCTGTTGTTTTGGTATCCGTTGATGTCTAATAAAGTAAGTAAACGTATTTGTAAAATGATAATTAAACATGTTCTGGCTTGGTACCCGACATGTAAACTAATGCAAACACTACAGATGAGGTCCATATAGTGTCATTCTGAAATCTATTTATCATCATCTTTATCATTTTACAAAAAGTGTGAATTCACCAGAATTACGTGGTCCAAGTATTAACTTTCATACCCCATCCAACCTCTTCTCCAAGAAGCGAAAACGGGGTTGGCTGGTGTATGATATAAAACCTTAATTTAGGCTTGAACAAGTTTCCCTATTGTAAAATTAAAACATTTAATAGGTAATTTTAAACAGGTTATCGCCTCATTTTTAGTAAAAAAATGTTTTAAACATGTTTTATTGTCGAAATATCCGTTACAAAATCCTGCTCATATAAGCTTTCCCATCGCTTAATAGAATTAAGGCGGGACCACGTAATGAGGAGTTTCGTCTATAAAAAGTATATGCTTAAAAGTAAACATCTAACAAATCAATGTTTTATTTAAATAAGATATTGTTCAACATTAATTATAAATAGAAAATATATATTTTAATAGATATCACACTGATATGTACTTTAAATCTACTTCTCAAAAAACAGTAAATTACTAATTAAAATTTACAGATGAAATCCTCCTTCACCAAATATTTATGTGATTTACCTGCTGATTTTTACAACACTGTTCTCCCATAGCACAACCCTCCTGTTTTATTAAAAGATAAATTAGAAATACATTTTGGTATTTAGTCTTCTCAAATCTTAAATACTGAAAAGGGTTCCTTTCGAAACAACGGACACCAACAATATAAACATGTAGCAGAATCGGTTTTATTGAGTCTGTTAAAGTCATACTATTTAACCTGTTAAAACATATGCTGTTTGTCAAACTAATAAAGAACATTTACAAAACCCTGTTCATGATCCAGTTACTAGTATACAGTAGACACACTCAGTTTATAACAGTGAACAATGGATCTAAACTTTGATTATGTAAACTCCATTTTGCACAGTCTGCACGCTTTACAATTGCAGTAGCATGGCTAATACAGCCTGAATAGAAAAATAAATAATAGTTTAACATATTGTATTTAAAATAGACGTTGTTTTGACAAATCAGGGAAAGTGTAAAATAACTCAGTTTTAATATAGAATATAATCATACAAATGGTATAACTTTGTAAACGGTTATGGCAAAGGTTTATACCTGTGTAAAGGGTTTGTGAAGGTTTATATCTGTGTAAAGGGGTTGTGAAGGTTTATATCTGTGTAAAGGGTTTGTGAAGGTTTATACCTGTGTAAAGGGTTTGTGAAGGGTTATACCTGTGTAAAGGGTTTGTGAAGGTTTATATCTGTGTAAAGGGGTTGGGAAGGTTTATACATGTGTAAAGGTGTTGTGAAGGGTTACACCTGTGTAAAGGGGTTGTGAAGAGTTATACCTGTGTAAAGGGGTTGTGAAGGTTTATACCTGTGTAAAGGGGTTGTGAAAGTTTATACCTGGTTTATATCTGTGTAAAGGGTTTGTGAAGATTTATATCTGTGTAAAGAGTTTGTGAAGGTTTATATCTGTGTAAAGTGGTGTGAAGGGTTATACCTGTGTATAGGGGTTGTGAAGGGTTATACCTGTGTAAAGGGTTTGTGAAGGGTTATACCTGTGTAAAGGGATTGTGAAGGGTTGTATCTGTTAAAGGGTTTGTGAAGGTTTATATCTGTGTAAAGGGGTTGTGAAGGTTTATACCTGAGTTAAGTGGTGTGAAGGGTTACACATGTGTAAAGGGTTTGTGAAGGGTTAGTTATACATGTGTAAAGGGTTTGTGAAGGTTTATATCTGTGTAAAGGGTTTGTGAAGGTTTATACCTGTGTAAAGGGTTTGTGAAGGGTTATATCTGTGTAAAGGGTTTGTGAAGGTTTGTATCTGTGTAAAGGGTTTGTGAAGGTTTATACCTGTGTAAAGGGTTTGTGAAGGGTTATACCTTTGTAAAGGGTTTGTGAAGGTTTATATCTGTGTAAAGGGTTTGTGAAGGTTTATACCTGTGTAAAGGGTTTGTGAAGGGTTATACCTGTGTAAAGGGTTTGTGCAGGTTAATATCTGTGTAAAGGGGTTGCGAAGGTTTATACATGTGTAAAGGTGTTGTGAAGGGTTACACCTGTGTAAAGGGGTTGTGAAGGGTTATACCTGTGTAAAGGGGTTGTGAAGGTTTATACCTGTGTAAAAGGGTTGTGAAGGTTTATACCTGGTTTATACCTGTGTAAAGGGGTTGTGAAGGTTTATACCTGTGTAAAGGGTTTGTGAAGGGTTATACCTGTGTAAAGGGTTTGTGAAGTGTTATAAATGTGTAAAGGGGTTGTAAAGGTGTGAAGGTTTTGCTGCCTTGTTTGTTACAGAGTATAACCTGGCGGGGATATCTTTATTTACACTGGTCCCGTTTATTGGGATGTCAATAGGGTAAGAGTGACCTAGAACCTGATTTAAACTCCCAACGGCCTTTTTTGGTAACCACTGACCGTTCCAAGGCGGTATCCCTATTGTCAACCCTTTTGTGTTTGTGATATCTTATTTTGCTTGTTATCATCTTTAAAGTTTTACTTTGTTTCTGTGTGTTTTTGTGGTTGACTGTCGTCCTTGAATGCTGATTGTTATATCTACTTATAGGTGTATAAAGAAGTTGTGAAGGTTTATACCTGTGTAAATGGTTTCAGCGCATCCAATATTGGTCTGTATCCAGTACACCTACACAAGTTACCTGTAAAATAATGTAGAACATGTATATTTTAGTAGAATTCCTTGTTTTACGAGTGATTACTAAGTAAACTTACGAGTAGCTACTTTAACAAGAGCTATGCATAACGGGGCATAATGAGCCCTTACACACTGCATTTGCATATGTTTTAAATTATTGATATTAATCAAAGCAACAATATTTAACAAAATATATTAAAAATACACAAGGTGTTAACTGCTCTAAACTGCTCTAAAGTAATCCCACCGTAAAATCGAAAACATCCAGTGTGCTTACAACTAGTGCTTTGTATATATCAAAGCGACTTTGTTCACCTTCTAGTGCTCTCTCCACTTCATCCTGTGTCGGCTGTGGGTTGTTCCTCAGTAGCGTAAACGCGGACATTACAAAGCCAGGAGTACAGAATCCACACTGTAGACCATGGGATTCTATCAGACGTTTCTGAAATACAAAGTATTTAGCATATTAATATATGACTAAATACCGCATGCAAACAACTCTAAACAACTTAAAATTAAACACAAGTAAACTGGTAGTGTATCGATAGATATCATCAAAATCGCGTCTTTTATCAAGTTAAAGGCAAATGATTAATATTGTGTTATGAATTTGGATTGATTTTAAATGTCTCAATTGCTATACATGTATATCACAGTGGTGACGTAGGATTTGTTAAAAATTGGATTGACCAAATTGTTAGCATACTTCTGGCCACTGTATTAACCAAAACAACATTTACCTGAACTACTTAAATCACCGACACCTTCAACTGTAGTGTTAGTCATGTCATTTGCAGGACACATACGAATTATTATGTTCTCTGTATTGACCTACATCAACACTTACCTCAACATCATGTTGCCCAATACTTGGATCACCAGCATCTTCAACTGTAGTGTTACCCAAGACAATTGCACCACACATATGTTCAATAACCAATATTAACCAACAAAACAAGCACGTGAACTTCACCAGTGTTTGGACCACCGGCACCTTCAACTGGCATGTCAAGTTATCTGCAGCACACATCCGCTCATCGTACCGATCACTCCTACGATAGGGGGTAAATTACCTTCATGTTGTGGCTAAAAGGCTACTACATAATTACTGCTCAAGTGGAGCAGACATGTTATCATTTGTCGTAGGACTGTGATCTGCATCAACACTTACCTGAACTTCATGTAGCCCAGTAGTTGGATCTCCAACACCTTCGACTGTAGTTATAGCCAACCCATGTGCAGCACACAAGGGAAACAAACATGCGTTAACAGTAAAGTGTATACACACGATAAGGAACGTTTATTAGTAAATTATATAATCATGATTATATATATTATGAAACGGATCAAATACATGTATTACATTTTGTATATGCCATGTAATTTAATAAATAATTACTGTTAAGGGAGATCCTTTGAAAGCAACAATCGCAACCAAGAGAATAAAGTAGCAGACTCAGTTTTATTGAGTCTGTTCACGAGAGGTGATGTAGGAAGCAACACCCTTCATTCCCTCTAGGATTAGAGTTAGGAAAACATATTCCGAACATTTCCTGCAGCATTTCGAACAGTACATCTGGCTTGAAATAAATATGTGAAAACATCATTAACATTATAATAATATGTAAGTGTTATAACGTGATAGCACTTTGACAAGTATAATGGCTTTATTAAGCTTTGAACGATATAAATACATATTAAAAAGGATACACAATCCGTTTAGTGGTAGCGTCATACTTGGATACCATGACGGTGCACGAGCCACACCCTCCATGACCACACCCTTCTTTTGTCCCCGGCAGACGTACTCATGGCAGGGGTTAAGGTAATAATAATGGACCTTCAAGTTTCACACTTAAGACTTCAATACAATTCTAAATGGAAGACGTCATCATAAATAATCTACACTTAAAGTCTTAGTGCTTTTTTTTTTATTATCGACCATATTCTGTTGATTATTCGACTGGTCTGTATTGATTCGATCCCCAGTGGTTGCATGTTTGATATCCTTCTTATCGTCTTCCTCTGAGCTTGCTGTACTAATATCGTACTATGTGTTTACGGAAAATGAATAACGGGCAACTGGTTGTAAGTCGATACGCTATCGTCGTCATGAGCAATCAAGGCAGCTGATATTGTTAAAGTAGGTATAAAAGTCGAAATTGAAATGCAGCTTTCACAGAACACTGTCAAACAAAAACACGCATTAAAACAAACAAGAATATTAATATCAAAGCACTAAAAGTGCTGATGGTCGGTGCCACTCGGAAAGTATTGATCAAAATCAAATTCCGAAAAAAACGGGTTTGCGTACTAAGGTGGTGAACATTTGTGCAAAAATATTATTGAAATCGGATAAGGCATTATCAAAGTTATGGGACCGGATGGACGGGCGGAAGGACAGATAGACAACGGCAATTCTATATCCCTCCGCCTAATCGGCGCTTATCGACAATTCATTTTATACTTTTCTGCCATCAGAAATATTGGGTTTTCTTATGAAAAATGAAAAACTTCAATTTAAGATATCTTCAACGCTATGTAAAATAAACAGAAGGAGAAGTACCATATTATATAACTTTTTTATTTTAATGTTTGCCAATTATATTATATTTTAAACTATTTTTAAACTCCATAATGTTTGATATTTCTTAAGAATGAGTGTTATCTAGATTTTAAAAGACCCAAAATAACACACAATCGGCATTTTATTGAATCTGCTTTAACGAACAGTTATCTGCTTTAACGAACAGTTAGTCGTAAATCCTTTAAACATAGAAATAATCTTAATATAACTTGCATCTCGATTAAACATAGACAAATTAAATTGTCTTAAGCTTATGCTAACTGTTCTTTATGCATGTTTTACATGTTTTATGTTTTAGCTGTATTTTTAATATACATGCATTGATTTGTACATAGGCCGATATCGGCCAAAAATGTCATATATTTTAATATGTTGTACTGAACGTTGTGTATGCCATAAGATGATTTGTGACATTTTAACAAACATTTTGCTTCTTCTTCTATTAAAAAAAGTTTAATTACTTCAAAATCAATTTTAGGCAGACAAGGTGTCCATAGATTAACAAGTGTTAGACAAGGATAATCTTTATTGTATAAATATTGCTGATTAGTCATGTATTCCGCTGTGTTAAGAGTTGTGAACGCCACTTGAAATCAGCCTGTTTGCCACACCTTTAAATTACCAATTTGAATTGTTACGTTATTTAATGTCATTAATTTCTTGGTCATGTTACTGACCCATGTCGGATATTTATTTAATAATGTTGATTACATTAAATCTTTATTTGTGACAACTGTTACAAAAATGATGTACGGTACGTCACGGATTCTATTTATTATCCAATTACATCTGATATATATCTATTTCATGTATACATGCTAATTGTTTTAATATATGATATAAATAAATTAATACACATTATCGTTTGTCGTTATATACATCCTTCATACACTGATAATATACCGATTATTTAGTTAATAAACTATTCATAACTACTTTCGGTATTTTCTCCGTACTGCGCACCTGCTATTTTCGTTATATTACGGAATGTACGGTACGGTACGGCTTTTACTCCCAACCTCATGTAGACTTATAAGACATATAAACATTAATTTGTACAGGATCAAATCCCTTCAAAAACAGCGTATTACTTAAACTTAAGTTAAAATCACTTAATGTTTGCCAACGCTTATATATGTATCAATATTTTGTCAATATACGGATCTTTTCCCATTTACAGCCTTGCAAATTGTACTACTTTTATCGCGCTATAATCTGGCGACCTTTGTTTTCTAGAAGAAATTCGTTGTCCGCCAGATTTCCCACTACATAGGACGGTGCCTTTAGAAGCAAGGAACGTGACTAAACAAAAAATAAACGGGCTGGCTCTAGGTGTACGGTCTTGAAACGGTTAGTGGCAAAATGGCCGCTGTGGTATAAACAAGGTTCTGTTGTGCACCAAAATTCATTAAGTCGAATAACCTATCATACTCATGGAAAATACAGACAGTTTTTATATTAAATGGATAACCTGTCATCGGCAAATGCTATTTCATTTAATTAAACTGTATTGATCGTTTCTTAAACGGCTCAATGGGTCGTTACTGAGGTTACTTAGTGCCACTCACTCCCAGGTAAATGGGTAGGACACATGATCGAAGGACGTGTGCACTATACCGCCTGTTAACTCTCCATCCGACAGACGTAGCAGTGGGAAAAAAGAGTGTTTTTGCACGAAGGATACATTTTCGTCTGAGGTATTGCAGAAGTGTTGCTTCTGTGTCGGGATTGGCGTCTGTGACCTGAATGTATGTAAGTTATACATTATCATAATAACAGTTTGTTTTATGTTAGAAGGAGAATTTCCAGCTATACTCGGTAAACAAAGTTTTGGACCAGGGTATATAAAGTCATATAAAATAAAACTAGTGGACAGAATTTAAGTATCTTTTTTTAGTAACTACGGTCTACCCTACCCGGTTAATTTTATACCAGAAACATTAACTTCCAAACAATATTTGATTTTTAAAAAATATCGCGAACACACACAATGTCTGTAAAAAATGTTGCAATGTCCATAAAAAGTAACAGTTACGGAGACCTTCGAGTAACCAATAAAAAGATTATTATTTTTTCGCAAACTTTCATTGTAAACGATAATTATTGTTGATTGTTGATCTATTGGGAATTATCAACTGAGATGATAAGGGTTATGGTCGAATGTCATGGTTCAGCGACCATTGTACGGGTTCGAACACTGCCATGGTCCAAAACTTTTTTTTACAGATTATAGTAACATTAAAGTCGAACAGAAAATGTAGCATTCAAGGATCACAGTCAACCAAAAACACACATAGTATAACATGTAAAACTGTATCTATGCATGTCATACAATTCCTGTGGGTGTGAAATAACAATATCGACTGGATGTACGGGGGGATATTTTACGGTCGCCACACGAAACAGTTTGCCTGATTTCAACTATTCAAATAATTATTAATAACGATTTGCAAATTGGCAAGTTATGAAGACAAAACTAACGGGACGCAGCGATGGAAGACAAAACAAACGGGACGCAGCGATGGAAGACAAAACTAACGGGACGCAGCGATGGAAGACAAAACAAACGGGACGCAGCGATGGAAGACAAATCTAACGGGACGCCGCGATGGAAGATAAAACTAACGGGACGCAGCGATGGAAGACGCCGCGACGGAAGACAAAACTAACGGGATTTATGCTAGAGGGCGGTGGGGTTAAGGGTCAACATTTGTTTCTTATTTTACAGCGTAGGTAATTTAACTTTGTCCAATGTTAATTCTGAAATTTGTTAAACAAACATTTCTTCAAATACCACACAAGTGCAGATATATGCATTCCAGGTCAGCTACGCCCCTGCATTGTGCCTCTTTAACCTTGAGCTAGCTCTATAATAACGACACAACTGGACCGAAAAACATACTTTAGTATTTATATAGAGGATCTTACATGCGTAAATGTGCATTATTGATTTTAATAAACCAGTTGGATACAGTGACATGATACGAGAAGTAACGAAGTTGAAACAGACCTATATGAATGATATCATATATTGCTTTAGAAGGGTCTGTTTCAACTTTGTGACCTGACCCATTTTACTATTGTGTGGTTATAAATAAATGTATTTCGTATGTTTGCAGCCCGCCACCCGTTAATTTCCTTATCTCATTTACCAGTTCTGTTATGTTGTTAGACTTAAATATTTAAATCCCACTTCCTGACACCATGATGTGATTCGAATTAGGTTCTATCAAAGAGGAACACACGTCTAACTATGCTGAAAGGAAAAATAAACGCGACACGGGAATTCCGCTATATATTGTTTGGTACATGGCTACGTAAGATCTTTCCTTTCGGAAAAAAAGACTAAAACAACACGTAACACAGCAAATAGAATTCCTGCACAGTTTCATTATTGACAGAGTATGCGTTTGGCGCAAACTTAGAATGCAACATTTTGCAAACTCTTTACGTTAAATACAGTACTGAACTGGCTCAATTTTTCAAAGAGGATCGAACTTCAACATTTATGAATTCTTGTTACAACGTGTACTGTGATTAAAACGTCTACAACATCACAGTTGTGTCCATTATCTAACTGCAACTTTTTTATTACAAAGCATCTTGGGATTTCCTTGGAATATATATGGAATTAAGGGACCAGGCAATATTTATTGGGGGGTTGGGACCGGTGCAAAATGGCATGTGACAGGTATTTTTTTTGTTGCGACAAACCATGGGACGATACTTTTTTTTTGCTAGCTTGCCAAATCAAATTCTCCCCCGCCCCCAAAAAACAACAACAACACTTTAAACAATTACGAAAATTGAAGCAGTGATATTAGACTATAAAAGGCCCCCAAAAACATAGGCTTCTGGCGCCTGTTTGCTGCAACTCTGCGGCAAACATTGCTGCAAAGCTGCGGCAGACAAGTTTGCGGCGAAGTTGCGGTACACTTTTACCATGCAAATGAAGTATGCAGCAAAGTTGCAGCAAACAAATATGCAAATGAGGTTCTGGTGATGTTCACCGCAACTTTGCCGCTGACCTCATTTGCATAGTAAAAGTGTGCGGCATATGCAAATGCGTTTCTGGTGATGTTCACCGCAACTTTGCAGCAAACTTCATTAGCATAACATTTTTCTCTGCAATGTTCTGGTGATGTTTTAAAAAAAAAAATGGACTGAAATTATGAAATAGAACAATGGTGGTGCGCCGTTTGTTAAAACTATAAAATATTTATCTTGAAAACATTTGTGTTCTTCACTATTTAACCTGGGCTGCACCTTATTTAAATAAATTGACACGATTTAAATGAATCGACACTATTTAAATAAATGCTCTCGATTTAAAGTATATCCTTACGATTTAGATTATATCCTCACGATTTAACTAAATGGTTTTCATTTAAATAATTGTTTGTGAATTATAAATAAATGGACCTTTGTTTTACTAAATGTGCAACAATTTAATTAAATTTTGCTATATTTAAATAAATCGACACAATTTAAATAAACTGACACTATTTAAATAAATCATCTCAAAATTAAAATCTGTCATTTCTGCATTACTCTCATTTTCATGGAGATGTCGAGCGCTGTCATTTTGCATTACTCCCATTTTTATGAAGATGTCGAACGCTGTCATTTTTGCATTACTCCCATTTTCATGGAGATGTCGAGCGCTTTCATTTCTGCACTACTCCAATTTTCATGGAGATATCGAGTACTGTTGAGCGCTGCCACTTCTGAATTACTCTCATTTTCATGGAGATGTCGAACGCTGTCATTTCTGCATTACTCTAATTTTCATGGAGTTGTCGAGCGTTGTCATTTCTGCAGTACTAACATTTTCATGGAGATGTCGACTGCTGTCATTTTTGCATTACTCTCATTTTTGCATTACTCTCATTTTTATGGAGATGTCGAGCGCTGTCATTTCTGCATTACTCTCATTTTCGTCGAGCACTGTAATTTCTGCATTACTCCAATTTTCATTCAGATATCGGCGCTGTCACGTCTGCATAACTCTCATTTTCATGGAGATGTCGAGCACTGTCATTTCTGCATTACTCTCATTTTCATGGAGATATCGAGCGCTGCTGAGTACTGTCATTACTCCAATTTTCATGGAGTTGTCGAGTGTTGTCATTTCTGCATTACTCACATTTTCATGGAGATGTCGAGTGCAGTCGTTTCTGCTTTACTCCCATTTTTATGAAGATTTCGAACGCTGTCATTTTTGCACTACTCCAATTTTCATGGAGATGTCGAGCGCTTTCATTTCTGCATTACTCTCATTTTCATGGAGATGTCGAGCACTGTCATTTCTGCATTACTCACATTTTCATGGAGATGTCGAGTGCAGTCATTTCTGCATTACTTCCATTTTTATCAAGATGTCGAACGCTGTAATTTTTGCATTACTCCCATTTTCATGGAGATGTCGAGCGCTGTCATTTCTGCATTACTCTCATTTTCATGGAGATGTTGAGCACTGTCATTTCTGCATTACTCCCATTTTCATGGAGATGTCGTGTGCTGTCATTTCTGCATTACTCCCATTTTTATGGACATGTCACTAACTGTAGCAGTCCAATAGGCACCAATGGTGCCTGGATATCTTAGAATCAGCACCAGACCCTAGACAAACCTACAAACGCATCTATACACACATCTACCTATTGCGGTCATACTGATCATATTATTTTGCACTTGGGATACAATTTTAATTTTTCTGGTTTTAAATGTTGGAGTTATCATGGTGTTTGGTATTTAAAAATGTTCTTGCAAAGAACACAATTGAATACATGTTTAAAAATATGGTCCCACGAAACAAATTACACTTGGCTAAATTACTTGTTCACGTGGTATGTCCTTTGACATAAAATACAAATTTCACTTTTAATAGTAGTAAGTAACTGGAAATAATAAAATTCTGTATAAAGTCTAAGTTTTACGATGTGTTTTGGCTAACAGAGTCTTCAGATACAGCAGATCAGAATGGAAAAGTTTGTCGTGATGTTCTGTGAATAAAGAAACGGCAAATCTGAATTTCAAAGATTGTGGTGATATTACGGCGTGCAATAAAAATAATAATCGGATTGGTAAATTTGTCGCAATGTTGTGGCGAACAAAAAAACATGCAAGTAAGTTTGTGGTGATGTTATGGTGTACGTTGCAAATAAATAAATGTTTCTGGCGAATGTATAGCTTTTTGGCGAGTTTGCGGCAAATTCGACAAAGATTACAGTAATGTTTGCGGCAACATCACCGCTAGTGGCGAACATTGGCGAACAATTAAGAATTGTTATGGTGAACAAAATTGTTCGCTGCAAGCTTGCAGCAAACCTCATTTGGTTAGGAGGGTGCTTATGGACCAGGTAATATTTATCTGGGCATTGGGAATGGTGCAAAATGGCATGGGACGGGTACTTTTTTTGTCGCGACAACCATGGGACGATACCTTTTTTTTCGTTTGCTTGCCATGGGACGTACATTTTTTTTATGTAACATTTTTATTTGCACCGGTCCCAACCCCCCGATAAATATTGCCTGTTCCCTAAGTGTGCAGTATATACAATATATAGCGGAAATTCCCGTGTCGCGTTTCTTTTTCCTTTCAGTATATGTTGGTTATTTTAATAATCACAGTAGAGCATTCGTTGCAAACACATATAATAATAATAATAATGAAATACATGTTGCAGCTAGCCTTAAGTAAATCATTTTGTAAATAAGTACATGCGTACAGATGACCTTATGATATTATCTTACAGCCTTCAACGGACGGTTAGTATAGGTTACGAGATAGCTCATACTGATAAAATGCAAGTAAACTCTGATTGAAGTAGTGTACTTTCAACTCTGTGTCACCATCATTGGTATGCGCGGGGATTCAGGGGCGTTGGGTGGGGGCCTTCATCAGGGGCCTTTTGAATTGGGAAAATGCGCGTGAAATCTAGACATTGGGAAAAATAATAATCCTACTATATTACATAGTAAGGCACTAAAATGTTAGGAATAATTTCAAAATCAAGCTCCCCGGGGCAGCAACCTCCGCTCCCAAGACCTGAGAAGTTAGCATTTTTTGTGTTGTTTGGTTATATTTATTTTTTAAGTTGAGCACCCGCCCCCCGCCACACCTCATGGTTGGTCCTAAACAAAATTCATTTTGATTCGATGTCAAACATGGCCGCCAGCGGCATATAGATAACACGATATTGTTTTGTATACGCTAGATTTAAGTGTAGTGTTATTATCAATAGAAAGTATAACTATAATATCCTTTACCTTCCTACCATTCACAAAGAAAATTAAGCTATCTACATTTCTATCACTCTCCATAGTTAAAAAGTGTTACAATATTAACACGAAGAATAGCAACACTATGTCTTCACTGAGCAGACGACATTATTATCAAGCGGTGTGTATGCACTGTAAATATTGTAAAGGAGCAACCATTAACTATGATTAAACGGTGGCGTAGATGCTTATAGTAAGGGTTTTAATAATGTCTGGGATAATCCCATGAGTGTTAGTTTTAAACTATTTCCTTTAATATTTAAAAAAAGATTAATAGATAATTTCTGATATAGAAGGCAGTAGAGTTTTAACGCTATATAAAGGTGGTGAAAGAGAATTTTGTTGAAACATATCTAGAAACATTATACTCCAAACAATTAAGAAGTTGTATAACAAAAATAAGATTATCCGCTCATTGTTTAAGAATAGAAACAGGGAGATACTCAAGAGGGAGAAGAGAGAGAAACGAAAGAGTGTGCGAAATTTGTATCACTAACGATATTGAAGACGAGTACCATTTTATTTTGATCTGTACTACTTACTCTAACATTAGAAACAAATACATTCCTAAATATTACACAACTAGACCAAGCACGTTTAAACATTAGTATGGCAGTTTTACAATCATAAAACATTTTAAACGAAAAGTATAGGAAATGCCTTACTGAAGTTAACAGATATATGTAAAGGGAAAGGAATAGGAGGAAAGGAAAAACAGTTAAAGACGTCTCGGATCAAATGTGAACATAGTGAGTTTCATCGAAAACGCCTGGTATCTTTAATATATTTTTGCACTGCTATAAACACAAGCTCATTATCTCTAAAAGGTCATCGGAAAGTGCGTGCAAAGGACTAAACCTTCATATTTATTTTATTATTTCCGTATATATATAAGGTTCACTGTTATTACAAACCGAATCTTTTTAATTATAACTCATGAATGGATGAATGTTTATAATTTGACTGCCATGTTGTCTTCAGATATCTATATGAGGTAACAAAGAAAACAGTCACACTGTCCACTATGACCGAGAAACATAGTTTAAATTGTATTTGTATTTGATTGATTTGCTCAAGGGTCTTTTCAGACTTTTTGCAACATTTTATATATACATTTGTAAGGTTTATGGAGGATGGCCTCGAACCTCCATAGACCTATGACGAGGTAAATAATATATATATATATATATATATATATATATATATATATATATATATGAGGGTACTAAATGAAAAACACAACATCTATTTAAACATTATTAAAAGTTTATAAAGGTCGGACATCAATATAATTTACATAGAAATGTTTGCTTAAAACAAAATATACTGAACATGTGATGCATTGGAAGCAACACATACAAACAACAGAGTGAAGTAGCAGCCTGTGTTATTGAGTCTGTTCATGTAAGGTAAGTAGTATAAAGTGAAACAAATATCAAAACACTAGTATCGGCTTAAGCGATATTCTAACCCACAACTATTGGGCTTGCTGATCCCAAAGGACAGCAAGTAATACCATTACTGCTTAATCAAATATTGGCTCATTTCAAATGACTACGTCCAATAATGTCTACTCTGAGCGAGCAGAAAACGAGCAAGCAACTGATTAATAGTATGTGTACGCATTTAATAATATGGCATAAAACACTTGCAACGAACCGTGCTGCACTTTCTCTAAGTATGCATGTGAAACTGATGTAAGTTGTGTCTACACTACATGTATTTCCACTCCATTTAGACTCGGTTTGCCATCCCAGTGTTTTGATGGGGTTCCACTGCCCACGCTCATTTACGTGCAAAATTGGCCCCCATCCAACTGTTGGCTCGATAATTTTGCAAATTGCAATGCAACTCTAGGTTACGATTTGTGTTTGCGTTTGTAGTAAGGTATACCCGTGCGTCTTTCATTCCTGCCACATCATCTTCTTGATAGGAGATAGGAGATCTGGGAAAACCATAAACATGTTTCAGCATTGTGTATAACTTATTTTAGCGACAGAGGTAGTCGTACATGTATCACCCTATTTATCCTAACATGTTCAAATGCACTGATGTTGGGAGACATCTCGCTATTATACAAGGAGAATGGTAAGTCGTATTCTTTGATGTGACGGAAAACAGCCATAACTCTACGTCAGATAATTCCCAAGATGAAAATAAGAAGAAGGGTGTTATCAATATCAGATCATCTGACCAGAATTCTTTAACAGCGTGTTGTCACAACATCCAGTACATGTACTAACACCCAGGATACCATCAATACATCTGCAAATCTCGCCAGGCTAAACTCTAAACAACATATTTTAACATGTCTACATTTCAGGTACGTTTAGTTGTTCGTAACTTGTTACACAAGCCTTGATTAAACACAACGTCCACCTGTTTAGCACTTCACGTACACGTCTTGAAAACTTCTTTAAAATATGGCAACCTTATCTTCAACTGTGTTTTCCATTTCTTCCTGTTTTCCTCCCTACACACTCATCCACCTACCACTCCTTCAAAATAGGTTGCTCATTTGCATAGTGGTGAGCATATACGATCATAACATAAATCGATCGATGCATGTTTATACATACAGAATACCTAGTATTACTACTCTTTGTATTACTCTACTGTATTGGGATATAAATGGAGTCTTAATTTTCTTCGTTAAGGAGAATGTCCCATTGAACAATAGAAAGATTTAAAAATTGGATATCTCAAACACTTTTACATATGTTTACATGAAACTTACAGTGCCTCATCGTATTGTCTCGTAAGCAAAAAAATGATTTCAAAACTAAATTATATAAATAAAGAGGTTTTAATAGGGCACTTCGAAGTAAATCCAACAGGAATTAGAACTCAATATTATAAATCTAATTTTACAATAAAGCTTGAATTGTGTTACCTTTATATTCTTAGCTAGTTGATGCTATCAAATAAAATCTGAAATAATCCTGTCAAAGTTGTTGTTAAAGAAACAATGTTAGTAATCAATACACAAATGAAATGCATGCATATGTTATTTATATACCTGGTCATGGTATATGATTGGTCACTACCTGTACAGATTCTATTTATAGATTATGCTACTCACAGTATTTGATTTCCAGGCAGGTGATCAAAACAGAAGTTGCATAAAACAACTGTATACATATTGTTTACTTTTTATAGGCTGGCACAACCAAATTCAAATTCTTTATTCACTTAGGTACATACATATGAACAGCATAAGCAACAGTTCCAAATATTATTTATATGCAACATAGACAAGGCTATCAAGGTAATATATTGCAAGTTATATACAAAGATAGTTTGATATTGACGAGATATGTTTCCTGCGAGGTGCACTATATATTGCATTGTTTATAAACATCCTCATTAAGATATTTTGTAGTATTCTAACTTTATATGACTTTTATGATAATTATGTAATATACTGTCAGTTTCGTTTAAACATATTTAGTCGTTTTTCAGTTATCCTACTTTTAACTTTGTTATTTTTTTTAGAGTACATTCACCTTAATGGAAGGAAGGTAAGGAACGTATACTGTGAAGGTGACACATATATGAGAAGGAAACACGTAGTATAGTTTCTCTGAAACACGTGCTTGACCAAGACCTCTGTGAACGATATTGAAGACTAGTACTATTTTATTATGATCTGTGCTACTTACTGTAACATTAGAAACAAATACATTCCTAAATATTACACAACTAGATCAAGCATGTTTTTTTGTGGAATTGTTGCAGTCATTAAACAAAACGACTATTCTTAGTTTAAGTAAATTCATTTCCGATGCACTTGTATTAAAGCTGTCTACATCCATTTTAACAGACTAAAATAAGCTAGATCTTATTTCAGAACATTCTCGGTTATCATTGGCATACCATAATATGTGTATTTGTTTGTTTAAATATGATATGAAGCAAAGTAAAAGTAATGATTATTTTGTTGTATATGCAATGTTAAAATCGGTCACGTGTATGTATATTATAATTGTCAAATATTTTTTTGATGAAAAACTGTTATAGTTTAAGTCAATAATGACAATGACAATGACAACTCTTTATTGAGTAATTTTGGCCACCGGCCCATAATACAAACAGTTGTTACGAATGCGACATACATATAATTACAAAATATAACAATGTTCAAAATGCTACATATATTTACAAATTATAATAAAAATATTAACAGCATTAACGATTATCCTAGAATGTGACCTGGTTTATGTATTACATTTGCTGGTCATTTAACATTTCAATAGTATCGTTTCTAACTTTAAAGGCAAACTAAATAAATTTTGATAAATCTAAAATGTTACTTTCATCACCGTTAAATAGATGATAAGATAGTTCAGTTGTGGTTGAAGAATTATTAAGCTTAGTCATATATAATTCAAGGCTTTCTTATGTCGCTATACAGTGGACACATCATGATAACATGGTATTCGTCTTCTATGGATTGCCGGTCACAAAATGGACATATTCTTTCTTCGTAGGGCGTATTATTATGTCGACCAGTTTCTACAACCAGATTATGCACAGAACATCTAAATCTCGAAAATGCCACTTTGATGGCACTTTTATGGGCATGTTAAAGGGGCAACTGCCGTATAAAAGTCACTTTAAGATGGAGCTGGGGCAAGTTTTTCATTTAAATGTATACATGGTTACATCAGGGAGTCCTTTTTCAAAATCTTGAAAATTCCACCTCATAAAAAAAATATATATTTGGCACAGAAGTACACTGATATTAAACACTTGTATTGGTAAAAATATATTTGTGTAAAAGCATTTATTATTCCTAGTTTCAAAGTTTATTTAAACCCAACTGACAGAAATTTGAAAATATGAGGGAGGAGCCTGGTGGGTCATGAACTGAGAAGTGTACACAAATACACGTGGTAGTGTTTACAGCAGACGACATGTTACATTACAGCTGAAGAAAATGTATGAACACTTGAAGAAAATATTATTACAGTTATTTTAATCCTGAACTTGTTTTATATAATAAACTTATCTTTCTTTAACTTGGAACATTTCATTCATGTTGCAGAGAGGTATATATAAAAGCCTGTTGATTATTATAATAAGGTTTAAGATGTTCAAAAGAAAGTAGAATAAAGTACCTTTAACGATAACATTATTGTCTGGGTGTTTTGAGTATCCATACATGTATAATTCACCAGAAGTGTCCCATGTAAGGTTACGATAACATTATTGTCTTGGTGTTTTGAGTATCCATACATGTATAATTCACCAGAAGTTTCCCATGTAAGGTAACGATAACAGTATTGTCTTGGTGTTTTAAGTATCCATATATGTATAATTCACCAGAAGTGTCCCATGTAAGGTACATCTTTAGGGTTTGGATACAAGTGTCTCACTTGGTTTAGAACGCATTCTGGCATTATCTCTCTTTGTGTAAGTTCTAAATGCGATTCACTCATGGACTGGTGTTTTCTTGCTAAATAAAAAGGGTTGCTCCTGAGTCCTCGCTTGTCCAACATCACCCAAAACTTTTTGTAAAGCCTTTTTCTAATGACATTATTGCCAGGACGTGCAGCTAAACCCCTTCTAAGCCATGCTTGCGGATAAGCAGTTACACATGGAAGGTTCAAACAGTGTATGCAAGGAATGTTATGATCATTGTGTTCATTCTGGTCATGTCCTTGATTGTCTACATCATTTGGGCTGGGTAGAGAGGCACATGCATTTTGTAGAACACCTTTGTCTTTGTTGTGCACCGTGTGAACCACCCTAGCAGTACTCTGAGATCGGACATTTGTATCTGTGTTTGTGGATAAGTACTGTTCATGTACGTGTGTTCCTGATAATAAATCATCTCTATCATGTCCATATCGAACACCAGAATCAGAATCACCACTTTGTACTTCAATATCCCACCCATGAAAAGTGAATATTCCTTCAGTAATGTCCTTCTGTTCCTTTGTCATATATACTATGTACTTCCTTATTTTGCTATCTTCATCATGTCCAGCCATTTCTAACAATAATTATTTTAAATTGTAATTCCCAGCACAATATGTTCTTTCAACATCCAAGTTATACACAGAACTGATCCCTGATCAGTACACTGTTTCACCAGACAAACTATAATTGGCAATTAATTTTCATTTAACACAAACTTAATATATCATGAACTATTTGCTGACAGTGTGAATATATATGGCATTGATTTCTGTTTAGTCATCATTTTACATTTATTTTGGCGGTAAAGTTCATAGAAGTGCCATTTTAATGTGATAAACAGTGGAATTGAGAATAAAACAAATAGTGAAATAGAGTAAAACAGCCTGGATTAAATAGAATACGGGATGCTATGAGACTTGAAGCAAGGACATATCCGTCATGTTCTAAAGAAGCTAGAAAAGAATCAAATCAACGACAGAAACAAAGACAAACCAGTCTAAGGGGACGAATAGAATATTATTACAAGACAGAAAATGAAAAAATGGAGTTGCTCAACAAAATGGATAGATTGAAATTGTTTCTTGGAGAGGGAAAATTCAATGTAATTTCAACTTTTGAGCTCTTACACAGGGTTTATGATTGTTTTATCAACACTAACATTCCATCAGAAAGAAATGGAGATAATGCAGCAGACTTAGATGAGTCGGTATACATGTACCAGTACATAGACAAAGATGATGCAGTCGATGAACAGCTGTTTGTTGGATCTGTCAGTTCCGTGAAAAATCTGGTGTCAGAGGTTGAATCCCATGCATCTAAATGTGAAAACAATATTAAAATAAAAGAGAGTAAAAGAATACGCCATGTACTTTCTCTAAATATGGAATGTGAACAATCAAACCATTCATTTTCATGGACATCTTCACCACACATAGAACAGGGAAAATGTCTAGTCAATGCAAGGATTGCTCATGGCTATTTTACTTCTGGTATGTTACCAAATCACTTAAATAAATTTTGCCAAGAAGCAAATATTGGTGAAATAGGCGATAAATACATGAAAGAGCTGCAAACATCATATGAAGAGGTAGTCTCCAGTGCGATCAGCAGATCCAAGGAACAAGTATTGCAAGAAGAAATAGCAACATCTGCAGCTGGCTTGTCTGAAAATGAAGATGTCACCGGAATAAACATCCTGACTGATGCAAGGCACTGTTGGAGAAAAAATGCCACATTTAGTGATGTTGTCTGCATTGGACAGGAGACAAAGAAAGTTTTAGATGTTGAAACAATATCAAAGAAAGTAGATGACCCCTGTTCTCAACGACATGAACTTATTGGCGTGAAAAGAATTTATGAATACTTTGATGAGAATGATTGCCCAATCAATATCCATGCTCATGACAACAACAACCAGATTACCAAATATGTACGAGAAGAAAGAAGCCCGACACAGAATGCTATCGACACATGGCATATGATCAAATCCATAGCAAAGCAAGCTAAAAACATTACATCAGGATTTAAATGTAACCATGGAAAACTTTGGCACGAGGAACTTTCAGACAAAGCAGCTGCAATAAGGACTCACATCTACCATTCTATGAAAAATAGTCAAAACAATGCTGATAAATTACGAGAAAATATTTTAAACTTTTTGGTACATTACCAAGGTCATCATGACAGTTGCTTCCAAAGCTCAAGGTGTAGATCTGACCCAAATTATGAATGTTCAAAATTTATTCTAAAATGTGATAAAGCCGTAGCAATTTTGACTAACTTTTTGAAAAACTTGCCAGTATACAAAGAAGCTGAAAAATATAAATATTGTATGGATACTCACTATGTAGAGTCATTTAACAACGCCCTTCTGCAGTATGTGGACAAACGAATTGTGTTTGGTGCTTCAAGTTATAAGTTAAGAATTAATTTAGCAACTTTAGATTGGAATGAGCATGTAAACAGAGAATCATCATCATATAGGGTAATGAGCTACAAAAGAAATCCTGAAATGACATACACAGTTCCAATAAAAAATAGGAAATTAAATAGTTTCAAGGAAATTATTTGGAGTCAATGGATTGATAAACTTTACTCCTAGCTGATCTGTAAGTACGTTGTTTTATGTCGTCTGATGTTTACATTGCTATTTTTAGAATCATTCACTGTAACTGAGAGGCCAGCATAGCGAGCTGGTGTAATTTGATAGCCACACCTCCAATCTCTCCCTACCAGGGTAGGGAATTTTGCCCCTTTAAAAGAAAGGTAGATTGCCGTTTTTAATTCAGGTATAATACTCGTATATCTATAGCGTCTACCTTTGCTAGATTCTGCCACCTTTTCACACCATTCCTGCTTAAAACAGTAAATAAGTCTTTGCTTGAAAGTGTGAATAAACACGCTTTCATTTCCAACCCCATCATTTAACCAAGCATATCCGAATCCATATTTAAATAACAATTTTTTTAATTTCAGTCGCCCAATTGATACGTCCAGCTTCATCTAATTGTCTCAACATTTTTTAACATTGGTTTAATTTTATCAATTTTAACCAATATCTTATACAACTACAATGGTAATCTATATAAAGCGGATATCTACCGCATTATCCTCTAACTAAAATTTGAAAAACATGTTTTGGAAGCTTTAAGAACTTTCTACAAAATTGATCATGCACATTTTCAATCGATTTTGAGTATTCGTATCCCCATATCTCAGATGCATATAGTAAAACAGGTTTTATCATTGTATCAAACCATTTAAATAATTCTTCTCGCTCGAAGTAGCCAACACTATTTTGTAAATTAACCATTGTTATGATTGCCTTTCTAGGCTGAGAGGCTAAGCAATCCTTTGCATATGACCAAATCAGTTTAGGAGTTATATACCACCCCATATACTTATACATAGACCAGCATTCTAAAACCTTTTCTTCATAAAACCATTTTTCGTTTCCCCTGAGAATACTTCCATTTCTGAAAACAATTATTTTTGTCTTTGATATATTGATTTTCATTCCTGTCCTATTGCGAAAAGAAGAAATAACGTCCATTTTTAATATGCCGTGGTGCGTCGTCCGTCTGTCTGTCTGTTCGTCCATAAACTTTTTTTTAGTGTCGGGGTGGGGGTGGGGCTATTACTCCTCTATAACTTTTGGATAGATTTTCATGAAACTTTGCAAGAATGTTGCTCATAAGGTGTAATTGATCCTAGCAAAAAATCAGGTTAAAGTGAAATTCCAATCTTGAAAACTCGGCCAATCCCGTCATTCTTCGGGATCACGCTGCGAAGCTGTGTACGAGATGTTGCGAATGGTGAAATCCAAGATCCAAATTCCAAAGCAAAACATAGATTTTTGAAAAGAAGTCTGTAGGACTACTCCTCAGAAACTATAAGTGTTACTGATATGGGACATTTGAATGACATAATATTGGTCGTTGACCAAAAAAAAATCATTTTGATTCGACGTCAAACATGGCCACCAGCGGCCATCTTTGTTTACGTAGTTATATAGGAAAATCTTGTTGCGACTACTCCTATGAAACTGCATGATGGATTTTTATGAAACTTTATAGGAATGTTGATCTTGATGTCTAGTTTGTCTTAAGTAAAACTCAGTTCGGCCATAATTTCAAAATGGCCACCACAGTTAAAAATAGATTAAAAACAACACTGTGGCTACTACTTCTCAAAAACCATAAGGGGTATTGATACCTTTACCAAACAGAATGGCATGAGATATAATTGATCCTGACCAACATAATTCATTTTGATTCAATATCAAACATTGCCGCCAGCGGAAATCTTTGTATACATAGAGTTATACAAAAATACGTGTGACGACTACTGCTCTGGAACTACTTGATGAATTGTCATGACACTTTACAGGAATGTTCCTCTTGATGTCTAGTTGCTCCTAAGTAAAAATCAGGTCGACCGGAATTTCCAGATGACCAACACAGCTAAAGATAGATTTTAAAAATAGTAGTTTGCGGCGACTACTTCTCAAAAACCACAAATGCTATTGATTTTGGACCTATACAAAAATGACTCGCATGAAATGTAGTTGGTAGTTGTATAGGAAACACTTGTGGCGACGACTCCTCTGAAAAATTGTGGTGACAATGTGTTATTGATTGAGTACCTTTATCAAAATGATTGGGATAGCATGAAATTGTTCCTAAACATTTTTTTATTTGACATCAAACAAGGCAACCAGCCGACATTGCTTAACACAGAGTTACATAGGGGGAAAGTGTTGCAAATAGTCCTCTGAAACTACTTGAAGGATTTTCATGAAACTTTAAAGGAATGTTTCTCTTGTTACAAAAATGATTTTAATTTGAGAAATATTGAAAATAAAATGTATTTACTCTGACAACTGTAAGGGCTCATGCAGACATATTTGAAGTCCAAGCGATTTCAAACATTCCTCCTCCAAAACTGGTCAAAAAACAACCTGTATTGTTTTAAGGATTAACAAACACTACCTCTGCAAATAATGACAAACATATAAATGTTATGATACCGTTACAGGGTCTAGCTGTTCAGATCTTCAGGAGAGCGTTTCAAGGTCATGGACCTCTTGTTTTGTTTGTTTATCTTTTGTTTTTGTGAAAATGTAAAATATGGAGTAAAATACGAAGAATCTGAACGTTATAATTGTACAGGTCTATAAAAGGGCGATATATAAAAATGGCTTAGAAAAAATCACAGAACAACTTTCAAGAACCAAGGAAAAGTGAGTTACACTCGGTTTTGCAGCGACTGAGGAAAGGATATGGAACTAAAGACAAGTGTGTACCACTAGGTATCGACAAGTTGGTGATAAACATGTCATCTAAAGACATCACGCCATGTCCAACAGAATGACCGAAAGGAAGAATTTTCACAATAGATTTACAGAAGCAATGGGCAATTGCACTTCCCAAAACCATGAATCAAGAGGGAAAACTAATTAGTAAGTGCACTAGTGAGCCTGGTCTGTCATTGGGGATCGGTGGGGGTTATACTGGTGGTCAGTTTTCTCCCCTATCTCCCACTGCCCCCTTCTTCCTTCTGTTTCCATTTTCTGATATTTTCTGCAGCATTTCCTTTCTCGTTCCTTACTTCTGATTTGATGTTGATACGCCCCACCCACCCGCCTGAGAGATGATGTACATGCTTGCATGAAAAGGGTCAAGGGCTTGACTGAAAGACTGAAAAGTGCATTTAACCTGAAGATATCCTGTGTGTCATCTCTATTGAAATCAAACACGATTCCTTTGAAACTGATGATGAGGATTACATTCATAGCCGGACAGCCCTTTTCAATAAGATTGCCGTCCTCACAAGCACAAAGGCAAGAGATGAAGAGGGTGAGCCTGATTTTTGCCTGCAAACAGAAGGTCAGAAAGGACCAGGAAAAAGACAGAACGAACGTTTTTATTATTATGATGGTTAAACTGTAAAAGAAGTCCAGAGAAAACTATAGTATGTTCTTTACATAAGAGACATGCGGTATGATGTTCTTACGCAATATGAATCACCACGCTCTGTATTGAAGATCTGCAAAAAGTGTCTGAGATGGGTTTTTAATTAATAAAGACAACAGAAAATAAGAACCTCTTACGCAAAACACCCTTGGAAAGTACAATTGGGGTTCATACAGGTAAAAATAGATATAAAAGAAATACTGAATAGGGGATCCTTTCGAAGCAACAAACACAAACAAGACAGAACAGTTGCAGATTTGGTTTGAAAGCTGCATTTCCTGTTCGATTTTTATACTTACTTTTATAAATGTAGTACAGGTAATGTAGCATTCAAGGACCATAGTCAACCACAAACACATATAATCAAACAACAATTACAAGGATAAAAAGGGCAAGATATAATGACATCCCAAACATAAAAGGGTTGATAATAGGACCACAGACTTGGAACATCTTGGAACGGACAGTGGCAAAATAGGCCGCTGGTGCTTTCAACATTAGGTTCTAGGGTGATCCAAACATTCTTGATTTGAAACATCAAATTCAATAAAAGCGGCGGTACACGTAACATTTACCTAAACACACTTCATTATTAGATAATATTAATAAACATGTGTATTAACCCCAATGCCTCTTAAAAGGCATAGTTTTGATTTGCGGAAGTAACAATGTTCGAAACACCTCTACTGTAAACATACGGCATTGCTTATTTTGAAGCACAAATATGTTTAACGGCCAATTTGTCATCTCAAGTATGTTTATAATAGAGCACAGATCAAATAACAGTAATATAGGTCTGTGTGTAGAATTAGAACCTCTTATCATTATTAGTCATTATTAATTCATATGAAGAATAAGTAAAAACTGGAATTTGGAATCGACGGGAAATTTTGGGTTTGGGCCTGAATCGATCACCTGAGGGTCATTGCCGTGATGAAAAAAATGGTCCTCTCGCTGACTGAAGATGTTTTAAATCTTTCCTTATGTAAGTCTATGTAAAAACATGCAACAACTTTGGACCCAGGGGTTGCATCCATCTTTGATCCCTGGGACTTCAAATGAGCAAGCTCGATAGACCAGGGCTTAGCGATCATTAATAATAATAAAGAACAAGAAAACAAGAGGGCCCGTGGATGCTCTATAAGCTAAACTGGCTCTTATGTCAAGGGGTTTCATCATTAAATTGCTTTCAATACCTTTTTACAAGTGCAAAACACAACAAAACTCTCATACGAAATTTAAAACCATAACTCCATGCTAACAATTTAAAGGAAGATTTCCCTACATAAGTCTATGTAAAACATGCAACATCTTTATATACAAACTTTAGAAAAATTAATAAAAGAAAAAACGCAGGAAACAATAATAAAAATGAAGAATTAAAAAAAAAGAAAAAGTTTACCTCTATTGGAATTTGAACCCACGGCCCTAGCTTCCCAGTGTATAAGAAGTAATTTTAAAAAAACTCTATGGTGGCCATCTTGGATGTCACGTTTAACTTATTTTAACAAATTTGAAAAAAACATTCGTCTAAGGATCATCCATGTAAAGTTTGACCAAGCAGTTTCTGATCAGACGAATTTTTTAAGAGTATCCCTATATACGTCTATGTAAAACATGTGACCCCCAGGGTGGGGCAAAATTTTACCCCAGGGTCACCATTTGAACAAACTTAGTAGAGGACAATAAGCTTATAGTAAATGCAAAATATTAAACCTCTGGCTCTTGTAGAAGAATATGATTTAAGTATTTCCCTGTACAAGTCTATGTTAAACATTTGACCCCTTGGGCGGGACCAAATGTGACTCAAGGGTCACCATTTGAAAAAACTTGTTAGAGGCCCATAAACCTATAGCAATAGTAAAAATGAAGAATAAAAAAACTCCAGTGGGATTTGAACCGACGGCCTTAGTTTCCCAGTGTGCAAGAAGTAATTTAATAGATTTTCTATGGCGGCCATCTTAACAAATTTGAAAAACATTCACCTAAAGATCATCCATGTGAAGAACTATAAAAAGATCGGACAGGGAAAGTATACTCTGTAAAAAATATTTTGGACCATGGCAGTGTTCGAACCCGTACAATGATCGCTGAACCATGACATTCGACCATAACCCTTATTATCTCAGTTGATAATTCACAATAGATCAACAATCAACAATAATTATCGTTTACAATGAAAGTTTGCGAAAAAATAATAATCTTTTTATTGGTTACTCGAATGTGTCCGTAACTGTTACTTTTTATGGACTTTGCAACATTTTTTACAGACCCTTTGTGTGTTCGCGATATTTTTTTAAAATCAAACCTTTTTTGGAATTTAATGTTTCTGATACCAAATTAACCGGGTAGGGTAGACCTTGGTTACTAAAAAAAGATACTTAAATTCTGGCCACTAGTTTTATTTTTATATGACTTTATATACCCTAGTCCAAAACGTTTTTTACCGAGTATAGCATTCAAGTAGGACAGTCAACCACAAAACACAGAAACAAACATGCAAACAGACAAACAAGAAGGCAAAAGTAATAATAAAAGCAAACGACATCACAAACACAAAATGGTTGACAATAGGGCTACCGCCTTGGAACGGTCAGTATCAAAGTAGGCCACTGGGGGTTTAAACCGGTTCTAGGGTGCACCAAACCTCACACTTACCCTACTGTCATCCCATTAAAACAGGACAGTGTAAATAAAGAAGTTTAGTTTGGTCAAAATTGACCAAGCTGTTTCCGAAGAAGATTTTTTTTCAAATTTGCCCCATTTAAGTCTTTGTAAAACATCTGACCTCTGGGGCGGGGCCAAATGTGACCCCAGGATCACCATTTGAACAGGTTTGGTAGAGGACCATAAGCTTATAGTAAGTGCATAATATTAAACCTTTGGCTCTCTTAGTTTCAGTGAAGAAGATGTTTTAAGTTTTACCCTGTACAAGTCTATGTAAAACATATGATCCCTAGGGCAGGGCCAAATGTGACCCCAGGGACACCATTTGAACAAACTTGGTAAAGGACCATAAGCTTATAGTAAATGCAAAATATTAAACCTCTGGCAATTGTAGTTTCAGAGAAGAAGATTTTATTTTTTTCCTATATAAGTCTATGTAAAACTGCAACCTCCGGGGCGGGGCCAAATTTGACCCCAGGGTCATCATTTGAACAAACTTTGTACCGAACCATAAGCTGATGCTAAATGTAACACATGAGAGCTCTGAGCCTTGTGGTTTCAGAGAAGAAGAATGTTAAAGCTTTTTCCTATATTAGTCTATGAAAAACAAGCAAAATATCAAAATGCAAACTTTGGACCCCCGAGGCACAGACATTTCTGACTCCGGGGACTAAATTTGAACAACCTTAATAATCTAGGCGTTGGCGATCATTTTAAAAGGAAAACCGTCGAAATCTGTCTAGCGATTCTTGAGAAGTAGACTTTTTTTAAGGTTTGGACTATATATGGTATTGGCAGCCATCTTGGATGTCGCACTAACCAAATTTTAACAAATCTAAAATTTATTCATCTATGGATCAACCATGTGAAGTTCGGTAAAAATTGGCTAAGCGGTTTCAGAGGAGATATCGTTTGAAGCAAAAGTTAACGACGACGACGACGGACGGACGACGGACGAAGAGTGATCCCAATAGGGCCTCCCTGGGAGTCCAGTTTTTGAAGCTTAATTTTTTTCCACCCAAAAATTATGTTATTTTTTTGTTTTAGATCTAACTAAACAAGTTGGCGAACTTCCATATTTTTTTTGTCGTAATAATAATATGTGGGGTCCTGTCGGTATGGTCTGCAAATGCAGACCTGTGTTTTATAACATATTCTGTAATTTCTAACGAACGCTTATCTTTATATCATTTTCCTTTTTACGTTTTATTTAGAAGTCATATACACATATTCCCTGCAAATTTCAGGAAGATCGAGCATGCGATGAACGAGATATGTCTGTTTAAATATTTCCCCGCTAAAAATCCGCCTTCCCGGGGGAGCCGAATGGAAAAAAAAACTCAAATAAAATGCTTTTTACCGCTTTTTTTTTTGCATGAACCGTACATAACTATTATTCTGTGTTCATTTAAGGTGTAGTTTTGAAAATCCGTCCTGAAATAACGATGGCATTAACAAAAATGTAACCCCACCCCCTAGAAAACGGACATGTTCGCTAAATCATGGAATCAATTCTTTCACTTTATGACCTAATTCGACATGTTTTCCTCTTTTTGTATTGCTTACACAGCTAGCTACAGTAAGTATGTTTCATCTTGTAGCAAATTTAAGTTTTTTTGACACTTTATTTAGTGCCAAGACATTAATAATGAATACCGAGCTAGACCACTTTTCGGTATTTTGCCGAAACACGTAAACATTGCACAGCGCCAACCCGTATAACTCAATTGTTTGTTAATATCCGATGACATAATTATGGAAAAAGTATTAAACATTAATTCCGCTAGTATTTAACGCTTAGTCTTTGAAAATATAGTATTAAATAAAGATGTTATTAAGAAAAGTGCACCCCACCCACTTATAAATAGGCAATTACGCCCAAAATCGTCGAGCGTGCTTGGCGTCACCGCGTTATAAACCCTATGTTCAGTTAATATTCGATGCTATATCTATGCTCAAAGTATAAAGCTACTATTCAGATGGCATTTAAAGTTCATTTTTTTGAAAATATCACAATAACTACGGATGTTATTTTTAAAAAATGCAACTAACACCCCTCTAACATTTACGCCGCCACAGGAATACTTTTTTTGTTAATTTTTTGTCAATATTCGCCTCAGTCGACTTTCTTTACTTTTTTATTTCTAATAGAGTTAGCTTAAGCTAGTATCTTTCATTTTGTAGCCAATTGGAGTTATTTTGACACGTTTGTTAGTGCCACGTTTTAAAAGATAAATGCCGAGCGAGTGCATATTTCGGTATTTTTCCTTCAAACGCAAATATTCCATAGCGTCAACCCTCATATCTCAATTGTTTGTAAATATTCATTGATTTCATTTTGCAGTAAGAATTAAATATTAATTCCGCTCGATTTAACGGTTAGTTTTTGAAAATAGCATAATAAATGAAAATGTTATTAAGAAAAGTTCACCCCACACCCAATCAAAAATAGGAAACTACGCCTAAAATCGTATAACGTTCATGGCGTCAGCGCTTATAACCCTATGTTCATTTAATATTCGATGCTATTTCTAAGCTCAGAGTATACAAATATGATTCAGCTTTCATTTAAAAGTTAGTTTTTGAAAATATCTCGATAAATACGGATGCTATTAAAACATTTCAACTAACAACCCTCTAAAATTAGGAATTTACGCTGCCACAGGGCTACGTGTTTTGCCTATATTGTGTTCAATCGAACAAAGAAATCCTTATTTATTGCTAGACCTGTTATCTACAGTTAGTATCTTTCGTTTTGTAGCCAATTTGAGTTATTTTGACACTTTTTGTTACTGCCACGATTTAAAAGATGAATACCGAGGGAGCGCACATTTCGGTATTTTGCCGGAAAACGCAAACCTTGCATAGCGTCAACCCTTATAACTTAATTGTTTGTTAATATTCCATAATTTAATCGTGCACTTAGTATTAAATATTAATTCTGCTTGCATTTAACGGTTAGTTTTTGAAACTAGCATAATAAATATAAAGAAAATATCACCTCACACCCTCTCAAAAATAGGAAACTACGCCTAAAATCGTCTAGAACGTTCATGGCGTCAGCGCTTTTAACCCTATGTTCATTTAATATTCGATGCTATTGCTAGGCTTAAAGTATACAAATATGATTCAGCTTCCATTTAAAAGTTAGTTTTTGAAAATATCACAATAACTACGGATGCTATTTAAAAAGTTCAACTAACAACCCTCTAAAATTAGGCATTTACGCTGCCACAGGGCTACGTTTTTTGTCAATATTTGGCTTAAATCGACAAAATTTCCTTTTTTTATTGCTAGACCAGTCATCTACTATTAGTATCGTTCTTTTTGTAGCCAATCTGATTAATTTTGACACTTTTTTTAGTGCCACGATTTAAAAGATATATGCCGAGCGATTGCACATTTCCGTATTTTGCCGTAAAACGCAAATATGCCATAGCGTCAACCATAATAGCTCAATTGTTTGTAAATATTCGATGATTTAATTTTGCAGTAAGTATTAAATATTATTTCCGCTTGCATTTAACGGTAAGTATTTAAAAATAGCATAATAAATGAAAATGTTATTAAGAAAAGTTTACCCCACACCCACTCAAAAAAAGGAAAACTACGCCTAAAATCGTCTAACGTTCATGGCGTCAGCGCTTTTAACCCTATGTTCATTTAATATTCGATGCTATTTCTAGGCTCAAAGTATACAAATATGATTCAGCTTCCATTTAAAAGTTAGTTTTTGAAAATATCACAATAACTACGGATGCTATTAAAAAAGTTCAACTAACAACCCTCTAAAATTAGGAATTTACGCTGCCACAGGGCTACGTTTTTTGTCAATATTTGGCTTAAATCGACATACTTTCCTTCTTTTATTGCTAGACCAGTCATCGACTATTAGTATCGTTCATTTTTCAGCAAATCTGAATAATTTTGACACTTTTTTTAGTGCCACGATTTAAAAGATAAATGCCGAGCGATTGCACATTTCCGTATTTTGCCGTAAAACGCAAATATTCCATATCGTCAACCATAATAGCTCAATTGTTTGTAAATATTCGATGGTTTAATTTTGCAGTAAGTATTGGATATTATTTCCGCTTGCATTTAACGGTAAGTATTTAAAAATAGCATAATAAATGAAAATGTTATTAAGAAAAGTTTACCCCACACCCTCTCAAAAAAAGGAAAACTACGCCTAAAATCGTCTAATGTTCATGGCGTCAGCGCTTTTAACCCTATGTTCATTTAATATTCGATGCTATTTCTAGCTCAAAGTATACAAATATGATTCAGCTTCCATTTAAAAGTTAGTTTTTGAAAATATCACAATAACTACGGATGCTATTAAAAAAGTTCAACTAACAACCCTCTAAAATTAGGAATTTACGCTGCCAGAGGGCTACGTATTTTGTCAATATTTGGCTTAAATCGACATACTTTACTTCTTTTATTGCTAGACCAGTCATCTACTATAAGTATCGTTCATTTTGCAGCCAATCTGAATAATTTTGACACTTTTTTTAGTGCCACGATTTAAAAGATAAATGCCGAGCGAGTGCACATTTCGGTATTTTGCAGTAAAACGCAAATATTCCATAGCGTCAACCCTTATAGCTCAATTGTTTGTAAATATTCGATGATTTCATTTTGCAGTAAGTATTAAATATTAATTCCGCTTGCATTTAACGGTTAGTGTTTGAAAATAGAATAACAAATAAAAATGTTATTAAGAAAAGTTCACCTCACACCCAATCAAAAATAGGAAACTATGCCTAAAATCGTCTAACGTTCATGGCGTCAGCGCTTATAAACCTATGTTCATTTAATATTCGATGCTATGTCTAAGCTCAAAGTATACAAATATGATTCAGCTTTCATGTAAAAGTTAGTTTTTGAAAATATCTCGATAACTACGGATGCTATTAAAAAAGTTCAACTAACAACCCTCTAAAATTAGGAATTTACGCTGCCACAGGGCTACGTTTTTTGCCTATATTTGGTTCAGTCGAACAAAGAAATCCTTATTTATTGGTAGACCTGCTGTTAGATACAGGAATGAGAAGTTTCGCTGCTGGTAGATCGAGGTAGATGAAGGTCCTAGGCTGGTAGTTGAAGGTATGTGAAGGTCCGCTGCTGGTAATGAATGTCCGATGCTGGTAGATGAATGTAGATGAAGGTCCGCTGATTGTACATGGAGGTAGCTGAAGGTATGTGAAGGTCCGCTGCTGGTTATGAAGGTAGGCTGCTGGTAGACTGGTATATGAGATGATAGTAGGCTGCTGTTAGATGAAGTAGATGAGGTAGGCTACTGGTATATGAAGGTAGGCTGCTGGTATATGAAGGTAGGCTGCTGGTAGATGAAATTTGCTTTGCGGTAGATGGAGGTAGATGAAAATAGGCTGCTTGTAATGAAAGTAGACTGCCCGATTGCTGGTATATGAACGTAGGATGGTAGATGAGATTTGCTTGCTGGAAGATGAAAGATGATGGTAGGCTGCTGGTAATGAATGTAAGCTGCTGGTATATGAAGGTAGGCTGCTGGCATATGAATGTAGTCTGCTGACAATGAAAGAAGGCTGCCAGTCGGTGAAGATGAAGGTCCGCTGCTGGTAGATGAAGGTAGCTGCTGGTAGATGGAGGTAAATGAAGGTATGTGAAGGTCCGCTACTGGAGGTAGATGAAGTTCCACTTCTGGTAGATACAGGAATGTGAAGTTTCGCTGCTGGTAGATGGAGGTTGATGAAGGTCCGAGGCTGGTAGATGAAGGTATGTTAAGGTCCGCTGCTGGTAATGAAGGTCCGCTGCTGGTAGATGGAGGTAGATGACTGTCAGTTGCTGTACATCCAAGGTAGATGGAGGTAGATGAATATATGTGAAGGTCCGCTGCAGGTAATGAAGATCCCTTGCTGGTAGATGGAGGTAGATGAAGGTCCGCTGCTGGTATATGGAGGTAGATGAAGGTATGTGAAAGTGGGCTGCTGGTAGATGAACGTTGCCTGCTGGTATATGAAGGTAGATGAAGGTCCGCTGCCGGTATATGAAGGTAAGCTGCTGGTAGATAGAGGTAGATGAAGGTATGTTAAGTTAATGTAGGCTGGTGTTAAATGAACGTAGGCTGCTGGTAGATGAAGGCAGATGATGGTAGGCTGCTGTTAGATGAAGTTATTCTTCTACCTCCATCTACCAGCAACGGACCTTCATCTACCTCGCTCTACCAGCAGCGGACTTTCATTACCAGCAGCGGACCTTCACATAACTTCATCTACCAGCCTCGGACATTCATCTACTTCCACCTACGATAGGCGAAACGTCAGATTCCTGTATCTACCAGCAGTGGAACTTCATCTACCTCCAGCAGCGGACCTTCACATACCTTCATTTACCTCCATCTACCTGCAGCCTACTTCATCTACCAGCAGCGGACTTCCATCTTCACCTACTGGCAGCCTTCCTTCATTGCCAGCAGACTACATTCATAAACCAGCAGCCCCAGCCTTCATATACCAGCAGCCTACATTCATTACCAACAGCATACCATCATCTATTTGCATCTACCAGCAAGCAAATGCCATCTATCATCAGCCTATTTTCCTATACCAGCAATCTGCCTTCACCAACGGACAATCTACCTTCATTACCAGCAGCCTATTATCATCTCCCTTCATCTAGCAGCAGGCAAATTTCATCTACCAGCAGGCTACCTTCATATACCAGCAGCCTACCTTCATATACCAGCAGCCTACTTCATCTAACAGCAGCCTACTATCATCTGCCTTCATATACTAGCAGGAAACTTTCATCTACCAGGAGCCTACCTTCATTACCAGAAGCGGACCTTCACATACCTTAATCTACCTCCACCTACCAACAGCGGACCTTCAGCTACCTCCATCTACCAGCAAGGGATCTTCATTACCTGCAGCGGATCTTCACATACATTCATCTACCTCGATCTACCAGCAAGGACCTTCATCTACCTCCATCTACCAACAGCGAACCTCCATTACCAGCAGCGGACCTTCACATACCTTCATCTACTAGCCTCGGACATTCATCTACCTCTATCTACCAGCAGCGAAACTTCAGATTCCTGTATCTACTAGCTGTTGAACTTCATCTACGACCAGCAGCGGACCTTAACATACCTTAATTTACCTTCATCTACCAGCAGCCTACCTTCATCTACCAGCAGTGGACCTTCATTTTCACCTACTGGCAGCCTTCCTTCATTACCAGCAGACTACGTTCATATACTAGCAGCCTACAGTCATATACCAGCAGCCTACTTTCATTACCAGCAGCCTACCTTCATTTACCTTCACCTACCAGTAGGCAAATTTCATCTACCATCAGCCAACTGTCATATACCAGCAATCTACCTTCACCTATGGGCAGTGTACCTTCATTACCAGTAGCCTATTATCATCTACTTCCATCTACCAGCAAGCAAATTTCATCTACCAGCAGCCTACATTCATATATCAGCAGCCTACTTGCATATACCAGCAGCATACCTTCATTACCTGCAGCATACGCTCATCTACATCTATCTACAGCAGCAAACCTTCATCTAACAGAAGCCTACCATAATCTGCCTTCATCTACCAGCAGCCTACGTTCATCTACCACCAGCCTACATTGATTACCAGCAGCGGAACTTCACATACCTTCGTCTACCTCCATCTATCAGCAGCTTACCTTCATATACCGGCAGCGTACCTTCATCTACCTTCATATACCAGCAGGCAACTTTCATCTACCAGCAGCCCACTTTCATCTACCAGCAGCCTACATCCATCTACAAGCAGCGGACATTCATCTACCTCCATATACCAGCAGCGGACCTTCATTACCAGCAGCGGACATTCACATACATTCATCTACCTCCAGCTACCAACAACGGACTTTCATCTACCTCCATCTACCAGCAGCGGACTTTTATTTCCAGCCGCGGACCTTCACAAACCTTCATCTACCATCCTCGTACCTTCATCTACCTCAATCTACCAGAAACAAAACTTCATCTACATCCAGCAGCTGACCTTCACATACGTTCATTTACCTCCATCTACCAGCAGCCTACCTTCATCTACCAGCAGCGGACCTTCATCTTCAACTTCTTGCTGCCTTTCTTCATTGCCAGCGGACTAGATTCATATACCAGCAGCCTACCTTCATATACCAGCAGTCTACATTCATTACCAGCAGCCTACAATCATCTACTTCCACCTACCAGCAAGCAAATGTCATCTAACAGCAGCCTACCATTATATACCGGCACCCTACCTTCATATACCAGTAGCCTACTTCATCTAACAGCAGCCTACTATCATTTGCCTTCATATACCAATAGGAAATTTTCATCTACCAGCAGCCTACGTTAATCTACCAGCAGTCTACCTTCATTACCAGCAGCGGACTTTCACATACTTTCATCTACCTCCATCTACCAGCAGCGGACCTTCATTACCAGCGTCGGATCTTCACATACATTCATCTACCTCCATTTACCAGCAACGGACCTTCATCTACCTCCATCTACCAGCAGCGAACCTTCATTACCAGCAGCGGACCTTCACATACCTTCATCCTTTCGTTGTTTTTTTACTCTTTCATTGTAGTTGCAAGTCCTTGTTTGCAGTACAGTGCGGACCTACGATGCCTTTGCGCTCGGACGCTGTGGTTTCTATAGGACCCTATATCTCATTTTTTCATCTACCATCAGCCTACGGTCATATACCAGCAATCTACCTTCACCTATGCGCAGTCTACCCCTTCATTGCCAGCAGCCTATTATCATCTACTTCCATCTACCATCAAGCAGATTTCATCTACCAGCAGACTACCTTCATATACCAGCAGCCTACCTGCATATACCATCAGCATACCTTCATTACCAGCAGCCTACGCTCATCTACCTATATCTACAGCAGCATAACTTCATCTAACAGCAGCCAACAATCATTGGCCTTCATATACCAGCAGCCTACGTTCATCTACCACTAGCCTACCTTAATTACCAGCAGCGGAACTTCACATACCTTCCTCTACTTTCATCTACCAGCATCTTACCTTCATATACTGGCAGCGAACCTTCATCTACCTTCATATACCAGCAGCGGACCTTTATTACCAGTAGCGGACCTTCACATACATTCATCTACCTCCATCTACCAGCAACGGATGTTCGTCTACCTCCATCTACCAGCAGCTTACCTTCATATACCGTCAGCGGACCTTCATCAACCTTCATATACCAGCAGCCTACCTCCATCTACCAGCAGCGGACCTTCATCTACCTCCATCTACCAGCAGCGGACCTTTATTACCAGTAGCGGACCTTCACATACATTCATCTACCTCCATCTACCAGCAACGGACGTTCATCTACCTCCATCTACCAGCAACGGACTTTTATTACCAGCAGCGGACCTTCACATACCTTCATCTACCATCCTCGTACCTTCATCTACCTCCATCTACCAGCAGCGAAACCTCACATTCTTGTATCTACCAGCAGTGTAACTTCATCTACATCAAGCAGCGGACCTTCACATACCTTCATTTACATCCATATACCAGCAGCCTACCTTCATCTACCATCAGCGGACTTTCATCTTCACCTACTGGCTGCCTTTCTTCATTGCCAGCAGAATACATTCATATACCAGCAGCCTACCTTTATATACCAGCAGCCTACATTCATTACCAGCAGCCTACCATCATCTACTTTCATCTTCCAGCAAGCAAATCACATCTACAATCAGCCTATGTTCATATACCAGCTATCTACCTTCATCTACGGGCAGTCTACCTTCATAACCAGCAGTCTATTATCATCTACTTCCACCTACCAGCAAGAAAATGTCATCTACCAGCAGCCTACCTTCATATACCAGCAGCCTACCTTCATATACCAGCAGCCTACTTCATCTAACAGCAGTCTACTATCATCTGCCTTCATATACCAGTAGGAAACTTTCATCTACCAGCAGCCTACGTTAATCTACCAGAAACCTACCTTCATTACCAGCAACGGCCATTCACATACCTTCATCTACCTCCATATACCAGCAGCGGGCTTCATCTACCTCAAACTACCAGCAACGGACATTCACATACCGTCATCTACCTCCATCTACCAGCAGCGGACCTTCATCTACATTCATCTACCAGCAGCGGACCTTCATTACCAGCAGCGGACCTTCACATACATTTATCTACTTTCATCTACCTTCAACGAACCATCATCTACCTCCATCTACCAGCAGGGAACATTAATTACCAGAAAAGGACCTTCCCATACCATCATCTACCAGCCTCGGACCTTCATCTACCTCCATCTACCAGCAGCGAAACTTCACATTCCTGTATCTACCAGCAGTGTAACTTCAAATACCTTCATTTACTTCCATCTACCAGCAGCCTACCTTCATCTACCAGCAGCGGACCTTCATCTTCACCTACAGGCAGCCTTCCTTCATTAACAGCAGACTCCGTTCATATACCAGCAAGAAAATTTCATCTACCATCTGCCTACGTTCATATACAAGCAATCTACCTTCACCTACGGGTAGTCTACCTTCATTACCAGCAGCCTACCTTCATATACCAGCAACATACCTTCATACACCAGCAGCCTACTTCATCTAACAACAGCCTACTATCATCTGCCTTCATATACCAGCAGGAAACTTTCATCTATCAGCAACTTAAGTTCATCTACCAGCAGCCTACATTCACAAACCTTAAACCTTCATCTACCTCCATCCACCAGCAGCGGACCTCCATCTACCTCCATCCACCAGCAGCGGACCTCCATCTACCTCCATCTACCAGCAGCGGACCTTCATTACCAGCAGCGGATCTTCACATACATTCATCTACCTCCATCTACTAGCAAGGACCTTCATCTACCTCCATCTACCAGCAGCGAACCTTCATTACCAGCAGCGGACCTTCACAAACCTTCATCTACTAGCCTCGGACCTTCATCTACCTCCATCTGCCAGCAGCAAAACTTCAAATTCCTGTATCTACCAGCAGTGGCACTTCATCTACATCCAGCAGTGGACCTTCACATACCTTCATTTACCTCCATATACCAGCAGCGGACATTCATCCTCACCTACTGGCAGCTTTCCTTCATTGCCTGCCGACTACATTCATATACCAGTAGCATACCTTCGTATACCAGCAGCCTACAATCATTACCAGCAGCCTACCTTCATTTACCTTCACCTACCAGTAGGCAAATTTCATCTACCATCAGCCTACTGTCATATACCAGCAATCTACCTTCACCTATGGGCAGTGTACCTTCATTACCAGTAGCCTATTATCATCTACTTCCATCTACCTGCAAGCAAATCTCATCTACCTTCAGCCTACGTTCATATACCAGCAATCTACCTTCACCTACGGGCAGCCTACCTTCATTACCAGCAGCTATTATCAACTACCTCCATCTACCGCAAAGCAAATTTTATCTACCAGCAGCCTACCTTCGTATACCAGCAGCCTACCTTCATATACCAGCAGCCTACTTCATCTAACAGCAGCATACTATCATCTCCCTTCATATACCAGCAGGAAACTTTCATCTACTAGCAGCCTACGGTAATTTACCAGCAGCCTATTTTCATTACCAGCAGCGGACCTTCACATACCATCAGCTACCTCCATCTACCAGCAGCGGACCTTCATCTACCTTCATATACCAGCAGCGGAACTTCATTACCAGCAGCGGACCTTCACATATATTCATCTACCTCCATCTACCTTGGATGTACAGCAACTGACCTTCATCTACCTCCATCTACCAGCAGCGACCTTCATTACCAGCAGCGGACCTTAACATACCTGCATCTACCAGCCTCGGACCTTCATCTACCTCCATCTACCAGCAGCGAAACTTCACATTCCTGTATCTACCAGCAGTGGAACTTCATCTACATCCAGCAGCGGACCTTTACATACCTTCATTTACCTCAATCTACCAGCAGCCTACCTTCATCTACCAGCAGCGGACCTTCATCTTCACCGACTGGCAGCCTTCCTTCATTAACAGCAGAAGCCAATATAAGTTTGACACATAAATGATCATGTATATATAATATAAAACAACAAAATCCTAGAAAGTCACAAAGTAAGTACTTAATGACTTGGCAGAAGCCATAGCAACAAGAGAACAAACCGTAAAACAAGATTTAAGGCAAACATCAAACGCTACCGTCCTATGAGGTAATAATTAACAATGGCAAAACTGAAATCTCTCTTGACATAGATTTCTTCTAAAGCTGGAAATGCAATATTTCAGTCATAGACAATAATAGAGATTGCATGCATTGTTTATTGCGTGTTGTTACATTACTTTTGGCACGATCTGATGGTGATGGGTGATTGTAGAGATATTACTAAATTATGTCATGAAATTGCGTGTTATTCAGTAAAGAAATCCTCGCGCTTTGAATAATCAGCAAGGCTTAGACACGTCGTCAACAATTGGCAATATCCCCATGGGTCTGTATGTATAACACAAAATACAAAATGGCATAGAATTCACTTAACGATCATTCTTAGCGTGTATCAGTATTTCCAATTTGGGCGTAGTAATACTGGGAAGTAAAGTAGTTTTGTGACGTTTTAATCACAGTAAAGCGTCAACATTACGATAAACATGAAATAGAGAATTTACAAACCATTACATTTGAAAAAGTCGATGCCGCTCGCGTACTTTAACAGACATTGACGTTATTTCCAAATGTTAAAGAGACACATGGCAATATTAAAGTTTTTATCAAGCATTAAGGTCCCAATTCCGCCATCTACAGCCAAATTTTACAACAGATGTACACCGTTTCTAAACCTGACGACGACGAACATATTTTAAGAATAGAAACTCTATCGACACACTATTAACGGCTTTAATCTATCAGGCCAAACCCCAAACATGGGGCGTCTAATAATAGTTACCAAATCAAGATTCAGTTTAAGCATATTCAGTCAAGGGTATAAATAAACCTATACCATTAATCGGCACCTATATATTAATAGATGACCTGAACACCTGGATAAACGGTTTTGTAATGTATTTCTGCCGTTGTTTCTTCAAAATTAGCGTCTCGATTTATTAATCCAGTTTCATTTTAACTTGTAATCCGCTTGCATATCTTAAAAGAAAGTTGAGTTTTCCTTCGTTCTTCCTTATCCTACCATAGGTTTAAATGTATTATTTGTGCAATATAATCAACAGTTAGAAATATGGAAAATAAATTGCTTTATATTATTCTTATACTTAATTTTAATGACTGAACCAGTGCAGGCTATTTAGAAAAGCAAACGGGATGCCGCGAGTTTTAAAAAAAAATCAAGAATGTTGTGTATCCCTTTAATGGCATCCTATGGGGAAATTTACCTAAAAGAATAAAACACAAATATTTATTATTATTTTTGTTTTTTAAATTCCAATCGAGTAATCTTTGAATATGACTTATTCGTTATTTGAATTCGGCTCACATTCCCTGTCTCAAAAAAGTGGATATTAAAGTCGAACAGGAAATGCAACATGCAAGGACGACAGTCAACCACAAATACGCACAGAAACAAACAAATACAAAGATAATAAAAGGCAAGCCATGACATCACAAACATACACGGGTTGACAATAGGGCTACCGCCTTCAAAACGGTCAGTGACAAAAAAAAGGCCGCTGGGGTTTAAACCAGGTTCTAGGGTGCAACAAACCTCACCCTTATTCTAATGTCGTCGCAATAAAACGGGACAGCGTAGATAAAGCTTTCCCCGACAGATTATATTCTCTAAAAAAAAGGCAGCATTAATAGACAATATAAGTAAAACACATAAAGATCATTTATATATAATATAAATAAACAAACTAGAAAGCCACAAAGCAAGTACTCAATGACTTGGCAGAAGCCATAGCAACAAGAGATCAACTCGTTAAGGGTACGACAAGACAAGATTTAAGACAAACATCAAACCTACTGTCCTATGAGGATTTGGATAGACTTCATCATAGCGTCCACAGTATGTCCATCATCGCACAATCAAAGAGGAAAGCATAGTGGCGAACTGTAAATGGGTCAATCACTAAACATGCAGTACGTTGCAAAACGATAGGGTCATAACCTCTTTTTAAAAAACTATTGTAAAACTGATAATTATAATTTAAAGGCAGGGTATGTAAACCCATGTCACGAATCATGATATTACTGAAACAAATATGCGACTGTCAGTCGATAAATATTTCTGATAAATATAGGTTTGGTTTAATTAAATTTAAAAAAAAAGCGGCGTGTTTGTTTCTAAAACGAATTACTTTATAACTTTGTTCACAAAAAGAGTATGATAATGGTCCTTTGGAGACGGCCGAGCATGACATATACGAAATATGCAAGTCTAATGCATCTTACAATGCAAGTAAAATGACGTCATTCTTGGTGGTTAGGGTTAAGGTGGACGGTTTGTGAAGTGTAACTGTCTGCTAGAGGCATATTTAATGAAGTGTCAATACTGTAAATAACCCGAAAGTAATTTCCAGTCCAGTCAAATCAATGTCCAGCGAAATATTAATGGTAACTTTGGGATTGGTAAACAGCTCAAATATAATGTAAATGTTGGTTGACTTGACAAATAAATCGCTAGAGATATGATTGCTTCTAGGCTGCGGTTTCCCATGATCAATACCGTATTTCGTGGAATCTGTAAAACAGAATTCATTTGTATTTATATTCCAAGATTCCTGATGGTACTATACTGACGGTCAATAAAAAGGCACCATTAACTATATATGTTTATGCTGTTGGATTATTCGCAAAGTATTTTGAATAAAACTGCTGAACCAATATATTTTTTTTAAGTGTATAATCTTGATACCTAACTTGTCTTACATGTGTATTGGTAGGCTTTAATGATAAGCAGTTACACAGTTATTTACCTTGTCTTTCAACAGTGTTTATTATGTATACTCATAAAAATAAAACTGTTCCACTAACTGCTCCACTAACCTGCATTAATCTGTCTCAATAAATTTCTATTGATTTTACTATTGTTTGACTTCTGACAGTATTATGCAATGAATGTTTCCGAGAAAAGGGTTTCTTTTTGTGATGTTACCGAAGAAACAACCCGGAAATGCACGTGCATTTCATGACAACGTGCACTAAATGTCAAATGTCGGCTTGTTACAAGGCAATATTTTGTCCAAAAAACCCTCAAATTCTAACTTTTAAAATAATTTAATTTGTGGTGCGTTTTCATTGACCGTGAGTATATGTTCCAAGATTCTTGATGGTAATTATATTGATTCAACCATCGCTGTTGATATATAGAATAGTGTTACGCTTTACAGTTGTTCTAAATATGTCGAAACGTATTCCTTAGGGTTTTTTCAATTTTGATTATAATTGAAAAATCATACCAAACTTTTGAAAATAATGGATTGTGTACGTCAGTGAATAGAAATCTATCAAGCCAAACAAACACATGGTGGGGTTCTATTGGTTCAACCATCGCCGTTGATATATAGAATAGTGTTACACCTTACAGTTGTTCTATATATGTCAAATATTATTCCTTTGGGTTTGAACATTTGGTTATAACTAAAAAATAAATAAACGCCAGCGCGTAGCTACGCTGAGGTGTGCACAGAGATTGGGAATTTACATACTTGACATCTATCGATCAAAATAACAGTTGTCAAGCATTGATACAAACGTCTTGTATGTAACTGAAATCATGTCAGGGACATGCACTTAAACGTAGAAATCACACACAAAAATCGAACTATAGGTTGGGTGCATCATACTACTGGACTTCCATAGAAAGTGATTTGCCTCGGTTACATTTCAGGGCTGATAACCAATCTCATTAAAATAAGACCCTTTATCACGCTACGATACTCTACATTACTAAGGCTCGTCATTAGGATTTGATTTTAATGAGATTGGGCTGATAGCGGGCCTGAAACATTTTGAAAACAATCGGGTTTTTTCTTCTGTCAGGTTAGGTCACTGAATAGAAATCTATACAACTACAACTGGTGCGGCAATACACTTTGCTTTAATTATATGTTATAATGCTTTACCTATTTTCGGATGAATCTGCATCCTTACAAACAAATGCAGTTTTGGTGAGACAAAATTCGTGAAAACTAAAAATATTTTTAAATATTTGTTAAAAGACAAGATAGCTAAGATTTGAAATACAATAATAACTGTTAATTATTCACCTAGTGGCTTTAATCCTTGTAAATTTCTAGAGGTTGATCAATTTCTGAAATCCGGACAGTTTTATTATATTTAAGTCATTCACCTTTACATTTCCCCATTGTGCTAAAAGTACGACCACAGGAAGCTGGCAGACATTCGAAACTCGGCTTCGAGTTTGAATTCATTTAACTGCCGACTACCGTTAAAAATATTATTGTTACGAAATCTTTATTTAGGATATAAACATATAATACAATTAGCAATGAAATTTGAACCACTTTTGGTTCTGCTCATCTCAACTGTACATAAGGCCAAAACAAAACAAATGTGTGCTTCCTGTAGCCGTCTGAAATAAAATGGGTAAGGTAGGGTGGGGTTTTGTTACATTGTCATTGTATATGGGCTCCAGTACGGCTCATGTTTAGAAACGCACGCTTCCAGAACAGCTCATGATTCCTCTACTGTTAATTTACCAACCACTCCCAAAACATCTACTAATATGCATTTCTACCTATTTCTGCAGCCCATTACAGACACGAAACTTTTTTTTTCTTTGACCTAAAATTTGATACTTGACTTGAATTTAAAAACCAGACTATTACAATGACGTTTAAAAATGTTATATTTAGGGGGTAATACAATATGTTTTAACATATGCATTTAGAGAGCGAAAGACGTGCAAACATATTAATAGAAGTCGCATAGATAGGAACTACAATGAGAGCCAACGTACAAACTCGGTAATTTCCTTAGATCACCGGAAATTATAAATTTTGACAAATTTGGTTGCGGCAGTTCCGATCGCCTTTTAATATAACACAAAACACAATCGAAATGCATTTTCCAAATGTGAGTTTTTGAAACGTGTTTGTAGACAGTTTCTAACATATTTCATATAACGTGAAAAGTAGATATAACAAGAAATATCACTGTAAGTGATAAATGCCCCCGAAGTGTCCTTTGACCTCTAAGTATGACCTTGACTTTGGAGCCATGGACCTGGATTTTGTGCTTGACACCTCGTTTGGTTGTGGTGAGCACTTGTGCCAAGTTATTTGAAAATCCGTCCAGGCATGCACAAGTTATTGACCGGAAACGATTTGACCTTTGACCTCTAAATGTGACCTTGACCTTAGGGCCACAGACCTGGATTTTGTGAGCGACACATCGTCTTGTTGTGGTGAGCACTTGTGCCAAGTTATTTGAAAATCCGTCCATGAATGCCAGAGTTATTGACCCAATTTGACTTTTGACCTCCAAGTGTGACCTTGACCTTGAAGACCTGGGTTTTGCGCGCGACACATCGTCTTGTTATGGTGATCACTTGTGCCAATTTATTGAAAAATCCCTGCAGGGGTTGTGACGTTACGGTCCGGACACGAAATTGCGTACCTGTTTTTGACCTATGAACTTCAAGTGTGACCTTGACCTTTGAGGTACGGACCTGGGTTTTGCGCGCGACACATCGTCTTGTTATGGTGATCACTTGTGTCAAGTTATTTAAAAATCCCTGCAGGGGTTGTGACGTTACGGTCCAGACACGAAATTGCGTACCTGTTTTTGACCTATGAACTTCAAGTGTGACCTTGACCTTTGAGGTAAGGACCTGGGTTTTGCGCGCGACACATCGTCTTGTTATGGTGATCACTTGTGCCAAGTTATTTAAAAATCACTGCAGTTGTTGTGACGTTACGGTTCGGACACGAAATTGCGTACCTGTTTTTACCTATGAACTTCAAGTGTGACCTTGACCTTTGAGGTACGGACCTGGGTTTTACGCGCGACACATCGTCTTGTTATGGTGATCACTTGTGCCAAGTTATTTAAAAATCCCTGCAGGGATTGTGAAGTTACGGTCCGGACACGAAAAGCGGAATGACGGACAGAATCCGGACGGACGGTGCGATTACTATATGCCCCCGAATAAAATCGAACAGAAAATACAGCATTCAAGGACGACAGTCAACCACAGCCATTTGATGTAATCGTATCATTGAAATACTAAAGTTTTAGCATTTTAGATGTATGCATTTCAATGCAGTCATCCTGCTTCAGCGCATATAGCCTGTGGCCCAGTGGATAGCGCGGAGGACTTGAACTCCGGAGAACCCGTACTTAGTACAATAGTCTATGTATTACCCTTAAGCTTCTTATTCGATGTTTTTCGTGTAATGCCTGTAATAGTTTTCAATTTCATATGCATACTTCTTTATTTTGTGTTTACATGTGTTAACTATTGCTTCGTGTCTTTATATATAATACATATTCAAAATGTCTTAATTATAATAAGTATTGAATAACGCATACACCTAAAATGGACTTTTAAAAAGCGGAAGCACTCACATATCCCTTACATAGAATCGTTTGGACTGTTTGTGTCGTTTGTGCAATATATGCATATATCAGAAAATTAAAATAATAGTAATGCTGTAATTATTCTGAGGAACTTCCTGTTCGATGCGTGTATCCACTTTTCAGGCTTGCTGAACTTATATATGCAAGCAAAGGCCTAAACGTTGCGTAGTAAATACTTTCATTAATTCATAATATAATTATTAAATCATGGGCAAGGTAAACTTATAGAAATAATAACAAGAAATTTAGAGAATGGAGAATTATAATGTTATCAAATAAATGTGATAAAAAGTATAGGTTGGTGTTCATCTAAAAGAGTTAACAATTAAAAATGTTAAAAACCTATCATTTTATTACAGAAAAAGATAGATGTATGTGCTTTGATTTTATTTAATATATCAAAAGTCATTTAAATGACTGGCATACATACACCTGATATAGAAACATCACATCTAATTGAATTACAAACTGTGTATCAGTATATAATATACACAATATGAGTAGTATAGATAGTGGGGGTACCAGGCCAGTTTTCCCTCGCGGGGAACGAGAACAACTAGTGAAATATGCCAGGGGGACTCAGGCGTAACTCTCATTTATGTCACCAAGATCTAAATGTAAGCCACGCCTAAATCAACACCAACATATTTCATTAGTTTTCTCAAGCACCCCGCTCAGGGAAACTCGCCTGATACCCCCACTATCTATACTACTAATCAATCCGGTTTTGTCATTTTAATAAAATAACATTTGCAACTCATAAGGCAAAGTCAGACGGAACCGGGCAGTAGTCTTCATCATCGCTCTGCATAGTTCAAGATATTATTTAATATTTTCAATATCCTTGAATGGAACCCAGCTATTGAAATCCTCATTGTAACCCTTCCATTTAATCAACGCTTGTTTCTTTTTGTAATCACGTCGTATTACTTTTTCAATCCTGAATATTTCTTGCTTTGCTTTTATCATTTCTAATTCATAAAAGCTTCCGTCAATGTTTTCGTTGTTTAAATCTTTTATTTTGCATGTCACAGGATTTGTGTTTTGAATTTCATCAACAACAAATATTTCTTCAGTCCAATTCGGGTAATAACCTTTCTCAAACGATCTTTTATATTTGCTGATTCTAACATTATGCCCTATTTTAAACTTTGGCTTAATTTGATTACTTCTGATTTGTCCATACAAGTTGAAATATACCGTTCCTTTATTTTTTTCATTACTAGCTTCAGATTGTGTCATTTTAATACTCCGATGTTTTGTATTATTATACTTATCAACCATCGCGCATCTAAATATGTGTTTGTATTGTTTGCTGTGAAATATTTCCACATCATCTCTTTTAATGTTCTGTTAAATCGTTCAATTACTACAGCTTTTCCGAAATTAAAAGTGTGATACATTTTAATATTATTATCATCAAGAAATTGCTTAAACGTCTTGTTGTAAAATTCCACACCTTGATCAACCCACAACAATTTACACTGTCTTCCTGTACTGATTATCTGTTTGAACGCTTTGGCAATTTTTAAACCAGTTTTATTTGGAACGAGTGCAACCCAAGCAAATTTACTAAATAAATTAATAACAGTAAGCAAGTATTTAGTACCTTTATTATACTTTGAAAACGATTGCATGTCAACCAAGTCAGCAGACCATATTTTATCAATTTCATTAACAATCACACGGCGTTGAGTGAACTTTCTTCGTATAGGCTTATGAAGTTCATCTGCTAACTTGTCAGTCCATTTCAACGCCTTTTCTCGTTTTTTGAGTTTCCAAGACCAAGTTTATATTTTGTACTAATAACTGGTTTTACTATCAAATTTTTAGCAATCTTTTCTCCAAAAGATTTAGACTTGCTAGATTTTAAACCAGTAAGCATGTTTTTATCACACATTGATTTATTACTAGGATTTTCATCATAACAAATATCGTGATCGTTACAAACAGCATCTAACTCATTTACCGGCTCTCCGCTATCAAGTGGATTACCCGGACCACAATATTTATAACCAGGAAGTGTTAGCCCCTTTTGGGGTAGCAAAGGGAGCAAAGCTTTATATATATCAATATTTACACCTTCTGTTGTTTTTTACAAACTGCGTTTTAGTAATACCACAAGATGCACAAGTTGCTCTTAACATTTTTCTACCATTTTTTGCTAAAACATACTTAGGATCAACATTTTCAGTAACCATTTTTTCTTTTATACAGTAACTCATATATAATATGATTAGATTAAACTTCATTTACAAAATATGATTTTATAATGTTTTCATTTTCTGTTGGTTTGTATGGTTTTAATAATTTGTAAAGAATATCGTACACACTATTTCCTTCTTGCAACTTTTTGGCAAAGTACAAACAGAAATATCCACACAAGACACTTGTTTTATCTTGATATTGGATGGTGTTGTATTTTATATTAGGTATGTAATTTAAAACTTCTTTTGGTGGGCTCAGACCAAACGGATCGAAGTAATAATTATTATAGTAACAAGTCCAGTTTGTACCAGGTCCAGTATAATCATCAAGATTAATAATACCACATTCTTGTTTATTTTGTTTTGTTGGTAATTTGTTCTTGCTAAACACTCCCCTGAATTTCTGTATACCCAACTGCTTAACCCACTTTATTATACCTAAGTTAGAGATAGGCTCGTTTTTGAAATTTAACTTTTTTTTATGAATGGGATACTTCTGTACGGTCTAATTTGTGAGTCTACTTGCAAACCTTTTCCACGATCAACTCTTAGTCCTTTTCCTTTTCTACCTACTTGCAAACCTTTTCCAGTTAAACCACTAATAAGTGATCCAATCAATGGAATTCCTAATGATGCAAGCATTCCAAGAAATCCTCCATCTTGTTGTTGCTGCTTTGTCAGTTTAATAGGGCAACAACCTTTAGACTTTATCATCTTGTTTCTTTGAGCAATTGTTAATTTATGTGATCCGAGAAGTGCTTGTTTTTTGTCACTAGGAATAGTTACCATCCCATTTCCAAATAGTTTGCCAATTCCAGTACTTGCTAAGCCACTTAATGTTCCTGTTGCCAGAGGTCCTAACACTTTTGGAACAAATTTTGCAACTATTGGTAATATTGTTTTAGTCAACAAACCAGCTAATGCACCTAAAAACCCTCCGTTCTTGGACTGAGATCTCATTTGCGATTTTGATATATTTATGTCTAATCCCTGCCCGCCAGATTTAGCCTTGTTAATATTGTTAATCTGGGTAGCTGTAAGTAGCAAAGGAAAGTCTCCAGTTAGTTGGTTATTTTTTAGCCAGAGCGTTAATTCACTTTTGTTTTCATATGCTTTTGCCAGACTTCGTTTCTGGCCATCTGATAAATTTACTGAATAATTTACGTAAGTCATATATATATTATAAGTTAGATTAAACAATAACTAGTTCATTCCCGACAGTATCAATAACAACATTTTCCTCGTGTAAGACCAAAGCATAAATTTTATATCTAGCTGTAGGAACGTTGTTTAGTTTATATTCAAAAACTAGTTGTTTTGGATCAACACTGACTTCGTTACCTATGTAACTCAAATCAAAATGTATCATTCCGAAAAGAGTTTTAAAATTACTCACATTGAGTAAAGTTCCGGTATTTTTATCATTTTGTTTGTACGAATAATTAATAACATCTCCAAATATTCTTACGATATTATCATAACTGTATTCGATTTCTGGATAATGAACTCCACTTCCAACTTCCAATTTAGCTGATTGTAAATAGCAATTAGCATCAGCAGCATTTAGTTTAAAAGTATCCAAAAGATGAGGATTTTGTGTTTGAGAAGAAATATTGTCTGACCTTTGCAGATAAACAAAAACGTGTTTCGGATTTTTAACACCAGCCGTTATTCTAAATGTGGTCTCGGTCGCTTGGCTGCTTCCGCTTTCTTGTATCATTTCACGGAGGTAAGTCCATCTTGTTGCTGTCATGTGATTTGCCATTACGTAACTTAAACCATCTGAGTTAAATATCATTTTAGGTATCCACAAAACTAATTTATCAATGACTACTCGACCGTCATCACCACTTGATTTGAAAATTAGCACATTATCATCTGTCAGTTGCAAGCTAATTTGAATCTGACTAGGAGGAAGCATGTTTGTTTCTAAGCCTTCGAAGAAGGAATATTTATTTAATGGAATCATAGAGTGAACTTTTTGATTAGTTATGATTGAATCATGACGAGATGTAAATCCCGGGTTATAACCAACTTGATCATGTCGGGATTCTGCATCAGCCGTGGTATCCAAAAAAAAGTATTCGTTTGTTCCGGTTGTCTTTGCATAATCATCAGACATTTCAAGCAAGCTTTTGATATTAACACATCTGTGAAGTTTATTTTCATCATAAACTGTTTTTCCATTTTGCCTTACTAGCATGTGATCAATCAGCGAAGCTGCGTCGTTAATTAAAGCAATTCTGTCAGCGTCTGCAAAAACAGCTCCATCAGCAAGTTTGTTTACTTGAAAACTAATTTCAAAAAATGCATTATACCAATCAAAGTAGGAACTTCTATCATTTAGTGTAAACTGATAACTACTTTTCATTTGCCTGGTAGCATTTCCTGGTCGTGTTATGGGAGTGTCTAACTGAATAGATATACGCTCGTATCTAGTATTATATTGATTACTTCGAAACATCTATATATACTAGTAATTAGATTATTTTTTATTAATTAATCGATTAATTCTCGCATGAATTTCTCTTCCAGATAGTAATCTGTTAATTTTTGCATTTACATCTTCTTCAGTTTCAGCTACAACTTCTTCAGTTTTAGCTACAACTTCTTTTTTGTTATTAGCCTTTGTAAGTTCTTTTAAAATCATCTCACCTTTTGGTTTAGGTTTTATAACTGAAACTAACTTATCAGCAGCCATTTTCCCTACTTCATCTCCAAGTTTTTTAGAACCGCTCTCTATGATTTGTTTTCCAGCAGTTTCTAATGCTTTCTTGCCTGCTGTTTCCACAGACTCACTAATTATCTTTGATCCGACTTTTGACAAAATATCAAATATGCCAGCTCCAGTCAATCGATCAACTTGAGTATATGTTCCCATACTAGTGTCATAAACTTTTTTTAAACGTGCCATATAACTTACATTAATTCCTTCAAAACAAATCGAAATGATGTGTGGACACCATTAAGATTAATAATCTTACCAGAGAAATCGGTTATGTAAATATTAATACTGTTAATGATCGTTTTGTTTACCTCACAGAACCCGACTCTTATCGGTTCATCTTTGAAAGGATATGATCTCGTAAGATCAGCTGTACTTATTTCATAAATGACATCCCCGTATGATCCATCAACAATATAATTACTTATCAAATCACAGTGGATATACAATGTATCGATATAATTTGTTATGTTTGGCATCACAGTTCCAAATTTAGTTTCTCTAATAACTACATATTTGTCAAAGCCGATTAAGGTGTGACAGTTTGTTGCTCTTAAATCAAGCATGAAATTATTATGGATGGTAACCCTACATTTGAAACTTGATAAATAAAACTCAATTCTTATCGGGACAGGTGAGTCATCAGTTAAATCATTGTTTACAGTCAATGTTTCTTTTATGTAATTATCAATGTCAGCATAACTGTAATTTCCATATGTAAAAATAATACTTTTCCAATCTGTTCCATTGTGATACCTTATCACCTTGTTATTAAAATCCTCACTAATATTATACCATGAGTAAGTCATGGAATTAATCTTATCAAGTCCAACGCCATACTGTTTGTTCTTATCTAATATTAATGGTCTGTCAAATACAGTTGTAAAATTACTCGGTGTATTTGAGCTATTAATTATTGACGCTTTTTCTGATGATAATACAATGTTTTGTTCCATTATACATATAAGTAGATAAAATTAATCACCTTTGTAATACAGTTTAAAACTTGATTTTTCAAAATTGAAAACTTGAGTGCTATGCCTTGTTCTTGGAGAGATGGCCCAATCGTGATATTTCGGAAGATATGCTTCAAGTGCTTCTTTTAGTATTCGTTTACCATTTTCTATTTTTGAGTCAGCAAATGACTCTTCGTAGCCTATATTAAACAAACTAATTTTTTCTACATTAATGTCTGTATTTGTAACTGTATATGTAAGGTCTGCTTCAACGATATAGCGCCCGGGTTTTACAATTGTCATGCCGATGGGACGTGTACCAACACCAAGATATTCTGTAGTATATATTTCACTTTTTATAAGCGGATTGGTTACAAAAGTAAATGCTTCGAGAAAAGCATCACGTTTGGTTCTTTCAAGTGGTTTTCGTGTCGGATACGATACATAATCACTGGCATCATACATAATGCTCATTCCATCATCTATTGTATATTCAACAAGTAAAATCCGACTTAAATAGTCTACTTTTACTTTCAACCAATCAATTATACCAAGAATTGCTGTGTGTCGACTATCAGACTTTTGATTAAACTGTTTCAATAAAGCTATTTCACCATCAAACGCTTTGCTTCTTTCATCCTGGGCAGCTTTCAATAGCTTTGAAGCGTCGTCAATAGCAGTCTCAAGTTTATCAGTGTTAACCAGTTTGCTCAGTGCAGTCTCAAGTTTATCAGTGTTAACCAGTTTGCTCAAAGCAGTCTCTAGCGACTTACCGTCAACCATTTTCTTTTTGAGTTATTTCAGTAGTAAAAGCAGTTCTCATTTGTTTTGAAGCATCAGCAAAAGCAGTTTCAAGTTCATTATTGTCAACCATTTGTTTGTTGATTCCCTCGATCCATGTATTAATATTTTGAACACCAATTCTTATTTGTTCACTTAATTTCTTGAAGTTTACACTCTCTTCCAATACATCTTTTTTCTTTTCTAGCTCTTTCAAAGCATCACCTAGAAGTTTTATTTCATCTTTCAATCCGTTTTGAATTTCAATCATTTTCTTACGGTTTGCTTGTAACTTTGTTTGTATCAGACTTAGTTTATCATCAACACCTGTTGTCAATTTTTTTATCATGTCTGGAATTTTATCAATATTATAATCACGTATGATTTTTGCTACTCTTCTTACAGTAAATTGTTTTGTTGCTGCATCATCTGCTTTATCTGGATTGCCAACATTGATAATTTTATTATTATCCATGTTAAGCTCACTTCTCAAAACATTTTCCTGGTTTCTACCCTTGTGAAGATAATAAACCAAATGTTTTTGTTTTACATACTCAAACAGCACACTACCAAAATTTGTTATATTAACACTGCCAGTAGTAACTTCCTCGCCAAGATCATTAAAAAGACCCATTATATATAATATGATTAGATTAAATATCACCAGTGAAGTTTCTTTTGATCAACTTTCTAGGACGGTCAAGATACAGAAAGTCGTACTGCTTCTCAGTCGCTTTTCTGTACTGCTCTTTGCTGACATCTTGTTCTTTGGAAAGCATACCCAGCTCGCGATTAACCGGAGTTGCAAAGAAGATGTAATGAGAACAGTTCAAACGAATGTCTTTGGGAGTTTTGTAATAGGATTGAGATAAATAAATTACACAACAAGTTTTGTGTCTTCCCTGGATGAAATAATTAATAATATCGTTTTGATTGCGTTCGCAAACATAATCGTCGAAAATGACTATCTTTTGAGTATCTGAATCTTAAGTACCCACAGGGATAACTTGATCATTTGAACATTCTAATATATCTTCAACCGAAATTTTATTCTTTTTTGCTATCTTTTCAAGTTTTTGTGACAAAACCTGATACTTGGACTGCTCCAAGTTTTTAGCAAACAAATACATCTTGTCTTAGTAAACTAAAGGTTTCAGCAACATGTGAACTAATGTGTTTGTCTTGCCAGAACCTGAACTACCGCAAATTAACATTCTAAAACAACAGTCTGGCATAAAGTTCCATAGTTGTTTAAAATTACCGTTTTCTGTTTTCATATCATAGTTTGGGATTTGCATTATAATAATGCTTGGTTATACTCGTCTTAACTTATCTTAATTTATCTTATTTTAATCTAACTTATATTATTACATGTCGTTGTTAAAATGGAAAGAATTAGCAGATAAAATGCGAAAAGCGAGTGAGCTTGTTAAAGAATAGGACAATAAAGTTATCCGAACAAGACTAGAAAAAGGAGCTAGTCGTGATTTATACACAGAAGTATTTAAACCTGTAACTAGCGAAATAACAGAGCAAACAAGGCGGCTAGCGGAACATTTGATTACCCTTCCAGAAATACGTCAGCAGTTGGCTCTTCTTCCCGAGAAAATACGTCCACAATTACTTGCCCCGCCTGAGCGTGGAGCTATAGCGCCACCACCGCCACCACCGCTACTACCACCGCCGCTACTACCACCGCCGCTACCACCGCCGCTACCACCGCCGCCACCACCAACGCCACACGTTAAAAAACTAGCTGCCAAGAAAACAGCAGATCCTAAACACCAAGCATCGCTGACTAGTTACCAAGAGGAACTAGAGCAGGCAATAAAGAAACCAAAATTAGGAAGTGCTTCAGACAGAGTGCTAAGGTCAAAAGCTGCCGAACCCGGGGCAGACCTGTTTGCAGAACTAAAAAAAACGTACATCATTTAGTCCCGAGAAAGAAGAATCAGAAAAAGAAGAATGGGGAGAAAAATCGGTGTATGATATTGACTTGGAAGCTGGTATGAATAAAAAAGTACTTCATAAGTATGGCTTGTTAATACCAACTGAAATACCACGTATTATGGAAGGAAGAGCTGAATATGATAGACATATTGAAAGGGCTGAAGAGGTATATAAGGAAATGTCATGCGAGATAAATGGTCTTAAGACACAAATAAACAACCTCAGCGAAGAAAAACTCTGGGAGGGGTGGCGTAAGGCGGGAACCAGTGCGACTCAATCTAAATATTCGAAATTACTCAAGGACCCCGGCGGCACCGAAACAAAGAGAGATTTACTTACAAAAGAACATGATGAAAAAGCAGATGAGGCAAATGCTCTCGGGTATTACATAGATAGGTTACCTGAGCGGATTCGAGCAGCTAGTGAAACTGTACAAAAGACTGGCCAAGGGATGCAAAAAAAAAGAAATACCTACAAAGTCGACAAAGATGGCCACTACGGAGTGTTACAAATTAATTTGCCCAAGCTTGCCGGTCATCACAAACTTATTGCCAAACTAGAAGAAGCAGTTGTGCTAGATTTGAAAGTGGATGATGATTTTATAGACTTGATAACAAAGCGTTACAATAATAATACAACGTATTCAAAGCTGTCTCAGAATGCTTTTAAGGAACAAACAAAATTATCTGGTTTACCAATTCACAAAGGTTCTTCAAAGTTCAAGAAGATTTTAGGAGGTTGTGTTGATGTTGAATATTACAATAGTCCCAAAGATTTGATGGATGATCTAGAGTTAGTATGTGGAAGTATCGAATCAGGAAATAATAGCCCACGGCTGATAAATAAAGGTATTAGCATAATCGATGAATTATTAAAAATAGGTAAAATATCACCCAAAGAACATGAGCAACTATTTTCTAAATATCTTAATTAAATTATTGTCTAACTGTCATTATACATGAAAACCAAAGAAGAATTAATTGATCATTTGACACGACTCGTGGCTGCATACAGACGTAGCTATAAATTGTGCGGTATTATAAACACAACATTACAAATTGTTAGTGGAATAATCGGTTGTACTGGCGTATTGGCATTGGTTCCGGCAATTCCTGTTTTCGTGGCTGCAGTTGGTGCAGTTCCTCCAGTAGTTGCTGTTTTTGCAAGCAAAACAAGAATAGCAGAAAGAAAGACTTTGTTAAAAACACATCATAGGAGTTTTAAACAACTTCTATCATATGTCCAAACAACCACGGACTAGAAAATGATGAAGAGGTAATTAGGATTGTCTTTAATAAAATATTAGAGATTCAAAAGAATGACAACTTTACAGAACCTCTGGAAATGTATATGAAAAGGTTCAAGCTAAACGGTCATGGCATCCAGTCGTAACTCAACTTGTTTCCATGTCCTATCGTACTTTTCTCTGGTTGATTTTGTTTTAATCGGTTTTGTTTATTTTTTTATTTTTAATATTTTAAATATTTTCTGAAAAATGTATTCAAATTTGATTGGTCTTTTTCGACCTTCTATTTTATCCAAAATCTTTACAATTTTGTAAAACAAATCTTCAAATCTTTGCCTATTTGCAGAAGACAAATCATATTCTACCAAGTATTTATCTAAATGGTACTTTCTGTGGTAAATAGTTTTCTTTCGGCTGTAATTGTAACCTGCAATAAGACTGTAGCCATTGTGAGTGCCACAATTAAGACAAATACGCTCGTTATCAAAAACTTCACAAGTATCGTTATATACATGCGTAAGTACACTTGTAACACAGCTTGGCTCTGGTACAATATTTACAAAGCTTCTTTTTATTAGTTGTGTAAAATAAGACGCAATCTATGCACACCCCAGGAGGATGAATAATATCTAAAACTCTTTCACAATATTTGCAATTCATTATATTATAGTATAGCATTATATTTAAATATAGGCTTAAAGAAATATTATCTTATGTAATTATATAAATGGAACGTATAGAAAAGAAAATCAAAAACTTTAAGAAAGATCAAACGGAACATGCAAAAACTATTGATTTTGAAGATATGAATAAACTTGAAAAAGAGTTGATAATTTTTTCAAACTTTCAAGATTTGACAGAAAGAATCATAACAATGGTAAAACAACTAAAACTGTCATGGAAAATAAAAAAAAGGAGATATAAACAAACTGCGTGCTTTTTGTAAAAAACGTATTTCAGAGGTATCCAGTTGCCAACCAAAATTATACGAAGTTTCTTTTATTGCCCACTATGATGTTTTACTTTAAGGGACACTGTCCGTAAGTAAGCAGATATTGAGCATAACCAAATAACTGTCTGACTTTTATTCAGTGAAATGTGTACATGAAAACATGAGGATAGACCCTAAGAAGTATGTAGGAATACATTCGTGAGTTTGACCAAATTTTTTTTTTAATTATTATATGTTAATAAAGTGGGACCCACAATATTTACTTTTTCTGCGATCACGTGACTTCCATTAGCGCATTAGGTTTTGACCATAGTATGTATTACATAATATGTATAGCCCGCTTAGCTCAGTCGGCAGCGGCGTCAGACTACTTTACGCTCACGCACACTATTATTACTGCGAGTGTAAAAAAAAGGTAATTTTAGTTTGGGCTGCGAGTTCAAACGCACGAAATGGATTTTCTTTTTTTTGTACCGCGATTGAATTCCGTTAAATAATCTTGCTTTTAATTAGTAAATATTAAATAATGTTTAGTGTGTAATGTTTGCGAACATAATTATTGTGTGTTTTATAAGCTAAAAGTTACGGACAGTGTCCCTTTAAGCAAGGAATTGAAATTATTATGTATGGTTGATTAAAATAATATAATCTATAGTATATGGGAAGTTACGCAGAAAAAGAAAGTAAACATTTTGATGAGGAAAAAAATATACAATTTGGAGTAGCTGCCCTTGAAAAGGCTCTCACAGATAAAACAAAAGAAGATATTGATAATCATAGGGAAAGTTGTATGAGACACTTGGAAAAAAATATTGCAGCTTTTAAAAAAGATTGGACGGCTGGACTTTTGGAAAAACCAAAATTGGAGAAAAGATTTGACAACATGTGGACGATTGATATATATATCAAAGATAGCAGATGATAATACAATTATGGAAATCAAAGATTTTAGTACCATTCCTTAAATCTTTTTAATTTAATATAATCTTTAATATATGAGTATTAACAGTTATGCGAAAGAGGAAAGAAAGCACTTTGAAGAGGAACAAAAGGTTTATGAGAAAGTAGCTGCTTACGAGCTGGCTCTTTTAACCAAGACAAATGAACTTATCAAAGAGTTTGAGACAGTTCACATGCAACGATTGTCAGATGATATTGCAGCTTTTCAAAAAGATTGGTCAATACAAACTGAGATTGAGTGCAATGATGCTGTAAAGCTTCTTACAGATCTAGCAGAAAAAGAAATTAAGATTTTTAATGAAACACAATTAAAAGCAATGTCTGAAAATGTTGAGTTGTTCAGAGATAATCTAATCAGCAATCTAGAAAAACCTCATGTGATTAATACTGATATCGGATGTTACGAGGACTTTGAAACGTTTGTCGAAAGTTTAAAAGAAATGATTGATGCAGAAGTTTTTGATAAAGACGAGTTTATAAACTATTGCAAATACAGAATAAAAATAAAATCACTGGCAGCTGGAGGTGATCTTGAAACTGTTGATTTTGATAGATACTGCAAATATCATGTAAAAATAAGTCAGGTGAGGACACCGATGAGGACGTCGGCGAGGATACCGATGAGGACGCCAGCGAGGGCGAAAATATTAAATAAAAGAATGTTATTTAATTAATTAATTAATTAATTAATTAATTAATTAATATAGGTGCTTAAAGAAATAATCTCATGTAATATTATATAATGAGTATTCGAGAAATTGAAACATCCCCAAAACAGTATAGCAAGGTTTTTAAAGTAGACGGTTATTTGAGTGATGATCCGGTCGTTCAACTACGTTCAACTACAAAAAGCACACACTCCTGCTGTAAAGTTTCTCAAAGCAGAACTAAAAAGAACAGGTGGATTTAAATTAAGCATTGATGTAAAACTTACTTTTAAAAAAAAAGTACCAATGGATAAAGGAGGCTTTGCTAATGTATACAAAACAGCTTACTTTGCCTCAAAGGCTGTAATAATATTAAACAAAAATCAAATATCAGAAGCATTAGACAAAGCACGGGAAGAAATTATCAATATAATTGGAAATTGGCTTCGGGAGGGAAGTGGTTGGGTAATTGAATCACTAAATGCACATTACATAAATCGAATAAAGTATAAGCCTTTACGAGGTAGCTCTTATTTGGGTTTACCAAAAGAACTTGCTAATGCTAGAAAAGGATTGATAAATATAAAAAATGAAAAAGATAACGAATGCTTCAGATGGTGCCATTTGGCTTATGAATTTCATGTCAATAATAAACCACAAAGGATAACAAAGTATAAAAAGCATATTGGTGATCTTGATTACAAAGGAATTATATTTCCTGTTACTATCAAACAATTCCCAAAAATAGAAAAACAAAATGACATTTGTTTTAATATATTTGGATATGAAGATAATCAAGTATACCCTCTGTACATATCATAAAATAAAGCAGAAAAAACATGTGATATGCTTTTAATCACCAAAGAAGAAAAAAATCATTACGTGTGGATAAAAGATTTTAACAGTTTGATGTATAATCAAACAGCACACAAGGAAAGAAAATGGTTTTGTAAAACATGCTTGCAGTGCTTTAAATTAGAAAGAGTTCTGGAAAAACATAAACCTGTTTGTCTTTCACTTAATGGTAAGCAAGCAGTAGAGATGCCAAACAAAGATGAAAAAGTTAAGTTTAAAAACTATGACAGGCAGCTAATGGTTCCGTTTGTTATATATGCTGATTTTGAAGCAGTAACCGAAAGTATTTCTTCAGTATCAAACAATCCTAAAAGATCACATACAGAAGCATATCAAAATCATACTGATCGCAGTTACGGGTACAAGGTTGTTTGTTGCTATGATGATCAATATTCAAAACCAGTTGTAACGTATAGAGGACCAAATGCTGTTTACAAGTTTTTAGAAAAAATGATAGAAGAAGAAAGGTAGTGTAGAACAACTATGAATGCAAACTTTAAAAAAGTTCTAGTAATGTCACAGGAAGAAGAAGCCAGATTCCAAAAATCTAAATCATGCCATATTTGTGGTAATGGTTTTGCAACAACTCTCAAAAAAGGTGACGGGGGTTATACAGTGGCATATGAAAACTCCATCAGAAAAGTTAGAGACAATTGCCATATAACTGGAAAGTATAGAGGAAGCGCTCATGACATATGTACTATTAATTTCAGGTTGACTAGAAAAATACCTGTTGTGTTTCATAACTTGAGAGGATATGACTCTCACTTCATAATGCAACACATCGGAAAGTTTAAACAAAACATAAATGTTATACCGAATAACATGGAAAAGTACATGGCTTTTATGTAAGGACAAAGTTTGGTGTTTATTGACAGTTTTCAGTTTATGTCTCAATCATTAGAAAATTTAGTAAAAAAAATCCCTTCGTTTCAATACACCTCTCAGGAATAGCTAGAATTAATAAAACGAAAAGGCGTTTATCCTTATGATTACATGAACAGTTTTGAACGTTTCAAGGATACTAAATTACCCGGCAAAGATAGCTTTTATTCTCAATTAAATGATGAGCACATTTCAGATGTAGATTATGATCATGCTAAAACAATATGGAAAACATTTAAGATTAAAAATATGGGAGAATATCATGATCTGTATCTTAAGACTGATGTGCTGCTACTGATAGATGTTTTTGAAAACTTTAGAAAAATGTGCATTGAGTATTACAAATTAGATCCTTGCAATTACTTCAGTAGTCCTGGTTTAGCCTGGGATGCATGCCTCAAGATGACTGGTATCCAACTTGATTTAATAACTGATATTGATCAATATTTGTTTGTGGAAAAAGGATTAAGAGGCGGTACGAGTTATATTGCAAACAGATATTCACAGGCTAACAATAAATATATGAAAAACTATGACAAGAAAAATGAAAGCAAGTACATAATATATCTCGATGCTAATAACGTGTACGGGTGGGCCATGTGTCAACCGTTACCTACTGGCAACTTCAAGTGGGTTGATAAGTTTGAAAAAGGAAAATCAAATTACATTGTTGAGTGCGATATTACGTATCCTGAGAAATTGCATGACTTGCATAATGATTATCCTCTCGCCCCGGAAAGTTTAAATATAAAAGATGAGTAGTTGTCAGTCTATTGTAAAAATTTAAAACAAAAGTTTAATTTAGGACATTGTAATGTTAATAAACTTGTTACGACGTTGAAAAATAAAGAAAAGTATGTCGTGCATTTTAGAAACTTAGAATTGTATAAAAAGCTTGGATTGGACGTAACACAAATACATCGAATACTGCAGTTCGACGAATCAAAGTGGTTAAAAACATACATAGACTTTAATACTGTCAAGAGAACAGCTGGTAAAAATGCTTTTGAAAAGGATTTCTTCAAACTGTTGAACAATTCAGTTTTTGGTAAAACTATGGAAAATTTGAGAAAAAGAATTAATGTTAAATTGACTCACGACGAGGAAGTCCTTTTAAAATATGCAGCAAGACATTCATTTATTTCTTGTAAAATGTTTAATGAAAATTTATTTGCCATAAACCGAATAAAAGAACGATTAGTTTTAAATCGTCCTTGTTATGTTGGCATGTGTATTTTAGACTTGTCAAAATATTTGATGCATGATTTCCATTACAACTATATCAAAAACAAATATGATAGATAAGCTAAGTTATTATTTACTGATACCGATTCCTTGTGTTATGCAATAAAAACAAAAGATGTGTATGCGGACTCTTACAAGGATAAAGAACTGTTTGATAATTGTGATTATGATCCGAAAAGTCAGTTTCATTTTAATGATAATAAAAAGGTTATTGGCAAGATGAAAGATGAAACTTGCAGAATACCCATTGTTGAATTTGTTGGGTTGCGAAGTAAACTATATTCATATGTGCTAGATAATGAGGTTAGCGCAAAGAAATGTAAGGGTGTTAAAAAGTGTGTTGTTAAAAAACAGATGACGATTACAAAAAGATTTTGTTTACGGCAACAGAAGCTCACCATGAGATGAAAGTTATTAGATCACAAAAGCATAACATAAGCAGCTATGCAATAAATAAAAACAGTTTATAAGCTTATGATGATAAACGATACATACTAGAACACGGACAAGATACGTTGGCATACAGTTAATTGTAATAGTTGAGTAGCATTCAAGAGTTTAAAAATAATTATATATAGTATTATATAATGGAACAAGAAAGATTAGAAAAGGTTTGCAGAAAACTTAACCATTTAAAAGATAAATATAGAAGAGAATTGATGAGAGGTAAGCAACTCCAAGTAGAATATGAGGTAGTCCGTGATGATTTTATGGACACCAAGAAAAGGCGATTGCTGGTTGAAATGGATAATTATGAACGTGAGCTGGTTAAAAACAGGGAAGAGCTTCTTGAACTAAAATACAAAATAGCAAAGTGTAGGAAAATAAAATACTCCATGGTAAAAAATGATATGCAGAGCGATGATGAAGACTACTGCCCTGTTCCGTCTGACTTTGCCTAATGAGTTGCAAATGTTATGTTAATGAGTTGCAAATGTTATGTTATTAAAATGACAAAACCGGATTGATTAGTAGTATAGATAGTGGGGGTATCAGGCGAGTTTCCCTGAGCGGGGTGCTTGAGAAAACTAATGAAATATGTTGGTGTTGATTTAGGCGTGGCTTACATTTAGATCTTGGTGATATAAATGAGAGTTACGCCTGAGTCCCCACTGGCATATTTCACTAGTTGTTCTCGTTCCCCGCGAGGGAAAACTGGCCTGGTACCCCCACTATCTATACTACTAATATGACCAAAATACGTAAAAAGAAATGTTGATTTACCCCCACCCACTTCATGTTTATGGTATATTTTACCCGACAGTTGTATTTGCTTGTGTATACGGAAAATAGCATCTGCCATGTTAGAATTAAAATTAACGTTAACACACTGTTATATCAAATCCAAATAATCTATCTCTAAGTGTGATATATCATACAATATACAATAGTTTGTCATTGACAAACTATTGTATATTGTGTGATATATCACAGGCCTGCCAAACCTCCGGATAAAATCCAGATTGTTCAGTCGCTCTCCGGATCTCCGGATTGAACTGTAAAATATCAGGGTTTTTCATCAAAACAAAATGTTCATAATATTTCAGCTATATTTTCACAGTTTATCGGCTATTTCTTGAATTGGTTTTGTTACGCTCCCTAGTCTGAGGAGTATTTGCAAATGCCAAATCAACGGGGGTCATCCGTGTAATGCACTGTCTGAATATACAATTAACCCCTAAAAAAGAAACATTGCAGTAGAAATTTAAAAAATACTGATAAAGGTGATCCTTTGGGAGCAACAAACACAATTAAGAGAATAAAGCAGCAGACTCGGCTTTATTGAGTCTGTTCATGAGAACTAATTAAAGAAGCAACATCTCTCACGCCCCCTAGAACCGGCTTAAGCGGTATTCTACTTCAAAGCCACATATATTTGGCTCGTTGGTTCCAAAGGACCAGTAAAAATAACACAACTGATTCGTAGCACGGGGATACTTTTTACAGCCGCCACACTGCACTAAACGAACGCTAGTGTGAATGCTAATAAATACTGATAAAGGTGATTCTTTGGGAGCAACAAACACAATTAAGAGAATAAAGCAGCAGACTCGGTTTTATTGAATCTGTTCATGAGAAGTAATGAAAGAAGCAACACCTCTCACGCCCCCTAGTACCGGCTTAAGCGGTATTCTACTTAAAGTCTTTCTAATAGAATTACTATGCTAATTTATTATTTTCCATGACTATCACTATCAAACAAGGCATACATTTGCATTAATTGAATAAATAATTTAAAAATTTGCGCTTTAAAAAATGTAGTGCGAAAATCAAAAGTCGCGCGCTCCAAATGTTCATTTAAAAATGTTCTTCGCACGCTTTAAATCTTAAATTTTAAAAAACTCAGGATTTTGTTTTAAAAAGTTTTGGCAGGCCTGTTGTCAATCAGAATCATCTCTTGTTTTCAGCCAACATGATATAATTCCTGCCCATAGGATCTCAAAACTGTGGAAAAGTGTGCGATTTACTATTATTATGAATAAATCAAACCCTAAGCCTGGTATGTCGCACAATATATCAAAGTTTAGAGATCAGGGCCCCGTTTTATTAAACATCTTACGATAAGATTTTAAAATTATTTGCAGTTGTTTTCAAGTGAAGCACTTAAGAAACTGATTTACGATCAAAATGGTCGTAAGTTGTTTCATAAAACGAGGCACAGATGTGTAGGAATTATACCTTGAGGATAAAGCCCTTGGGCACATATAGGGTCTCAGGGATGATACAGTGACTGATATGAAAACTGACATATAATAATCTATAATTATCGAACCTACATCAATGTGTGGGGTTCATTATTGTGAACATGTATACTAAGTATCAAGGATGTATGACTAATGATTTTGGAACATCTTCCCAGTTTTCACAACATCTACATACGCGTTGCGCGAAAATATGCACAGATCACGCTAATTCGTCACCAGAGGGCACCCTTAATAGCATACTTTAAAAGTATATTAACAATTATCAAAAAATAATAATGTGCAAAAAATAATATCCAAGGCTCCAATGATACACATAGTATTGTTCGAATTAAACAGTATAAGCTACCCAAAGCGTTGATTTCATGGGAAAATGTCATCTAGAGACATTGCTTTTTCCAAAAAATATTGATAGAATTTGCCACCTGAGTTGGTAGCAATATCGAAAATGTTGGGTCCTGGCTCAAGGCCTATATTGGATTCGTGAAAAAAAACTCATCGTTCTGGAGAACAATCAAACTGTCTAGACTAATGACATCGTAATGGTTTAATCTCCTGTTAATCTGTCTTCTGCCAAGTCAATGAGTTCTTGCTTTATGACTTTCTATGCTTTTGTTTTTTGTATATTCATATATACATGATCATATTTGTGTTTAACTTATATCGCCAATCAAAGCTGCCCAGTGGGTGAGTTGCCACGCTAGAATACTATGTCGTAGATACATATCATAATACCTCACCTAGTCACATAATGACACCATGCCGACAAGGAATAGCATGTATACCCTGTATTAGCTGAACATCAAGCAAAGGAGCTACTAGTACAATGTTTATAAAGTTCTTGTCGTGACTCGATCAGGGATGGTACCCACAACCTCCGTATGCGAGGCAGTCGCTCTACCACTAACAATACCATCGCCGCAGGGTCATTTACCGAGGATGGAGAACTCTATTATTCGGCAATATTCTGACTCATTAAAACTATTATAATTGCGAATGGATGACCCGAGTATGTAAAATATGCCTTTAGTTTACATATATCAATGAAGAGAGAGAGAGAGAGAGAGAGAGAGAGAGAGAGAGAGAGAGAGAGAGTGTGTGTGTGTGTGTGTGTGTGTGCGTGTGCGTGTGCGTGAAAACAACTGCAACTGCTATTACAACGAAGAATGGTTTTCTCTCTTTTGTCTCTTTTGCACATTTGACTCCGAAACGTGAGTAAAAATGTATTACGAAAGGGAGATAATACTATTATCCACAAGACGTTATTTTAGAACAGAGTATTTCCGTTTTACGAAAATATATCGTTCAACTTTTAGGCGTTTTTCAACAAACTTTACAGTTGACACTTTATATATAATAGAAATAGAATGAAAATAGAAATTTCAAAATTTGTGCACACTTACACGTATAAATAGTCTATACGAGAAGCAATCAAAGAATGTGACCACCCCTGGCTACAAGTCCGACTCTCACTCGTAATGGTATAGACTGAATAAGTGTATTAATACGAACCATATAAATATTGTCCAATTCTTCTAACAGTGCATTTCGAATTTCATGAAGCATTCCTGGGACGTTAACGCGACGTCGAATACTGCGATCCAATTCGTCCCATAAATGCTCTATAGGTGAAAAATCTGGGCTGTACGGTGGCCACTCCATTATGTTTTCATCCATATACGCGCTGCAAACTCTCGCAACATGGGGTCTGACGTTATCTTGTTGAAAGGTAAGCCATTCTCAAGCACTGAAGGAACGACGTGAGGCTGGAGAACATCGTCTCGGTACTTAATGGCTGCCAGGTTTCCATCAATGACCACCAGAGGTGACTTGAAGTTGAATGCGATACTACCCAATACCATGATAGATCCACCTCCGAAACGGTCACGCTCTATCACGCAGGCATCAGTGTAACGTTCCCCACGTCGCCTATATACACGTTTACGAACCAACCTCCGCGCAGTGATATGTTAGTCAATAATTCCTGCCACCACACAAATCACGTGACGATAGCTGAGGCCATGTGATTACAAAATGGCGATACACTAGGTAATGCTTGGTACAGCAAACTCTTGCCGTAACCAACAGGCAAAGTAGCAATAACATCATCCCCTTCGAGAAGATGTTGAAAACATTCAACCAGTTTTGGCTTGGATGTAATCTCTTTATTAAATGTACACACAGCTTCTGTATTGTTCTCAACAGAATACCAGTAGGAACGCCAGCCCTATGGCGTAGGAATATTTATCAAACAAGGTCAAGTGATAAAATCGATAACAAAATGACATTATTGGGAAAATTTTCACTGGTCAGATTTATACACCTCTTATCTATAAACTGTGATTATGACAAAACACTATCACAGATCGTTGTTAAAGTAATAATATTCACAAACTACATTGTTCGAACATAATTGGTGTACACTTCGTAGAATTCCCATTAATAGTGAAAGGTATTTTTCCAAGGGATGAATTTAGGTTGTTTTAAGGTTTAAATTGCCAACAATGCGCTTTTAAATCAAAATCGATTTATTTCGTCATTTTAGAAGCGAGAATAAAAACAAATGCATGTACGCATAGATAAATCTTTCCTCTGTCCATATGCAAAATTTTAATGAAATCGGAGACAAGTACTTTTTTTTCCCCAAAATTAACTAACATAACCCACGGACTCAAAGACGGCATAACGCATATACATTTACAGACGCGACTGGGTACACAAAAAATTAAATAATTCCATTATTTCAATACTTATATTTCAAATGTATGTATCCATGCATTCAAGATTAAATTTCTGATCTATACATGCTTTTGGTTTATGCCGGAGTGCTCGGAATAGGTTTTAACAAACCAAATTGCAACGGTACGTCGGGAAAGGATATGAGGATGGTGAAAATATATATTGCAGTGCTAATTTTCTGAATCCGAAAAAATTGCAAAAAAATGAAGTTTTAACAACGAGAATGAATTTTTTTTCCTGAAAGTGTTCATTGACATGTCTACTATTAAAAACCAAAATTTAAAGTCAATCAGAAAAAAGTACTTTTTTCCCCCCAAAATTAACAAAGTACACCGTGTTCGCTAAAATATGAACAATCGCCTTTCGAATTTAATGTACACGCGGGATATAAAACCATGAAATTGTGAAATCCTTTTTAAGAGATATATTGATTTCAACATTGCTCTGTATTTAATGAATTATTAGAGTAGAATGTTCGCAGTTTTTTTCAAGGACACCATTACGGTAGTATCCCTGCAACCCCGCCCTTCATGCCACCCCCACCACCCTCTATACCGTATTGATTAAGTTGTATATAGCTGCGAATGCTTAGTTTTAATCAAATTCGATTTATTTCATCATTTTAGAACAGAAAAAAGCATGTACGCGTAAATACATTTTCCCTCTGTAGATATGTAAAATATATAAAAAAAAACGGAGGCAAGTTCTTTCATCCCCCCCGCCCCGTATGTGTCTATGTATTTTACACTCAATTTTTTATCTATACATGCTTTGGGTTAATGTCAGAGTGCCCAATTTATTTTACAATGTTGCAACGGTATATCGGAAAATGAAATCATGATACGTTGCAGAGTTAATTTTCGAAATCAGAAAAAGCGATAAACTAATATAAGTTTAACAGGCAGAAAGAAGTATATTCTTTTAACTGTTCGTTTGAAACTGAGAGGGCGACTCGAGTAAATGACTGACGAGTAACAGACATGCTACTGTCAGTTACAAACATGATTTTGTGTAAACTCGAAGATTGCATAACATAAATATGTGGACATGGAATTGTGTCAATGATTTGTGGTGTTGTGAAACACTGTACGCGTGAATCCGAAAAGTGCGGGTCTGTTATCTTTATAGGCCATATATAGTTATATTATAACATGTGTGTTGTACCATATGCTTATCCTTGTTTATAAATGTTTGATAATGGATGTCAGCAGGAACTTGACTTTTGACCTAAAAATCAAACGGATCATCCGCTTTCCACTGTCCACCAATGAAGGTTCATGAAATTTGCTTTAGGTAAAAGGAAAAACTGTGTGGACAAGACTTTTGATTTTCCGGTCATGGTAACGGACCTTTCAACTACTGACTTCAAAATAAACAGGGATTATTCACCAAAGGCAGTCAAAGTATGACGTTTTATGAAATTAGCTTTAGAGAAAGTAAAAAAGAGTTTCATTACGGACATTATCCGGTCTGTGACCTTGACCGTTGACCCACTCACAATCAAAAGGATCACCCTCTCGCCAGAAGCAATCCATCCATTAAGTTCATGATATTTGACTTACAGTTTACAACATTTTACATTATCATGTTACGGTGACAATGATCTTTGACCTAATGACATCAAAATCAAAAGGCATCATTCTCTCACCAAATGCACTCAAACCATGAATTTTGATAAGATTTGCTTCTGGGAAAGTGCACAGTGCAGACAAGGGTTTTCATGATCATTATTTGGTCACGGCGCACTTGACCTTCAATATTTGATATGCACATACTGATGCTTCTTACAAAGTTTCGTAAAAATCCAACAAATAGCGCAGACAAGATTTGTGACGGACGAACGGAAAAGCCAAATATAATCTGTCTCACCTACCATTTTGTGGTGGAAGACATATTTATAAAGACAATATTTTAGTTCATATGTATACTTTATTAAGCAAATAATTAAGCGAACATAAACTTCAGCATTGACTCTGGCCAGTGGTGTACACGGAGTCTTCTTCCACATGACGTGCAGCCTGAAAGAAAATAAAAAGTAAAAATAAGTCGCGTATAGTATTCAATTTGAATCAGGTGTTGCTAGGGGGAGCTAGGGCATGTTAAGGGGAATGGGACAGTTTGACACAATGGGCTAGCAGGATACATCGAAGTAAACCAGTAGCGCCAGTAAGACTTGAATCCGTGTTCACTGGATTCAAAGCCGATATGCTATAAACGTCCCTTGACCAAAACTGAGTAAATGGCACATCAAATAAAGGGTCAATACATATTATATTGTGTATCATACGAGTATATGATTGACCTGACATGATTACAGAACAATTTTAATGTATTTTTCACCCAACAGTACTACAGCAAGAATCTATTATAAGGAAAGTTAAATCTGACAGATGGTGCAATGCTCTATAAGCCATTTTTACTACAAGGGGAATAAAATACAACTCTTGCCAAAAATCTAAAATTGTTAAATTGTACACGTTTTGTTGATAGAATATTTTACTTTAATGACTTAGTAAGGTCATTTTACATGGGGAGAAAACATTAATATACAACTATCTATTTTCTATCTCAAAACCTGGTGATGCCGCTAGTTTTAGTAATAAAACACGATTAAATAGGGCAGTTGAGAAGACACTTTTGTAGATGTGTGGTCTGTTCTGATGTGAAAATGTGTAAAACAGACACAAGATTGAAAAATTTGCTCTGTGTCCCTTTAATAAATTGGGGACCCATCACATGGACCATAATAATATTGTAATTAGTACATGTTAAAGGGACACACGGCACTCTTGAAGTATTTATCAAGCATTAACATTAGCATCTCCATTTGTTAACCTGGTAACATTTTAAATTTAAACCTGCTTGCATTAAAAATTAAATAAAAGTGTTTCATTTTCTCTTCGTTATTCTATCAAATACTTAACAATATTATAGGTGCACTGTTATCAACAGTTCTGAACTATTTTAATAAATACTATTAATGATCCCTAATGCAAATTATGCAGAAAAATTGACCGAAACTCCAGAAGTTTAAAAAAAAAAGATTGCCTAGTGTCCCTTTAACAAAACTTGTTTTCGCATGTATCCAGTACATGTAGTTTACACGAGCTCATTTGACAATCACGCTGCATTATCACCGAAAACATTTTTTACTGTAACTTTGAACAGCACTGTGCAAGCATAACACAAGCTCCATTTAAAGAACTACACAAGTGTAAACATTTTTTAAAAGGGCTCCCACCTCAAAATGATCCAATGGCATTTAACTCGGCTTGACATTCTGAAGTCGTCAGTCTCAATTCACTTAGAATTGCTCAAGGGCACGATTCACATTTGAGGCCTCTCTGAAAAACAACATCAATCCAATGTCAATGATCAAACAGACAGAGTTTATCCTTTGTTATACATAATGTAACATATTTATAAAGGAAAACTCAAAACTCTACTAACTGTCATGGATATATATGTACACATATGTGTATGTAGATCTATGTTACTGTACATAAATATTAATCTGACATGTCAATGGCTGTTTACATTATTTCGATGGTAGTTGTATCGAGTATGTATTCACGAATGTGCGAGAAAATGGGGATAACATAACGATAAAGAGACAACGCTAACAATTTACATTCATGAATCTGAGGGGTGGGTGTGGAGGGGGTTTCTAGTTTCCTTACCCCCTCCTTGTTTTCGGTATTCAAGCTCCATCTACCCACCCCCATCCTCCCCACATCAACTGTACTTGGGTGGGCGGGGGTGCGGGGGACATTGATAGCATTTCTACTAGTAATTGTTTTATTCCATGAAACGTTCTACAGTTTACAGTACATCCAGTTACTGGAAAGATCGGAGTACACGAAAAATATAAACTTTCTATTATACAGTATACGCCACTTTTTTAGGCACTATATTTGGCTTATGTCTAAATATGTACGATCTAAAAGTGGTGTGTACTGTTTATTAACAAACACATTTTAATGATAAAACAAATACCTTGATCATGGACCTCTAGCAGCAGACAGTAATCCCAAATCCAATTTGACCAACATGTCAATTTCACGTGTCAAGTTATGTCACTGTGACCTGTCAGTCACCAACACTGCATCGTGTTGACACATAATGGGACGTTATTTCGTCCGGTAAGGTATTAGTTTTTACATAATCTAAGGTATGAAACACTGTACGCGTGTTGTTAGACTCCATAGGTACCCGTAGTGCTCGCCGAGGTAGCGCGCCCAATTTCGGGTGTAAAAAAATGGCGTCTGTTTTAATTGAAAATTCGTAAAATAGTCCGTAAAATACAAAGAAATAGTCCATGTTCGCGGAGTTAAAATGCGAACAGGACTGATATGTTATAGGTCCGTGGCGTTTCTACTGTACATGTTTGTTTACAAGTAACCAAGTGACTGGAGTGCATATTAAAATATATTCGCTAAATTATTTTTGTAACCAGATACCATTTTTCACACTATTTTCCTATATTATGAACAAAGCAAGTTGAAATATTGACCCAAAAAATTAAACTTAGCTGGATTTCAGCTATAAATGTGTGTGGTGGCAGTGGTTACTGTAACAGTTAGGGGAAGTAAACTGTACTGCGGTGAGAGTTTGATTTACGACCGTCTGCTCGAAACATCATGAATCGAGAGTCGTCAGAAAACAGTATGCGACGCAATATTCTAAACAGACGATTTCTCGCCATATACAACAATTTTGAAAAAGGTAAGCGTTATATTTATGTTTATTACTTGTTCCTTGTTGAAATCACCTCGGATTGAATTGACTGACACTGGTACATTCGGGGAATTGCCACCAATAGCGGTGAATATGTGCTTTATTTTGTTCCAAAGTGATGTATACCTAATTGGAAATCGCGTTTTCGAAGCATTTTGACTTGTCACAGAAAAATGGTTTGATCGAATTGTTTTCGAATTTCGGTTTCGAGAATGACATACATCTGCGATACCAACCAGCCATATGGAAGAATCTTCCTCAAATCGAAATCGACTGAAAAAAACAATAATTTCACGAAATGTAACTCTTGGTGATAGTTTAGTACTGATTTATCTCCCTCAGATATCGATATCGGTAAAGTTATGTAGTTTAGCGTGTCGGCCGTCACACTTACACACTTTATGAGGGCCATGAAATATTGGGAATCATTGTGTATCTATAGTGACCATCTGGAGGGAAACTATAAATACACTTAAGTAAATTTAAGCAAAACACATTTTTAAAAAATCAGTTTAATATTTACATGAAATACGTTATTATAAACAAGCTTTTAATAATAGTTTTTTTAAAGTGTATTTTTATTGAAATGGCATTATAATAGTGAGAAATTCTATAAAAAGCTGTTTAAAAGTTAAAAATACCATCATTTTTGATATAGCAAAAGTTTCGTTCTGACTCCTATTTTGCATAAAATGTTAAAGAAAGGGAAATACCATCATTGGACAGAGAAATACATGTGTAATGGGTTTTATGCATACAATTCTTCATGCTATATATTTCTCCGCGTCGTCTGCTTAATGTGATTATCGCAAACAACAACAACAACAACAACAACAATTTAATAATTTAAAAAAAAATCGCTATCTTTGCTTGTAAAACAGACCATCTATAACTAGTGTCATTAAAAACAAAACTATATCAAAATAAAGATTATTGTTTCACCTATTTGGAACCGTTTGCACCTAAAAAGAAATATAAAAAGATCGGACAGGGAAAATAGCATTCAAGGAGGACAGTCAACCACAAAACACAGAAACAAACACGCAAACAGACAAACAAGAAGGCAAAAGCAATAATAAATGCAAACGACATAAAAACACAAAAAGGGTTGACAATAGGGCTACCGCCTTGGAACGGTCAGTGGCAAAGTAGGCCACTGGGGGTTTAAACCGGTTCTAGGGTGCACCAAACCTCACACACTTACCCTACTGTCATCCCATTAAAACAGGACAGTGTAAATAAAGAAATCCCCGCCATGATCTAATCTCTAACCAACAAGGCAGCATCAATAGGCAATATAAGTAAAACACAAATATGCTCGTGTAAATATAAAACAAAAAAACAATAGCCTAGAAAGCCACAATGAAGGTACTCAATGACTTTGCAGAAGCCAGAGCAGTAAGAGAATAAACCATTAAGGGCACGACAAGAAATATCATGGACAAACATCAAACGCCACCGTCCCAATGGGCTTTAGGTAGGCGTCATCATAGGGTCCACAGCCTGTCCGGTCATCGTACAATTAAAGAGGAAAGCATAGTGGCGAACTGTAAAAGGGTCCACCACCAAGCATGCAGTACGTTGCAAAATGATAGGGTCATAACCTCTTTTGATAAACTTTTTAACAAGTTTAACAAAGATAGTATTAAAGTGATCATGACCTAGAATCTTACGAAGTTTATAAATCACATCACCATAGAAGTCAGGTTGTGAAAGTCCTTGTCGCAGAAGAGTCCTTAAATTACTTTTATATTTAGAAAGAAGATCAGGGTCACGATAATACAATTTTGCAAAGGTTTTACGAAGTTTATGGTAACGGTAACCCTGATTGAGTAACTTTTTAGTTATACAAAGATTACGAATATTAAAGTCCTCAACTCGAGTACAAGCTCTAGAAAAACGAATAAGTTGAGACACATATACCCCATAAGAAGTTGCTCGGGGAACATCCTCATCCAAGTGGGGATAACTAACAATGTCAAAATTAAAATCATCTCTCTTGTCATAGATTTTGCTAATTATTTTACCATTTTCAATCGAGAGATCTAAATCAAGAAAAGAAGCGTTATTATCAGATATATTAGCTTTGTTAAGCTGAAGTTCTTTAGGATAAATATTCAGTTTCGTCATTATGCGATATATATACAATTAAAAAACACATGTTCGACATATTTTAAGAATTTTATATAGAACATATAAAGACACTAGATGGTGTATTTAAACTCGAAAACAGACTTTAACATAAAAATATGAAACTTATATCAAAATAAAGATAATAAATTGTATTTTAAAAAACTGTTTGCACCTAAGCGATTATATTTATAGAATTTCTATGAGGAAGATTCTTCCATATGCCAGATTTGTAGATAATTCTCGGAATTTGGCCAGTGAAATATTTGATGAAATCAGTTAGGTATCGAATGTTGACCAGAGAGAGATTCACACCTTGTCTATAACTACATTACTCTGGGACATATTTTCAGGAAAACTTAAAATATGTTTGTTTTCAACAAATAAGACGAAAAAAAAAAAAAAAAAAAATTTTTTTTGTTTGTTTGTTTTAGTTCCCAACACCGATACAGCAATCTGTGGTCCATACATGAAAAAGGATTGTACAGGAATGATTTAAGAAATGTGTCAAATTGGTATCTAGCATGTGGATTATCCTGCACGTGGAAGTTGTGTTTTTACGCTTTGCGTGATATGACGGAACTCATTGAAGCGTTGAACAAGAACAATGCATTATTTAATGGCAGCCCCAAAATAATTATAATTTTAACATGGTCATTTTTTAAAAAATCGAAAAAATACCTGTGCGTTTCTTTATCCTTTCAGTATATATTTAGCATATATATATATATATATATATATATTTATATATATATACTGGAAGGAAAAAGAAACGCGACATATATATAGAGGATATTTGTTGTTTTGGAGTGAATAACATATTTCATTTCATCGAGAAGTGAGAAAACTTTATATTTTCACGAATGCGAGTTTCATTATTGACATGTGAGCAAACTTAGGATGCAAACTTTTGCAAACTCTATACGTTGTAAATAGTACTGAACTGGCTCAATTTTTCAAAGAGGAACTTCAACATTTATGAATGTCTTGTTACAGCTTGTAATGTGATTAAAACGTCACAGTTGTGTCCTTTCTCTAACTAACTGCAACTTTTTGTTTACAAAACATTTTGGGATTTCCTTGGAATATATATGGAATTAAGTGTATATACAATATATAGCGGAAATTCCCGTGTCGCGTTTCTTTTTCCTTTCAGTATATAATAGTTTACCCTAGTAGATGAAACATAGAACAAATAAAATACGTTTGTGCGCTCGATGTGTCCTCTGTATACAGAATCCTACGCGGCCGGGATATTTATAAATTGACACCATTTGTATTAACTCAGCCTTCTTTTGAGAGGCGATAAAGTTTTAGAGACAGCGTCTTTCCTATCCCGGATACACGGATACATAATAGAAGCTCGGACGTTCGTCTTCATGTAGCGGTTCACTAATTGCTTTTCCAAGATCACAATGCTTGCTTTGCAAATATCAATTTAAAACATTGTCAAAACATTTTCAAAATATATCCAAATCCAATGTGCTAAAAACTAAAAACAAATGTCTCCCTTACAGAGTTCAGGAGAGCTGCAATATTTGTTCAATGCATAAAAGCAGTAAAGATTTACCTGTTTTTGAATGAAATGTAGAAATATTAAGCAAAATGTATGACAGGAGAGATGACTTTAATTTCGATATCGTTAATTATCCATACTTTGACGGGGATGTTCCCAGAGCACCATTTTATGGGGTATATGTTTCTCAACTCATTTTCCTAGAGCTTGTAGTCGAGTTGAGAAATTTAATATGTTTAGTCTTTGTATAACTAAAAAGCTAATACACCGGGCTTCTGTAACTATAAACTTCGAAAACACTTTGCAAAATTGTAGTATCGTAACCCTGATCTGCTTTTAAAATATAATATATAAAGAATAATTTTGCGACAATGGTGACGTTATTCACAAACTTGGTAAGATACTTAGTCATGAGCTCTTTGATAAACCTTTATTAAACTTGTTAAAAAATTAATCAAAATAGGTTCTGCGCCTATATTTTGGAACGCATCGCAGGTTTAGTGGTTGACCCATTTACAGTTCGCCACTATGCTTTCCTCTTTGATTGTGCGATTACCGGATAGATGGTGGACCCTATGATGACGTATACCTAAATCCTGAGAGGACTTTTGAGTTTGTCTCCGATCTTGTCGTGACGTGCCCTTAAAGGTTTATTGTCTGTTTGCCATGGCTTCTTCCAAGTCAATGAGTACTTGCTTTGTGACTTTCTACGCTTTTGTTGTTTATATTCGTATATATATATATATACTCGGTAAAAAAAGTTTTGGACCAGGGTATATAAAGTCATATAAAAATAAAACTAGTGGACAAAATTTAAGTATCTTTTTTTAGTAACCAAGGTCTACCCTACCCGGTTAATTTGGTACCAGAAACATTAAATTCCAAAAATGATTTGATTTTAAAAAAATATCGCGAACACACAAAGGGTCTGTAAAAAATGTTGCAAAGTCCATACAAAGTAACTGTTACGGACACATTCGAGTAACCAATAAAAAGATTATTATCTTTTCGCAAACTTTCATTGTAAACGATAATTATTGTTGATTGTTGATCTATTGTGAATTATCAACTGAGATAATAAGGGTATATATATGTATTTTGGGGGTTCTGGCTCAAAATACATAGCCCACCTGTCCACCGGTCATCTCACTATAACTAGAGTATGTATTTTGGGGGTTCTGGCTCAAAATACATATATATATAAACTTCTTCCACAAGGTGCTGAAATAAGATTTTGATATGTATTTTGGGGGTTCTAGCTCATTATTTCTTTTTGATTAACACAGTCATACACTACAGCAGTGGTTAGCACAGTCATACACTACAGTAGTGGTTAACACAGTCATACACTACAGCAGTGGTTAGCACAGTCATACACTACAGTAAAGGTTAGCACAGTCATACACTTCAGTAGTGGTTAGCGCAGTCATACACTACAGCTGCGGTTATCACAGTCATACACTACAGTAGAGGTTATCATAGTCATACACTACAGTTGTTGTTATCATAGTCATACACTACAGTTGTTGTTATGACAGTCATACATTACAGTAGTGGTTAACACAGTCATACACTACAGTAGTGGTTAGTGCAGTCATACACTACAGTAGAGGTTAGCAGTCTTACACTACAGTAGAGGTTAGCACAAGCATACACTACAGTAGTGGTTAGTGCAGTCATACACTACAGTAGAGGTTAGCAGTCTAACACTACAGTAGAGGTTAGCACAGTCATACACTAAAGTAGAGGTTAGCACAGTCATACACTAAAGAAGAGGTTAACACAGTCATACACTGAAATAAGATTTTGATATGTATTTTGGGGGTTCTAGCTCATTATTTCTTTTTGATATGTATATTTGGGGTTCTGGCTCATTATTTCTTTTTGATATTTTTTTTAAATATGTTAATTTGTTATCAAAATTACACCCAAATTAACAATTTTCCTACCTTGAATACAAAGGTAGTGGATCATCATGTAATATAGTCATACACATTACTAAAACAATTTATCACACACTTTTTAGACTTTTTTGTAAGGTTGCTATTGCTTCCTTTCTTCCCTGCTCCACTAGTTCTTTTTTTTGAACTTCACTAATTTCAAGTTTCTTTTGTTTGATGTCCTGTTTCAAATTATAGTATCTCTCCAGTTCATCCAAAACCATCTTGAACTCTTGCTCAGATATCTGTGCATCACTCAACGCTTTTGCTATTAACTGCTTTATACTATTTAACTTAGACTCTGCCAAAGTTTTTATTTCATGATGTTTTTGAGCTTTTGCATTAAGCTTGCGTCTGATAAAATTAATACAAACATCTGTAGCTCCACATACTATTGCTGCTATTTCCAAAGGTAACACAACTGGAACAACAAATCCAACCCCAGCCATAATAACACCTGCGGATATTAAGGTAGTGTCAATTCCATCCGTGATATTAATACCACGTTTATATTTTTTATAACGTGACTGACGTATATCTCGTTCTGTAATTAACTTTCGTTTAATCTCTGAAATCTTTTGTAATCTATAAGTTTGTCCGTCTTCTACTGGCAACTCAGGATATAAACTTGGTGCTGTCGGTTTCTTCATTTTTTTATTTATTAATAAAAAATTAAATTAATTCAATTAATAATGACACCACCGTATTTACAGCGGTAGCGTTAGCAACCTTGCATACAAAGTTAACAACAGAACCAGCACCAATCTCTAAAGGACTATCAAAGTTATCGTGTTTGCGTGGGATGTTGTGAAGCGTTATGCCATAATTTGGTTGTTCAACACCATTGACAGAAACTATTACAGATACGTCACCAACTAATCGGTCACTTGCTAAACCTATTCCCATAATACGACCACGGCGTGTCATTACATGCCCCACATTTGTTTCTGCTCCACCGTTACCAAATGAGAGTACTCTATTCATTACAATTAGGCCCTTAGCCTCTGCAAATATTGTTATAATTCCATATTTAAGATTATCAACTCTATCTCTCAAATGATTAAACTGGTTAACAAAAGGCACAATTCGCCTATATAAATTTTGAACATTATTTATCAAAGCCTCTAAGTCTTCTGTTTTTTTAGGGTTTGCTGGCCCAAATATACTCATTGTTTTTTTTATAAAAATATAATTTTTAAATAAATTCTAAAACACAACTCATAGGCAAACCGTGATTATCTATCTTGTTGCCATGCTCATCTCTGACTTCTATTTTTAATTCAGTAATTGCACCATTCGTAAGACAGTGATATTCAGGATAAAAATGTGTATATACAATATCTCCAAACTGCTTATTTACCACAGGTATAACCCCTATAATAGTGCTTGGCGCACCACTGAAAAAATTACTAATTGTATTAACTTGTTCCAGATGAACATATAGCTGTTTATAAGGAGCTAAATCAATTGGGTAATTTCCAGCACGAATACCTTTTGACCATTTTCTATCATCAAATCCCAGCATTTTTGAAAGACTGCTTGATAATCGTGTCTCTATTGGCGTATCTAAAATGGCTGTAGCACTTTGCGTATAAATGGCTAGGATAATATTTTCATTTAGCAATTTAAACTTTTCTGCCAACTCTTGAAAGTTATAGAGTCCACCTGGTATATGATACGTTTTATCTGTTTTTTTTGTTTTTATAACTTCATGATTAATATTAAACCAACCGATAGTGTATGTAAAACTTTTTAATCCAACGCGCTTAGTTCCATCTCTATTATCGATATACTGTTGTAAGTTAATAGAGTTGTCTATGTTTGAAATTGTTTTAATATATATAAAAACACAAATAAAAATGATTTCTAAAGAATTTAAATATAGCCCGGATGCTCAATATTCAAATACTTTTAGCAAGAAAGTGATAGATATAATAAATCAAAACATAGTCATTACACCCAACGGTAAAGGCTTTAAAGCATCATTTCCCAATGTCTTTGCAAAATACAAACTCCCATACGTTAAATCAGATGCTATAGTCCAAAGCTGGGAAACAGACTGGATGTTATTTTGGCAAAACCAGTTGAAATTTGCTATTTGGTGTGCGACATCTGGATGTGGCATTGATTTCAACAACCATCTAAAAGCTGATGCCCTGGTTGGTTCGTTATTTCGATTTCATGTCTATTACCAAGTCAGAAGAATATTATTTGAGATGAGTGTAGCAATGCCGCAAGACTCAAATTGGAATGCGTGTAATAACACATATAACCGAAACGCATACGAAAGAATATGCAAGGAGTTTAACGTTGACTTATATTCAGACTGGAGACAGAAACAAAGCTATAATGATGGTCTAGGAACAATTTATAATTACTGGACAAATATTGGTTATCATCCTATAAATACTGTATACGACAACAAAACGATGAGTTTTACAGTCTATGAGAGTGATAAAACATATCATATTGATTACATTGCTCAAGGATCTGAGGCTGACAATAGCTGGTCTACTTTTATACTAGATTGTTCATTTGGATTTACAAGAGCTGGAGTAGAAAGAATCAATGACAGCATAAGAACATACTGCTGGGCAATTCTTGGCTCACAATCACAAACAAGAACAGATATACTTGGAACTGGAACGGCATTTGATGCACAGAAACAATTTTTAGCAAATGTAGAGGACGCAATAAACAGCCTCATCAACTTGCCCAGTCAAATTTCAAGATATGAAACCACCCTAAAATATGCAAGAAGTAAAGTAAATTTTGTCTATGGAAGTGGATTGTACATGTCTCCAAGTGACATGGAATTAAGAATCGGAATAATACAAGACTACAATAATGAAATTGTAATAGCAACCGATGCACAAGCATTAGGATTAAATAATGATGTAAATGTAAAACCAGTACCGCCAAAAAGTGTTCAACCTTTTCAAGGCACCACAACAAAGAAATGTTTACCTGACTTTGATAAATCAATACATAAAACTGTGGAACATAACCCACCAGAAATACAAAAAATAGCGATTGAACACAAAGAAAACAAAACAACTATAATTGTTGGTACTATAGTAATAGGTCTTGCTGCATTACTTATCTACGAGATTTACTAAACCACTCTTTAGCTGCCACATACAACAACCCGGAAACAAACACAAGCAAAGCCCATAGATTGTTACCAAGCCAATTAATAACATTACCTGTTGCAGATAAAAGCCATGGTACTATTGCACCAATAACTCCTGGAAGTGCTGCAGCAGCTTTACCAGCTAGGTTGGCAAGAAGTTTACCAAGATTACTTAGTTGTTTTTTTATCCAATCCTTGACACTTGATGGATCAGGTTTTGGAGTTGACTTTGGAGTTGGAGCAGCACTTGATGTGGGAATAATGGCCTCAACTAATACCCCAATAATCATACCAAAGGCAGTCAAAATACTAACAATAGTAATATCTTGCTCTCTGAATAGTGTTTTTATTCTCTCACCCAATGTTGTGTCTTCTTTTAACACCTTATTTATAGTTTCTTTTATGCTGTTTATTTGACTGCGTAATGCTTCTTTGTTTTCACTCGCCGCTTCAAGTCGTGCACTTTTTTCATCTTCTAAGTTTTTTATTCTGTCACGTATGCGCTCTTGTTGAAACTCATCCTCATGCCCGTGGGTGCTAACCTGTTCTAATTTTTGTTTTTCTTTTGTTATGTCTTTATCAAGCTCAGTGAGCTTTGAGAGATTATTAGTAAGTTCTCCACTAAAGCTTTGCAATATCTGATCTAAACCTCGTATCTCTCGCAATGTTAGATTTTCCGGTTGAACAGCAGTTTTAGGATGAGTTTCATCTATTATATTACTCAAATCACTCTCAATTATATTTACAGCATCTACTGTATTTTGTACATCTTCAGTTGTTGAAAAAGTTTGCAATGGTATATTCTCTGCAGCGATGGTATCTCTTGTTTTTGCCAAGGCTGATATTTCTGCCCTACCCCGAGCAAGTCTTTCACGTGGAACTAAATAATCATACATTTTTAAAGTGTTTTTCACAAAGTCAATGCCATGTTTTCTAAGTAGAGTGTCCAGCATATAAAACTTGATTGGTTCGTTTGGATTATTTCCCTTATAATAGGTAAGTGGGACGTCATCCTCCCCCAACTGAACTGCATATAACATTGTTCTACCGATTTTGTCCTCAGCCACTCTAAAATCATCTTTATAATCAATTCCGCTGATCTCAGCATTAACTTCAGTAAAAAATTGATCTACTAACCACTTTTTTTGTATCAGCTGTTCTTTTATTTTATCTTCCCCTTGAAGCTGATTAATATGATTATTTTCATTTACAATTTGTCTCTGGAATTCTGAGCCAGGTTGTATAAATTCTGGTTCGTTATCAAGTAATTCACTTATCCAGACATCGACTTCATCTGGATCGAACGTAGGATTGTCATATTCAAATCCTCCTTCAGCCATTGTTTATTTTATTTAATTCAAAAAAATAAATATATATTTAAATAAAATAAACAATGTCAGCTTACGGAAACAAACTCAACCCTCACAGAAAACTCAGAGAACCTCATGGTGCCAAGGGCATCCGCACAAGTGTAGTAATAACTAATAATCCATCAACAATAGACCAAAACCAGCAACTGCTTGTAAGATTTCCCAATCTAATTACTAATGATGTGATAGTTCCACGTACTGCTCGTCTTGCCTTTGAAATAGAACTTAAAAGCAGAACAGACGTCAACGCTACTATATACAAGAATCTGGGAAGAGCAATTGTGAAAAAAATGACAATGATATATATCATTGTTATGTAGATTTATGGAAAAGCCCTACTGAACGAGTAAGCATAGCTTACCAAGGTATTGGTAAAGCAAACATGTTAAAACATAGAATTGGTGCGGGAGATAAATCCTCAGACACCGAAGATGAAGCTATAGCAGCAGCATATGGAAATAGATTTTGTATTCCACTGGACTTTGAAATGTTAGAAAGTCATATGGCATTTTATCAAGCGGGGCTTGGTGATAGGTTAGAATATGAATTAACGTTTAACGATTATAACAAAGTTATCAAAAGCACTGATGCAGATGCATCTTATGTAATAAAAAATATCTGCTTGGAATTTGATATGGTTAGTGATGTTGAATTAGCCAGACAAATAAGACAGCAAACCAATGGTAAGATAGTATTTATGTATGATCGTATCTTGCGACATAGAAAAATAATAGCAAACAAATCTGATACCCTTTGGAATATCAACATTAATGTACCAGCACGGAGCATGAAAGGTATTTTAATGCTGTTTGAAGACCCAGAAAGAACAGACACGGAATCCTTTTACAACCCAAAGATTAAAAAGGTTGAAATGACAATAGAGGGCGTACCAAATCAGTTGTATAGTCAGGACATGAGGGCAAATCAACATTGGGATGAAATCAACAAATATTTTGCTTTAACATCAAAAAGAAACAAAGAGACAGACATAGTGGCAAAGGACTTATACTTTACCAATGTTTCTCTTGAGACCTATCTAACAAAATCATATGCTTTGTGGCTTGACCTTAGAACATGTGATGGCAGTTTATTACACGGCAGTGGAAGAAAAATAGAAAACGGCCGTGAAGGCATAACGATACTAATAAATAAAAAAACAGATGCAGATCAACGTTTAAATATTTATCTATATATAATACAAGATGCGCAAATCAATTTCGAAGATGGAAGATTCAAAGAAGCACGATACTAGTTTGCAACAAAAATATCCTAAATATCCACACATCCTAAATATCCACACAGTGCCATTATCTGTGGTCAGACAGGCTGCGGCAAAACAGAGTTTGTTCTTGACATACTTGAAAAAGAGTATGTTGGAGTTTTTGAACATGTAATTGTATTGTATCCAACCATAAAGTGGAACGAGGCTTATAAAAATAGATCCTGGATAGGAGATGTAAGACACCCAAAAGATAAAAAAATAATAATTGTCAATCCCGTTAGCAACGGCAAAGAAATGCTGCAAGAACTGTTGCGTTTATTCTTCAAACAATATGCTGGCAAGCCCACATTATACATTATTGATGATTGCTCCGCCACAAAAGAATTAACAAAGAAAAAAGATATGTTATCAGAGTTGGCATTCTCCGGTCGTCACGCCAAACAATCAGTATGGGTCTTTTCACAGAGATATTATTCTGTATTGAAAGATTTAAGGGAGCAAGCAAAATGGTTGTGTATGTTTTACACCAAGGACAGAGATAGTTATGAAAATTGTTTGAGAGAAAATGATGTTATTCCGATGCTGGAAGAGAGAACCAGAATAAGAAAAGCTTTAGCAAAGACTAAATATTCCAAGTTAATTTTGAGGACTGACCAACCAACTGGTTATTGGGTTGAATAATTTTTAACAGCATTGCTTTGTTGCTAATAGTAATACTAACAGCAAAGTAGCAATGTTAATAGCAATACTGACATGAACATATATAAGGGAAATATCGGGAAATATAGTAATGCTTATAGCATTGCTCATAGCAAATTAGTAATGCTTATAGCATTGCTCATAGCAAATTAGTAATGCTAATAGTAATACTAACAGCAAAGTAGCAATGTTAATAGCAATGCTTGCAGCAAATTAATACTGCTAATAAAAAAAATAGCAATATTAATAACAATGCTATTAACAATTAATAGTTGCGTGGTGAATATCGCAACTGGTTGTTTTGTGTTTTATGTTTATTTCAAGATAAAAAATAAAATTATTAATATAAAAATGAATGCGGAAGAACTATTACAAGATATATCGGAAGGTTTTACAGAACGTGATGAATCAAAGCAAAACAAACAAAAAAAGAAAGATTATCAGCCATAGTGGCTGGCGGTGATAGTCGTCAATATTTGGGTAAAGACATACAACTCACAAATATAGATAGCATGCCCCCGGATGAAATTAATAAACTTGACTGCAGATATGAAGCAAGGCTTGGGGCAAGCATGACTAAGACTTTAGGCAATTCTTTTATTAACTTGTATGTGATGGGAGTATCAAAATATTTCAATGTAACCAATCCACCAAAACTGATAGAAGATTTGGAGGAAGACCCATTTATTAATCATGCTTTAACAAGTGCTTGTTGTGAGTTGTATTACAGGTATGGAATGTGCTTAGCACCATTTACAGCAATACTGACAACTGTTAGACATATTGATTTAAATAAAAATAACAATATAGATAATATAAATGATGGAGAATCAAGAGAGTGAACAACAAAAAGTAAAAAATCCAAAACGAGTAGAGGCTGGGAAAAAAGGAGCAGCAGCAAGAAAGGCAAAGCGTCAGGATGCACAGGATGCAAATCAAGATGCTGCAAAGCGAAATGAAATAACAAAAATAACAATAGATGAAGAGGAACCAGAAATCAAAATAAACGTATACAAAAATTATATTCCACCGTGTCTGGTTTTATTAGTAGGCTTTGCTGGGTTGGGTTTGTATATTTATAACAAGAAATCTGCTACGCAACCTGTAGCTGTGCAACCTGTTCATGTTGCACCAAAAGACCCGTTTGATTTTTAATATTTATTTTAAAAAAATAATCATATAAAAAAAATGGCAGCAAGTATTGACGGAAAACAAATTGTAAATATGATGTATCACGCTGGAGTGGAAACACTTTTAACTATTGGATATTCTGAGATTGGCAGAAAACTTCTAAAAAGACCAGCACCTAAAGTGGATTTTAATATGATAGATGTTGGGATGCTGTCTGTGGATATAATGTTAGCAATAGCTACAAAGGATATGTTGATTAAGCAAGGTATTATTCCTGCGGATATTATGAAATAATTTTAAAAAAATATATATAAAAAAATGGCAAGCGCAGTAGCAATGATGATAGGTGGCGCATTAACAAACGCATTGGCATTTAGTGGTTCAAATTATTTCTTTTCAAAAATGGGAAGTCATTCAGATGAGGAAAGACAAAGGCATGACAAAGCCGTAGAACAATTGGAAGCAGCACAAGAGGAGTGGAATAAAAAAAGAACAGAGAGATTAGATTTGATTAATAAGCAACTACAAAAAGAGCATCATGCAGAGCAGACTTTTGATGATGTGGACCAAGCTATGAAACAGTATTATTACATAATTGGCAAACATTTGCTTTTGGAACCGGAGCCCAAGTTGAGTGATTTTTATACACCATCTCCGGATCAACAGAATAGAGAAATTACGTTTATTGTGGTGGGCATGGCTGCAACTGGATTTGTAGCGTACAAATTGAGTTCATAAAAAAAAAAAGTTTAAAACTATAATTACTTTGAATTTGGAATGACTAAGTATGTTTACTTTGGAATAACCTTTGAAAAGACTAAGTCATATGCATGATTTTATTTTTGTTCTTACATGGTTTTAATTTAAGTGGTCGCATATAATATGGTGGTTTAACACTCTTCTCTAATTTATCTTTGAGATGACCAGGCGCCCATACTTCACCGTTGTCTAATAATGTTAATACTATGGATGGACCATATTCAGTATCCAGTAGTGTATATTTTATTTATTTCCAAGTCTGTCCATTTCTTTGTGGTATATTGATTTTTGCTCTTCAAGCAGTTCATCAAATTGTGCAGCTGTGATTTCCATTTTCCATTCAAAAAAAATGGAAAAGATTTATTACAGCCCAAAAGGATTTTGGAAAGGTTACTCAGCAGTTAAAAAATTGGCAAAAGAGGCTGGTGTCAGTAAGAAACAGGCATTAGAATTTTTAAAGAAACAAGCTGTGTGGCAGATTTATTTACCCGCACCAAAGAAAATAATTAGACCCAGGTTTGATGTTTCTACTAAGAATGGAGTGCATCAAGCTGATTTGTTATTTCTGCCTCATGATACTTTTGGCTTTGGCCGTGGCCGCAAGACGTATAAATATGCATTGACTGTGGTTGATATTGCGAGTAGATACAAAGAAGCAGAGCCGCTGACTTCCAAGGATAGTAAAGAAGTTGCCAAAGCATTTGAAAATATATACAGTCGGCATTTGAAATATCCAAAGTTATTACAAGTTGACCCAGGCAGAGAATTCATGGGTGCAGTATCGCAGTTGATGGCAAAACATAACGTAAATATCAGACGGGACAGAACAGAAATACACAGAGACCAAGCTTTAGTGGAAAGATTTAACAGAACATTAGCTGAAAGATTGTTTGGTTATCAGTATGCTAAGGAAATAGATTCCCAAAAACGCAACAGAGAGTGGGTAAAAAGATTACCAGAAGTTGTTAAAGCAATAAATGTGGAGACGAAAAAGCCCCCTCCTGTTGAAACAAAAATATTAAAAGGTGATCCTATTTGTATGAATGCAAGTGTAAGATATTTATATCAACCCGGGGAACAAAAAGGTGGAAGACGAAGAGCAACTGATCAAATGTGGAGTGGAGATATTCACAAGATTAAAAGTTATATGGTGACGCAAGGTATAAGAGTTTATTATCTGAAAGCACCAGCGCCTCAAAGAGGATTTGTCAAAGCAGAACTACTTATTGTTCCTGTTGGTACCCAAATTCATAAGTTTTTATAGAAACCATATGCATCAGTTTTAATACCGTCTGGTGCTATGTATCTTTTTGAGTAAAATGGTGACAGTGTTACTTTGTTTACTGTTATGCCATATATCTGATGCTTTATTGATCGCATCATATTCATATCATGGGTGTATTTTTTCTTGTTAAACAATGCATCCTTGTAGTTTTCAAAGTTAATATTTTTTCTATTACATATTTTTTTACGGCCTTTGCTTTTTTAATGAGTTGTTCATCCGCTCTCAAAATAGAATATAGCTTGGGTCTTAATCCAACATACTCAGCTATAGCAACACCAGCACATTCATCTTTCATTTTACCCAATACTTTTTTGTTTGTATCATCATGCATTGGGTGATTTTGAGGATAATCACTTAGATCATACTCATCTTTCATTTCAGCCATGTCTTTGTATGCATCATCTGTTTTGATGTCTACCAGTAGGCTGTCAGTGTCTGTGTATAATAAAGTACAGTCATTTCCGTACCTTTTTTTCAGGGTATTATAATACCAATCATACATCATGTACTTTGATAAATCCAATACTGACATTCCAACATAAATTGGTTTGTTTAATGTTAATTTTGTTTTGTTTACATGTATTGCTTACAATTCATATGAACATTTTATACGCCTGTTAAAGTTGGGTTTGGCTATTATTTTTCTTATCTATTCATTTTCAGAGCCGTCAGTACTTACTAATTTTATGTCAGTCCGCTTGCGTAGATTTTCCATTGTTTTGCCAAACACAGAGTTGTTCATAAGCTTGTAAACATCTTTTTCAAATTGGGATTTAGCTTTTTTCCTAAGTTCTGTGTTTAAATTTATGTATGATGCCATCCAAGGTTTTTCATTAAATTCTAATACTCTGTGTACTTTTTTTAGTTTCATACCCAAAGATAAATACAGTTGCAGGTTTTTGTAATGTAACACATATTTTTCTTTATCCATAAGATTGGGGACTAGTTGTTCAGTAGTTATGATGCTATTATTTTCTAACAGATCTGTCTGGTATTCAGACAACCATTCTTTTTTTACTGCTAATCTTTCTGGTGCAAGTGGATAATCATTGTGAGCTTCATGAACTGCTTTTGGATATTCCAAATCAACTTCTAGAAAATATCCTTTTCCTTCTTTTGGCTCTGGCAACGTTTCTGTTTTCACCCACTTAAAGCCAGAATATGGAAGTGGCTGACTCATTGTCCATCCATAAAGATTAATTGCATCAAAATACATTAAAAATCTGTTTTCCTCTCTAGTGTTATAATCAGCTACATATGGATTGTTTGCTTTGGCATATCTTTTTGATACCATACTAATTCCACCACGCATTCCTTTTTCTACAAACATGTGCATGTCAATGTCTGTCAAAAGTTCTAATTCTATTTTTGAATGTTTAAGTAAAGCATCCCAAGATAATCCAGGTGCTGTGTAGTAATGCAAGGGATCGAGTTTATATGCATTCGTGCATGTTTTTCTGAAAGTTTGAAATACATCTGCTAACAAAATTACATCCGTTTTTAGATATAAATCATGATAGTCTCCAAGAGTTTTACAGTTAAACTCTTTCCATATTTCTTGAGCGTATTCGTAATCTTCTTGGGTAATACCTTCACCTCTTAATGTACTGTAAAATGCTTCTCTGGGTGGTAATTGCGTTTCCTTAAATATTTCCATACTGTCCATATATTCGTATGGATAAACATTTTTTCGTAAAAGTAAATCTGTTTGTTCTCCAAACTGATTTTTGGGAATTTTGAAATCAGATTTGTCTGTTGCATCAACCAATTTTTCCAGAGACGAAGCCATAAATTGGAAACTGTCTAAAAATCTAAGCTGGCCGACACTAAATGATATGTATTTTTCAGCATTATTTGGGATGCATGTTATATTATCTTTCATTTTATGTATTTTTTGCATAATCAAATGACTATCATATCCTTTAAGGTTGTGAAATATAACAGGTATAGGTGTTTTGTTTGGTTTTATTTTCAGTTTTAAGTTACAGTTTTTATGTGCTTCGCCTCTGTATTCACCTGTAAAATGACAGTGGTCTCTTACTTTGCCGTTTTTACCTATTTCATTCTCGCATATCCAACATTGTGTTGCTTTTTCGTAATCTTCCTCATTTTGCTGCGTCATTATTAATGGTTTTGGGTGAGCAACTATATTATTAATGTTGCTCTTCTCACATTCTAGGCGATTTAAAAATACTTCACGAGCATCTTCACCTCTGTAAATAACAGGTTCTTCAGCTTTGCCATCATATCTGACAACCTGGTATCCAAAACCACAAGCTTCGTGTACATTTTGAATTTCAGATTTATTTCCAAATTTGATTGATTGCGGTTTGATTATACTTTCAAAATCAGCATATATTGCATAAGGCACAGGCATCTGATTTTGATGATTTTTACATTTTATTTGATTTTCACCTTTTTGCGGCATTTCTATTCTGCAAGAATTTTTCTCGATACCCTCACAGTCTTCTCTGTGTTTTGTGAGTAGTTCTTTCCCAGAAAAGCCGTGAAGGCAACGATCGCAGAAGTGAGTTCGACCTTTATGTTCTATCCAGATTTTTAATCCAGCAATAGTGATATTTTGTTATTTTTGTTGGTTTGTCGGGATAATCATCGGGGTCATCTATGATTCCTTCTTCATCCTCTGAATCATCTTTTTCAACCTCAACGTCTTCAGATATTAAAAGCAGATTAATTCGCTCAATATCTTTTGGTTGTTCTGATATTTTATATGGAAAAACAGTTACCTTTTTATTGTTTCCTGTTGTATATCCGTAAACGTTGATAGCGAGGTTGTTTTGTTTTTCTACTTTGGAAATTTGAAAAATTGGAGTGGGAAAGTCAATGTTATCTTTCTTCAAGAACTCTATACTAGGATACTTTGATAATCTATCAGAATTCTTTTTAGCTGGATTTAAAGCTGAATTTATTGCATGAAACAAACATTGATCATCGTCGTTTTTTACATTGATAATTGCTTTCTTATCAGCTACTGCTTTAGGTAGAGGAATATATGAAGAACCTTTTAACGGCTCGTACTTTGCAATATTTAAGTAAAGCTTAACACAGTGATCAATTTCCAATCCTGATGCTGTGTTTGTAAATCTTTCAAGGCTCTCTTGTATATATGCAGATGATTCATCGTAAAACTCATTTATTTTTTCAGAGGTTAAGATTGCATTTTGTTCACTGTGTAATACTGCTGTGGTGTATTTTTTGGTAGCACCATCATCTTTGAATAGATTTACAGTGAGACCTAATTGAAACTTTAATCCATTCATCTTTGTCAGCTCTTTGCTGATTTGTTTTGTGATAATGGATTTTTTATCACGAAATAGTTTATGGGGGTCTTTGTATTTCTCGGCAGATATTTCGTATGCTTTGAAATAGCCACACATTGGGTTGTCAACCAGTTTTAATTCTGGGATACTTTCTTTAGATTTTCTATCATTAAACTCTTTCAGTTCATTTATAACATTGTCTCGTAATTTAGCATATTTCTGCTTTTGTTCATTAAACTCTTTCAGTTCATTTATAACATTGTCTCGTAATTTAGCATATTTCTGCTTTTGTTCATTTATAATATTTTCTTGTAATTTATCATATTTCTGCTTTTCTCGTTTACGTTATTTTTTAGCACGTCGTCTCTTGCGTACATTTTCTAATGTTTGAGATGTAACCTCTTTTGGAGTTTCCTTTGGAACTTCTTTAAGAGGGTTTAATACATTTATACCAACCGATAGTGTTTGCTTATCTATTACACCTGCTTCAAATAGGTGTATTAATTTTCCTAAAATCTCTTCAGTCTTCATTATTTCTTTTTATTATATATATATATTTATTTTTTTTGTAATAAAATATATCAAAAAAAAACAATGGAAATCAATGTTTGCAAATTTCTTAAAATTGGATTACACAATCCGTGTAAAAATAAGACTGCAAAAGATTCTAATTATTGCAGTTTGCATAAGTATAGATTAAAAACAAGTCATGTATTGCCGTGCTCAATATGTAAAAAAGGTACAAGAGCAAAAAATAAAATTTGTGTTGATTGTGGTGGAGTTTCAGTCAGAATAATGGCACGTTAATGGAAATTTAAAGATTATAATGATGAGTGCTTAAAATTTAGACGTATTAATGTTTAATCATATTTTATTACAAAAATAAAAAATAAAAAAATATCAAAAAGAAATAATGAGCCAAAACCCCAAAAATACATATCAAAAAGAAATAAGGAGCTAGAACCCCCAAAATACATATCAAAATCTTATTTCAGTGTATGACTGTGTTAACCTCTACTTTAGTGTATGACTGTGCTAACCTCTACTTTAGTGTATGACTGTGCTAACCTCTACTGTAGTGTAAGACTGCACTAACCACTACTGTAGTGTATGACTGTGCTAACCTCTACTGTAGTGTAAGACTGCTAACCTCTACTGTAGTGTATGACTGCACTAACCACTACTGTAGTGTATGACTGTGTTAACCACTACTGTAGTATATGACTGTGATAACAACAACTGTAGTGTATGACTGTGATAACAACAACTGTAGTGTATGACTGTGATAACCTCTACTGTAGTGTATGACTGTGATAACCGCAGCTGTAGTGTATGACTGCGCTAACCACTACTGTAGTGTATGACTGTGCTAACCTTTACTGTAGTGTATGACTGTGCTAACCACTGCTGTAGTGTATGACTGTGTTAACCACTATTGTAGTGTATGACTGTGTTAATCAAAAAGAAATAATGAGCTAGAACCCCCAAAATACATATCAAAATCTTATTTCAGCACCTTGTGGTAGACGTTTATATATATATGTATTTTGAGCCAGAACCCCCAAAATACATACTCTAGTTATAGTGAGATTACCGGTGGACAGGTGGGCTATGTATTTTGAGCCAGAACCCCAAAATACATATATATAGGGTTATGGTCGAATGTCATGGTTCAGCGATCATTGTACGGGTTCGAACACTGCCATGGTCCAAAACTTCTTTTACAGAGTATATGATTATATGTGTGTTATACTTATATTGCCTACTAATGCTGTCTTGTATGTTAGAGAATATAGCATGGCGGGTCTCGTTTTATAGGGGATGACAATATGGTAAGAATGAGGTTCGGTTCATCTAAGAATGTGGTGTAATCTCCCAGCGGCCAGTTCTGGCCACTGATCGTTCCAAGGCGGTAGCCCTATTGTCAACCATTATATGCGTGTGATGTCTTCTACCTTGCCTTTGATATATCCGTGTAATTGTTGTTTGTTTCCATGTGTTTTGGTTGACGGTGGTCCTTGAATGCTACATTTCCTGTGCGCCTTTTATATCTACTTTTAATCTCAGAATTTATTTTTGGTAAATAAACAACAATATTTTAAATATATTTTACATAATATTATTTGATTGTGTGACCTTTCACTTATGCTCCTGTCATTCATGGAAAGGGGAATGACCTGCTATTTTAGAAGTCAAAAGCGGTGAAAGTAGACACTGAGTTGAAAGAAAAGAAGAAGAAACTTTATTTGTCTCGTCATAGGTCCATGGAGATTCGAGGCCATCCTCCATAAACCTTACAAACGTGCATATAACAATATTGCAATAAGTCTAAGAAGACCCTTGAGCACATAAGCATAAAACTGTTTTCGTTTCTCGATCATAGTGGACAGTGAGAATATGTGTACTTATATCTAAAATACATCACTCATATAATAAGGTAAATAATTTAAATAAATGCTAATCAATCAAACAAAAATACCATTATTCAATGATTCTAATTAGCAAAGTATTATTGACGTATTTGAGTCAAATCTCTTCTAGATGCCTGGGTCCGTATTCATAAAGGTTCTTAGCAATATCTTAAGTCAGATTTTATCAAAATATTTATTTTTTTAAAATAGATGGTGTGTAGTGTCCCTGAGAGGTTAATAAGGAGATTTAAAGTATGTAAACATCTTAAATTTTGACTTAAGTAATATTTTCCACTTAAGCAGCTTTATGAATACGGGCCCAGTCTATTGATCAAACCTTTCCCTGCGAAATCGAAACAAGCGGAAAGATATAATTTAAACTGGTATATTAATAAATAATAAGTGAAAAACAAGAGCACCTTCTGTCATGCCAAACTTAGCCCTATTGTCAACCCTTTTGTGTGTGTGATGTCGTTTGCATTTATTATTAATTTTGCCTTCTTGTTTGTCTGTTTGCGTGTTTGTTTCTGTGTTTTGTGGTTGACTGACCTCCTTGAATGCTACTTTCCCTGTCCGATCTTTTTATATTTCTTAGCAAATACTTCACATTATAAAATAAACATTCAGTTTCTTTAAGCTAGATATGAAAAAAAAACGTGCTAAACATATTTCTTTCAGTATATATTGGTGAGTATGTTTACAAAATGTCTACTTCCGCATTACTGCAAAGTCTTGTTTAGCACGGCTGAATATCACAATATTCCCACCGCACACCGACAGTGGTGGTATAACACCATGGTCGTGGATAGAATTTTGCATAATCTGGATCCCGACAGTAGTTACTGGCAGCAGAACGGGAACCATCACCATCAAGGAACTCGTGCTCAGGCGAATGTGTGTTGTTTTGCGGATATTCGACATCCCATCGCTGACATGTGTGTCCGTTCTCTGTTACAGTAATATCGGTTCCGAGATAATAATTGGCAACATCATGAAAGCATGGAGCTGAAAAATAAAGCAAACGTTAGTGCTAGTATCACGCAAGAATGTAGCTGGGAAACGAAGAAGGAAAGCAAATGTGTGTTCATTAGTATAATATAATACATGTTAAATTGTGAGTATTCTACATGTTCTAATAAACATCCTTTTAAATGGAACGTTATGTATCGATTTGTTTGTTTGTGTTTTTTTGGGGGTTTGTATGTTTGAATCGTGTTTTACATCATTTTAGTACATGTTAGGCCATATAAGATGGTCGATTTTTTGTGGGAGAGACAGACCACTCCCGTTTTTCTGGGTAAGCCAGTACTGCATACAAAATCGACTGTTTCTCACTTCTCTGTCTCGACTCTTTTTCACTTCTCAAGTCGAACTTCCAGTGGGATTCGAACCCACAGCAGTGAGAGGCGGGACACTTTTCGACGCAGCGTCTTTTACTATTCCAGCCTTAGGGTGGCTTATGTATCGAAGTGAGGGCTGCGTAAATGGTTTTGGCAGAACTAGAATAAGCTGCGTGTTCTGTAGTTTATAGTAGATGTATGTGACCAATCTCTTCCAGGGTCATGTTTTTGATCTCTGTCACTGTCCCAGAAAGTAGTTTACAATCACATTATAAATTGTCACATGACCATAGTTAAAATATCAAAATGGCAAACAGAAATTCGCATTTGACCTGACACGACTAACGATACGGGGTAAACAATCGAACGAAACTCCGCTTGCTTTGGAATTGTTTGATATGTTTTAGGTAGGCTGTTTAGAGTTGAGATATTTTGGAAAGTGCTAGTAATCACAGACTCGATACTGTTATCGTATGGGAAACACGGTGATGTCGTTTTTGAATGTATTCTACCGCAAAATATCATTCTGAGCAAACTTAACTATGTATTCATTAATTATTTCAATACACGATCTTTTTTTCTTAAAGTTAAACCTTTGGTATAAAGTTGAGTAAGAAAAACAAATAGTACCACCATGTAATCTTCCATTTTCAGTGATTTACAAAAACCTTGTAATTTGCCGAGACATTGACATAAGTTGTATGTGGATGTTTACAATTAAAACGACAACCACTGGTAGATATTGGTATGTGACGTTCAGCTTCTGGAACTGGGGTGTATTACTTCTGGCACGTATTTGTCAAGTCCGTTGATTAAGCTGAACAGAAACATGTATCCTCCCAAAACTGGTTTTAACTTTATTTTTGATCTGGAATATCTTGAATAATCTGTTATAACACAATAACATTTCTGAACAGAAGTTACCCGTTTACACAATAGAATAGTCCATGTTCTACGATTTTTGTTTTAAACATCAAATAAATTCTCAATTATTATCTCCCACAGTAAGAAAATCGAATACATAAAACTAGGCATACACATGGACTAGCCTGTATAGAGGCAAGCTAACAGCCAACATGGCCACATGCTAGGGTGTCTTTCTTTTATAGGGTCAAGCTCAAGTTGGTGGGTGGGTACGATAGAGTACATGGAACATATACATCAAATATCAAAACAGCAAAAGAATAGTAATTTAAAGGGAAACAATTAACACAAATGACTAAGACCCGTGGTGTCAGGCCAAAGTTTGTGTTGGCTTAATTTGGAGGACTGTGCCACCCTGTGAAAAGTTTACACGGAGGATCAACACAATAACTTTAACACTTCTGAAAATAATTCATTTTCAGGAAAACTTTAACCAAATGAAATTGACAAAATTTATTTTATGTTTGTATAATATTACTTGCCAATATCGTTGGCAAGATGGGGCTTGAGCAGATTATATTGTAGGGCTTACCACCCCCACCCCCAACCCCCACCCCCACCCACTCCCTTGGTAAGATGTGACTTGAGCAGAAAGGTCGGTTTTACCACCATTGGTAAGATGGGGCTTGGGCAGATAGGTATGGTTTACCCAATTGGTAAGATGGGGCTTGAGCAGAAAGGTAGGGTTTACCCCATTGGTAAGATGGGGCTTGAGCTGGAAGGTAGGGTCTATCCCATTGGTAAGATGGGCGGGCTTGAACCGAAAGGTAGGATTTACCCCCATTGGTAAGATGGGGCTTGGGCAGATAGGAAGGGTTTACCCCATTGGTAATATGGGCTTGAGCAGATAGGTATGGTTTACCCCCATTGGTAAGCTGGGGCTTGAGTAGATATGTATAGGGTTTACCCCATTGGTAAGATGGGGGTTCAGCAGAAAAGTATGATTACCCCATTGGTAAGGTTGGGCCTTAGCAGAAAGGTAAGGTTTACCCCATAAGTAAGATGGGGCTTGAGCAGAAAGGCAGGGTAAACCCCATTGGTAAGATGGGGCTTGAGCAGATAGGTAGGGTTTACCCCATTGGTAAGATGGGGCTTGATCAGATAGGTAAGGTTTACCCCCATTGGTAAGATTGGGCTTGAGCACATAGTCAGGGTTTACCCTATTGATAAGAAGGGGCTTGAGCAGATATGTAGGGTTTATCCTATTGGTAAGATGGGGCTTGAGCAGAAAGGTAGGCTTTATCCCATTGGTAAGATGGGGCTTGAGCAGACAGGTAGGGCTTACCCCATTGGTAAGATGGGGCTTGAGCAGACAGGTAGGGTTTACACCATTGGTAAGTCTGGGCTTGAGAATACAGGTAGGATTTATCCCATTGGTGTGATGGGGCTTGAGCAGACAGGTAGGGTTAACCCCATTGGTAAGATGGGGCTGGAGCCGAAAGTTAGGGTTTACGACCAATGGTAAGATGGGGCTTGAGCAGACGGGAAGGGTTTACACCATTGGTAAGATGGGCATGAGCAGATAGGTAGGGTTTACCCCCATTGGTAAAATGGGAATTGAGTAGATATGTATAGAGTTTACCCCATTGGTAAGATCGGACTTGAGCAGAAAAGTAAGTTTACCCTATTGGTGAGATGGGGCTTGAGCAGACAGGTAGGGTTTACCCCATTGATAAGATCGGGCTGGACCCAAAAGATAGTGTTTACCACCAATGGTAAGATGGGGCCTGGGCAGAAAGGTAGGGTTTACCCATTGGTAAGATGGGGTTTGATCAGAAAGATAGGGTTTACCCCATTGGTAAGATGGGACTTGAGCAGATAGGTAAGGTTTACAATGGGGAGGAGACTCTTACTTTAAACTTTTACCAAGTTTGTTTGTCTGCAATCTCAGATTTAAGGTAACTGGTGGATTCTATACTCGTACCTTGTAAAACCTTTCACGGGTGTCAACATATAAAACAACTTATCATTCAGTGCTTCGAGCCACATGTCCCTCAAGAGGTCAAAAATGGATTTTCGCATACTATAAAATATTTATGTTAATAAATGCAAAAGGGAAATGGTAGGAAAATATATTTTTGCATTTATTTTCTAAATTCATAGTTAGACGCGTGCAAACATATAACCGAAAGATGAAGTTAACTGGCCTTCATTCGAATATACCAAATCACATACTTATATAAATATACATAATACATACTTTACATATTGCGCATAGCCTAAACAGCAAGAGATAGATCAGTGTTTTACGTTTCGTTTAAATAAGAGTTTATAATGGAATGGGAACTATTGTTTATAGTAACATCCGGAAAAAAGTCTAAAACAACTGAAAGCTACATGTTATATAAATAAAGCTCGCAAGAGTCAAGTATAGTATAAACTGCTACAAACTAAATAGAAAGTAAGCAGATGTATACAACAACAACAACAACAATAACAACATTACCTTCGTTCTCTAAAGTGAAGTATTTGTAACCAGGGCGATCTGATTCCGTCACTAACGTACGGTTGTACAGACGACAGTTGGCTGAAATGTTTTTAATAAACAAAGAAACATAAGAATATAATACGTTCATACTTCCTGTATGCACGCTATGCTAACGATGTTCACAGTTATACGATAAAAGACTATATAAAAGTCGAACAGAAAATGGAGCATTCAAGGGGGTTTCTTCTGTAGCTCAAATCTTTACATTTAAGGAAATACTACGAATACTTCTGGTTTTTCATGTTTTAAGTATAACTGAAATGTTCATAACTATTCCAAAAATCAGCGACTTTAATTCATTTTTTGTTGATTTCCCTCCAAATTTTCAAGATTTATATATTTTGTTCATTCTACTTGTATATATTCTCTGTGATGCTGACTTTACCTGTTGCAATATCAGATTTTCGCTTCGTTCTACGTAATAGATAGAGTATGGTCTCATTGAGTTGGTTAATTTAAACATCGAGGTTTTAAAAGTAACCAACGAGATGAAACCATTCTCTATTTGTATTAATGTATTATTAGTAAAGTTTTGTATTTTGGAGAACAATAATCAGTTACATATTTAGTTCTGTCACTTGATCTATTCTTTTTTTGTTGTTGTTGTATTTTTCATGTTTACTTTTGTTATACCTATTAACTGAGTTGTAAAATCATTAATGCAACTGATATTTCTATAGTGACTAATAAGTCTCATTAGACTGGGTATTCATTTGTTTACTTAATATTGCCTACTTTATACTGTATTGTTTTGTATATGTAATATTTTGTAACGATGTTATTTGTCACTTTAATAAAAAAATAAAATTTAATAAAATAATAAAATATATTTGTTTTGTAGCATATCCATTTCCGCTCCTCTAACTTCCAATAACCGGTACACCATTTATTCTGACATGCATTATTTTCATTTAAACGATTAACACCTCTGTGCTATTACAAAGAGAAGGTTCAGTGACCATGCTACAACTATTCTTGTTGTCTTTCTGTCTAATCGTCCCTGGACAGAAAAAATCCTGTTTGGACGTAAACAAACAATTAACAACCAACCAATTTTCCGAAATGTTTTTATTTTTTATTTCACATGATGTGGAACTGTCAGTATGATTTAATTGGACGTAGACTAGTTAATGCTCCCTTCGGAATAAGTATCAGTTAGTTTAAGTGGTTCATGAATGATTTCGAACGTAACTAATTTGTTTTGTTGATTGGCCATTTATATTAATTATTCTTTAAATAGCTGATTATAATGTGCTCTCTTGAGGTACACGGTAAACTGAAATGCCTGACCTATATGTGACATTCAACTAAATTATTCCTAATGGCTAGATGAATATCTAAACATCTGAGGGATTTTATATCACGATTGGGAGTCAATTAGAAATAATATTGTTAAGAATCATCCAGGAATACTAATTCAATATTTCAATGTCATTAACACTGATGACATTATAATTCGTTTAGTTTGTGGCTGACACTCATCCTGCCTGATGTTATATAGAAACTGAATTTTAAAAAAGTGGACTATTAAATCAGTCAGTAAAACAAGATGATTGTGAAGCACTGATCGTGTAACATATTAATATGAAGTTAAACCAAAGTTTCACAAGACAGGTATTTTTGTGTTTTACATTTTTTGTAGAATGCATATCGGCGGATATGGCGGCAAGGTTTGTGCTACGTGTGGCACCTCTTCAAAGCAACCTGGATAATTACATCATAGCCGATTTCCAGACGAAGTCACAGGTTGAATGCGCCTTAAGGTGTGGAAGATCTGACACGTGCAGTTCCTTCATATTCAATGAGAACGGTAAGTCTTTAGTTATACAACTTGCTGAAACAATGTGAAACGTGAATCCAATTGTCCGTTTCACTTTTCGTTTTCGTCATAACTCTAACACCGCTAAATATATCGTAATGTTAACTTGCTACACAATTGAATAAGTTTTCTTATGTTATCAATATGCTTGGCGTTTCCATGAAAACAAGATGGTCAATTTGTCATTTGTTTTTCTTTTCGGGACATAACTCCAAAACCGCTAAACGTATCTCCTTCGAAACCTGCTTGAGGTAGTGTTTTGCTTTTGATATGTATGACTTTCTAATATAAATACCCGTGGAGTTAAATGAAAACACGATAGTCAACATGTTCAGTTCCGGAGTGTATCTCCAAAATAATTAAATGCATCTTTTTTAAAACTTGCTTTACATATCAAGCTAGAGTTATTGTTGTGCTTTGCAGATCCTCAAAAAACTGACAGATTTGGTGGAAAAAATAGACTTTCTAGGGTTAAATAGTATTTCCTATGTACAACTTTTTAACAACTTGTTTATTGTTAGCAAATATCGTGTACTTTAAAATAATTGTCACCAGACTTGTTTTTGAGAAAAAGGCAGTTATATAGAGAATATTATGTCAGTGCCTTTTACTATCAAGTGTATTAGGCGAGGCTTAGAAAACGAAGAATGGTGAGGCTCTGCCGAGCCATTCTTCGTTTTCGTGCCGAGCCTAATACACTTGATAGTAAAAGGCACTGACATAATATTCTATTTACCATGAAGATTATCCATATTTTCTGTATGAATTACTATTATTACCTACTTTTCCGAATGTTACGCTTATCGAGGACGCCGCCATGTTGTTGTTTTCTGTTTGTTTTATGACGCCAGGCAACGTTACGTGCATGACGTCAGATAACGTTACGTACAGTAAACGCCGAGGGATTCCGCATTGATTTGCTCTATTGGTCAGTGGCTAATAAAGCAAAATTTAATAGGTCACCCCTTTATTGGGCAGAAAAGTGCACATCTGCATGATAAATAACCCTAAAATTCTAAACATGTATGGGTTTTGGAGCAAAATAACACAGACGTTTGTCTTTAACTGTCATGTTCTACAGACGCCCTTTTTATTTTAATTGATTCCACATGTGTGAAAATAGTACACAGTCATCAAGTTAGTGCTATTGAATTAATAAAATTAATTCTTACCTTTCAGGCAGACATTTATGCGCTAAGTATGGAACAACTATAGCGGCTTTACCAATACATCTCTCCGTAGTCAGTATCACGATAGTATTACTGAAACTATATTTGATCATTGTATCAAAAAATAATTTCATTATCAAAACAGTTAATTAGGTTATAATAAAGAAATCTAGTAAAAAACATATACAAGATTGAAGACTGGTATGCGCGAAAAGAGATGCGCATAAACAACTGTAGGAAATGTCCTTAATGTTCTCCCCAAAATGACGACACTTCTTAAGGGCATTATTGCTTTTGCTTTACATTTCACAATTTTACAATTCGATATTTTGCTTTGTAAATGTCTGGTTGAGAAAATATAATACTTTCATAGAAAGTAGTATGTACAAGTCAGCTGTAATGTGTTACCAATGTTAATTATAAATTATTTTTAAGTTGTAAGAATTTTAAACTTATGTTATTACTGGACAACCAAGGTTTCGATATTGCGTTTCAGGACAAAACCAAAGAACATACGTTAAATTAAATGTGTCTGTCCTCTTGTAGACACTACCTGTATAACGGATTGTCAGTAGGGTGTTACATCCTGTGTAGATATATTCTAGTTGGAACTATGGTTTAACCGTTCTTGAAACCATTGTAATATTATTCTTGCGGAGAATTTGAAAGGAGATATGTATATGTTATTCCATGATTTTTGTTCTATGTTATACATTTCCTCCATTTGTATGTAACGTTGGTTTACCCGGGTTTTGTTAAGAATATTATGGAGGTCCCTTGATGCACTAATGCGTTTTGCTATGAAGAAATGATGCATATTAAAATCAAATAATAGGTTTGGCATTTTTTCTATAGATTCTGTGGAGATTGTGTCCCTAACATACGCTTTAATTACTTCAATAACTCACAGCAGAAAACGTGCATTTACCATCATGCAATTTATAACATTCTCCCCAGAATAAAAGTTACCATCTCATCTATTACATCGTTAAGTTGATGAGTACCCTTTGTAAAAGACTACTTCTACTACACCATATTGGAGCTGCATAGCCTGTTGTCCAGCCCCGTTTATTATTTGAATACATTTTTGTGTACTCTCAGTGGAGTTACTGAACATTTAGTGTGAGGTGGTGCTGCGATCTTTTTTGCTACTGACCGTTCCCTAATGTCAAAACTGTTTGTGCTTGTGACGTCATATACCTTTACGTTGCCATTCATGTTTGTCGTTTTAGCGGGGCAGATTGGTGAAAAAAGTGTGCATTGTTTGACAAAAGCACCAAACTTTGCACATAGCTAGACAATACACAACTTAAAAAATTGGCTATGGACCCACGCCAGATTTTTCAAATTGGCCGCCATTTTCAAAATGGCCGCCAAATACGTAATAAATAATCAGTTGAACCTAAATGAAGCGGATTTAACAACATATATTACGGCAATCGTAACAAATTCCGGAAAATGATAGACAAAGGGTCTTGAAATACAGTCTGGGTATATTTTAAGTTCAAAATGGCTACCATTTTCAAAATGGCTCCAAAACATGTTGAAAATAGTGAAAAGTGTAATTCGTTTAAAAGTTGTTTGTAAGAAAGTTGTTAATATGTTTAATTTGTTCACTCAGTTTTCTTGGCATAGTATTTGTTTGTTAATAGTGCAATAAAGAGTTCTTTAGAGGCACCCTATGGTTAATGTGTTAAGGAATTTACACGTTTAAATCAAATTTCACTTCAGATTGATCGTACGTTTTCTCTAGCCTTTGGAATTTCTGAAGGCTACTACACTAATTTTCTTATCAGAAACTGTCGGTTCAATATAAAATATATTTATAAAACCCTAAAATACATTGATTTGGTAAACGTTATTTACAAGACAAAACAAATAAGCAAAACCTAAACGCGAAGACATTTTATGCTAACGGGTTAACTGCGCCTAAACTATATAGGTGCCGAGCAGAAACAATGAAATTGGCCTGAAACCCAATGTGAAGATCATAATGGCATTTTGCGTTGAAGCCTTCGTATTTAAAATGGAGGCATTACAACAATCTGAGACTTGTTTGAGGACTATAGATGGACTAGTGCCCATATGTCAATTATGACACTGCAGATTCCTTTCTGGAATAAACGCATGCATCAGGGAATGCTCATCACGTGATTACCATACTTATGTTAAACCGGGCTTACTGTTATTTGTAATTTGTTATTTGTGAGCAAGGCATGCCTTAGACCATTGAGTATTGCACATGACGAAATATAAGATTGTGAAAGAAGATGAAGGTGCGGTAGGTGCTGTAAATACATCGCAGCTTCCACATTGGATGATCTCTGAACCAGATATGGTCTGAGTTATCTGTTAATTTCAGTTATTGCAATAATTCATCAGGCGCTGCCTATGAAATGACTCTGATCTTTTCCATCATGAACCAGTTAAAGATGTTCGTAAGACAGTTTGAGTAACACAGTAGAGGAATTAGAAAATATATTCAAGGACAATATTGAGGATGTACTGGTACTTGACTTACGTTATAAAGACGACTCTCGTGTGACGGAAATTGCTCAACAAATAGGTAAATTATGTCATGCAAAGCATGATAGTTCAAGACAGGTTTGTAACAGAGCTTATAGCTGACATAACCAAGTCTGTCTATAAACAGATAAACCAGAACATGTTTTCTTTCCTCACTGGTCACCAACTTACAACAGATTCTATAACTTGCTTTCTCTTCTCGCATATATATGTATCACTCCTATATAACTAAGGAAAATTTGTAAATATGACTTGAACAAATCCTCAAAAATCTTATATCTTAAAGGACGGTAACGTGTGATGTCTGTCTTCAAACCTGTCTTGTCGCACCTAAGATGTTGACTGTGTTCTGCAAATGCTGAATAGCCTGTTTGACTTTTATATCTACATCAGCAAGTATGTAGGTTGTTAGCTATAAGTGAGATCTCGGAAAAGCTGGAAATAAGACGTGATTCGTTCATAGGCTGTTGCGCTTGGTAATATGATACTATCATTTAATTATCAGCAACTTCATCGGTTACATGCCTTAACCATTTTACATATTCATAAAGGGGAAATAATAATAATAAAAAGCTTATTTATGAATGATATTTGCCAGTATCTCCATGCTGTTTGTATTACGGCGTGCTTTTGACAGGTCAACTGGGTAAATTTAGACTTGTTATTATTAAATTCATGTGTTCATAGAAAACAATTATGATTGATGTGTTTCTAGTCCGGTATTGATTAACAGTTTATTATATGTAAGGATTTTGTTGCATATGTTCCACTGGCTTGATGGAATCACGTTAAGATATCGGTAGGTTCTTCGTAACTTCATATTTATTAGATCACACAAAGTTTTAGAATTAACAAAACTGTCAAGATTCAAAGAACAATCTATTAATAAATTCTCTGTAAACTGTCACCGCCTTTTTGCCGATGTCATTGCCCCTGCCTCTGCCCTTTTCCCTGCTTCTGCCCCTGCCCCTGCCTTTGTCCCTAGCCCAGTCTCTGCCCTCTGGTTTTGGATCGTTCTTAAACATAATCCTTCCATCTAATTTTGCAGAAATTGGACTGTTGTTGCTGATGTGCTCAATCAAAAGTTCAGATGCCAATGTACCTGAAAACAGATGACTGTAGAGTTATTATGAGAATGTGATAGAAACGTTTAATGATAATAGCTAGATTGGAGAAATGATTCGTAAAATCATTTGTATATCTTTGACAAAGTATCATCACAATATGATGCTTCTCAACATGGTACACCTCCAGTTTTAAAATGTTTCAAAAAGGTGGAGATAGTTTCCTCATATATATTGCTATGTAAAATTACCGAGTCTGGGCCAATTTTTGAATCCAGGGTCACCATTCGTAAAACCGTGGCCAATCCCCATAATTTGATGATGCATGCAAAATATCAGAGCGTCAGTCTTCAAAATATGATACTTGTTCTTCATATATTTCAATATAAAATCATATTACCCACTGGGGCGGAGACATTATTACCCCGTGTACACCACTTGATCTCGGGGCCGGAACCACTTTTGATTCTAGGGTTAGCGTTAGTAAAACTACAAATTTCAGGCTTCATAATTTCAGAGAATAAGAATATTTGAATCGTTAATTATACAGTTTGGCATACGGAAAGTAATGTATGAAAGAAAACCACTAGAATTGTGCGCAAGTGACATTACCTTTTACCAACATTACATCAGTACCATAGTTTATAAAATAAAATCACATGATACAGCTATATTTTACCTAAAGGAATTCTTGTGAACGAACTTGATCGTTTAGTACCTAAGGATCAATTTTAAGAAATGATTGTTAAAATCTGCTGTCCAAATCAAAACCCTTTACTCAACTTATGGCGTTCACATTTTTCAACATTTAAATATTCAACCACATACAGCTATATTGAGACAGTGATGATGAAAGGTGCCGGATCTTGGGGATACTGTGAATTCAGTAAATATATTAAAGGGAGATAATTGGAACTCATTACTATATATATATATACAACCTCGAAGTTCACTATATATATATATATATATATATATATATATATATATATATTATATAGGTTATTGAATTTGTATGGCTAAATATTACTTGGAACAAGTTGTTTTGGCAAAGGACGACGAGCTTGCGAGTCGTCCTGCGCCAAAACAACGACGGTTACTTTCGCCAATTATTTTATCAATTTTTGCCATGAAAGGTTGAAAAAAAACATGTTTTTTTTTGTTGACACTATAGGAAGGATTATTTGAAAGTAGTTCCTTATTTCTATTTCGCGGCTCTTAGCAAGCACGAGCAAAAGTTCCCGTGCAATATCAGTGTGTGCAATATCGTAGAATATTGCACACTTAGCTCAATGCAAACTAAACGGGACAATATGAAAGTATACAATAAATATATATATTGAACATAGAAGTCTGACAAGTTTGCCCACTCAACTCAACGTATTGGACTAAATATGCAGAAATACATCACAATGACGGTTACTTCCGCATATTCTTATTAGTTTCATTTTCATTGGTCTGCCAGCATTCCATTGGTTATGCCGATTTCCTGTCCAATATATGTTTGATATTTGTATGCGTTTAGATTCATGTAGCATTTTGCATTTTACAGAGTCTGACGACAGGTGTTACAGTAGCAAGACGCTAAGCGAGCACACGGGTACCTGGCACACCACGTACGCAGGAGCAACATGTCAGAGATGGGATGCTCAGTATCCACAGGAACAACCTTGGCCACAAAGCAAACTACCGGACGCTACATTGTCGGAAGCGGCAAATTATTGCCGCGATCCAAGCGGTGATGGCTTTCTGTGGTGCTATACCATAGAAAGCGGGTTACGATGGCAAACGTGTGATATACACATATGTATGACCAACGGTAAGAGGCTGACTTAGCATTTTGGACTGCCGGTTAAGATATTACCTTTATTTCAATTTTCCCCGTCAATGTTGATTGTCTCAATAAAACATTTATTATATATATTCTATTGCGAATAAGACGAATGTCTGCCAAATGCACCACAGTTTTAAACGTGCTTCATACGTTGCCGTGTACAGATAGTCACGAAACAAACTGTGTTTTACCACGGTATTCTGTTACACGGTGCATAGTAAGTTGCGATGTTTTATATTAACTTTCCGGAGTTTATAAACCATGCAGTTAGGCTACGGAGTGTCAGTATTTTCATAATTTCTTTCATGGTGATATAATCATATTTGATGCACCATGGATCTTTGTTGAACATTAGGTATATATATGGCATATGTACTTGTTATCTCAAGGTTTGCAACCTATTTTGTATTTCTTCCGCATCTTCAATTCTTTCTGCTTTTGGGTGTTTTTGTTCATACGATTTTCAAGGTTTGATTTCAATTGTTTAATTTCAAGTAATTATTCATTTTCAGGATTGTTTGATAAATTCATTTCAAGTCTGGCTATGTTATCATTAAGTGTTTCTATTTCTTTCATTATTTTTCTCTTTTCACCCCCTGAATTAAAGAGCGTTTTCTCATTTCGTATTGTACCTTTAATCAACTCCCAAAGTATTTGTTGTATGGTGTTTACGCCAAGTTCAACAAATTTAAGGTTATGTAGAAGCACTTTATTTCAAAATCAGTAGGCCATAGGCCCATGTGATCATACACTATTATACATATACAGTTAAACAGACGTCGCAAGATCCGTACATACATGTATTAACAAATACCAGATGCGAAAATAAAGACATTTATACAAAAAATAAATCCTTCCGTGATTTGTAAAAATAGCTAGCTGTCGCCATCTTGCTACGACATTTGTGGTAGAGGCGGACCACCCATTTTCCTGGTTAGAACCAGTACTGTACACCTCTCGTTATCCGTAAGAATCGACATTTCCTCACTTACATGTCAGGGTATTAAGGTTTGCATCTTAACCTATAATGGCTATTTCTTGTACAGGTTTTATTCTGATTTACTTCTTCTAAAATCACATTATTCAAATGCAACAATAGGCGTTCTCACACTTACTGCTGAGCTCAGCAACATTCAGTTATACTTATTTGATGTCGGAGAGGCGAGATATATAATATATGGATCATTGACGGAGAACATGGGCTCACAATCCCTACCTTGGAATTATATCAACCCACGCCTGTCGGGAATGTGAGCCCCGTGTCCCATGTCAAGAATATAAATAACAAATATGTCATTTGTTTTCTTTTGATAAATAATTCTAGTTGAAAGAAGCAACATTAAGTTGTTGTGTTTGTATGTTACTAATATCCCCGTTCTTGATTAATTTCAGGATTAATTGTTTAAATTCACTAAACAAAATTCACTGAAAAAATGGCGAATTTCATGTGTGTTTTTTACGATTGTTTCACAATATTGTGATTTTAGAAAAATAATGCAGTTGTTTTAAAGTTATGTCTGATACTTCTATCCTTGCTGGTGGGTGGGATATTGGTAACAACAGTTTACATGTTATAATTACGAGAGAGATAGAGAGAGCGAGAGAACAAGAGAGCACTACAAAAAACACATTTAAAACATTTAGAAACACAACTGTGTACATTAAAACGTTTTATTTGGATGACTCTATGGTAAGAGTGTGGTTTGGTGCACCTTTTACCACTGACTGCTCCAAGGCGACAGCCCTATTGTCAACCACTTTATGTCATCTTTTGCCTTTTATTCATCTTTGTAATTATTGTTTTTTCTGTGCGTGTTTTTATGTTTTTGATATATGAACCAACTTAATGCCGGTATCATACGACAACTGCATTGACTTTAATATCATGTTTTTGATATATGAACCAACTTAATGCCGGTATCATACGACAACTGCATTGACTTTAATATCAACAATTGCCGAAATGTTATGGGCCGCTAACCTCTCAAATTAGTATCTACTTTCGCCTAGGAGTCCAATACTCCACGGCGAGAATAAACTCTGTCTCTAGTCCATCTACTGTCATGTGTCTTTTGTATGTATAGTAAGTCTCAGTTGCGCATCTGATGGTATAATACCACTTACAATTTGACATTTTATAACTTTTAATGTTAGACAAAAATAATATCATATAAACTCTGTCTTTTTATTTTAATGGATGTAATTAGAATTACGAAACCATGTGTAATGGGCATATCTTTATTTCATTTAAAAAATATATAGGTATATATCGTGGTTACATCAAATATTGACTGTATACAAACTATAGATATTACATATAAAATAACAGATATACTTTATTAGCTTATCTGTTTGAACCATTTGAAACAAATATAATCTATCAAGTTTGAGCGCTCAACTTAAAATAGAACTTATTACATTTGTCGTTTCAGTTTGTCGGTGACAATATTATCAAAGCAAGTTTTTGAAAAGGAAGACTCTAGCTAGCGTTAGCTAAACTCCTTAGAATATATCAATTCTGTTAGACTCATTTAATTAGCATTGATATCCTTGGGATAATTTTATAACTTCAGATTTATCAATTTTTACAGCTTTTATAACTTCAGATTTATTTATTATTTTTTACGACATTCGTGACATAACCGGATTTCAGAAACCCAACAATTCTCTAAAAATAAATCATTAAAAGGCAGAGTACACGTACAGAACTTTCGAATCGCCAGCTTTAGAAGATATATCATTGTTTTTATTTGCATTTAGAATATATCATCGTTTTTAAATTGCATTTATTTATGTATGATATCTCTACCCTTTCTTGTTTAGAACTATATGATAGTATATTTTATATATTTATATATATGTATGATATGTCACTCACTATAACCGACGTTTCAGTTTTTCACTATGATAACATTTTTATAATTGTAAATTAGCATGAGCAGTGAGGGTTTCGACGTCGAACTAAAGCTTTAAACTGCCAGTGATATTTCCCAAGGATATCAATGCTAATTAAATGAGTCTAACAGAATTGATATATTCTAAGGAGTTTAGCTAACGCTAGCTAGAGTCTTCCTTTTCAAAAACTTGCTTTGATAATATTGTCACCGACAAACTGAAACGACAAATGTAATAAGTTCTATTTTAAGTTGAGCGCTCAAACTTGATAGATTATATTTGTTTCAAATGGTTCAAACAGATAAGCTAATAAAGTATATCTGTTATTTTATATGTAATATCTATAGTTTGTATACAGTCAATATTTGATGTAACCACGATATATACCTATATATTTTTTAAATGAAATAAAGATATGCCCATTACACATGGTTTCGTAATTCTAATTACATCCATTAAAATAAAAAGACAGAGTTTATATGATATTATTTTTGTCTAACATTAAAAGTTATAAAATGTCAAATTGTAAGTGGTATTATACCATCAGATGCGCAACTGAGACTTACTATACATACAAAAGACACATGACAGTAGATGGACTAGAGACAGAGTTTATTCTCGCCGTGGAGTATTGGACTCCTAGGCGAAAGTAGATACTAATTTGAGAGGTTAGCGGCCCATAACATTGCGGCAATTGTTGATATTAAAGTCAATGCAGTTGTCGTATGATACCGGCATTAAGTTGGTTCATATATCAAAAACATAAAAACACGCACAGAAAAAACAATAATTACAAAGATGAATAAAAGGCAAAAGATGACATAAAGTGGTTGACAATAGGGCTGTCGCCTTGGAGCAGTCAGTGGTAAAAGGTGCACCAAACCACACTCTTACCATAGAGTCATCCAAATAAAACGTTTTAATGTACACAGTTGTGTTTCTAAATGTTTTAAATGTGTTTTTTGTAGTGCTCTCTTGTTCTCTCGCTCTCTCTATCTCTCTCGTAATTATAACATGTAAACTGTTGTTACCAATATCCCACCCACCAGCAAGGATAGAAGTATCAGACATAACTTTAAAACAACTGCATTATTTTGTCTAAAATCACAATATTGTGAAACAATCGTAAAAAACACACATGAAATTCGCCATTTTTTCAGTGAATTTTGTTTAGTGAATTTAAACAATTAATCCTGAAATTAAATCAAGTACGGGGATATTAGTAACATACAAACACAACAACTTAATGTTGCTTCTTTCAACTAGAATTATTTATCAAAAGAAAACAAATGACATATTTGTTATTTATATTCTTGACATGGGACACGGGGCTCACATTCCCGACAGGCGTGGGTTGATATAATTCCAAGGTAGGGATTGTGAGCCCATGTTCTTCCGTCAATGATCCATATATTATATATCTCGCCTCTCCGACATCAAATAAGTATAACTGAATGTTGCTGAGCTCAGCAGTAAGTGTGAGAACGCCTATTGTTGCATATGAATAATGTGATTTTAGAAGAAGTAAATCAGAATAAAACCTGTACAAGAAATAGCCATTATAGGTTAAGATGCAAACCTTAATACCCTGACATGTAAGTGAGGAAATGTCGATTCTTACGGATAACGAGAGGTGTACAGTACTGGTTCTAACCAGGAAAATGGGTGGTCCGCCTCTACCACAAATGTCGTAGCAAGATGGCGACAGCTAGCTATTTTTACAAATCACGGAAGGATTTATTTTTTGTATAAATGTCTTTATTTTCGCATCTGGTATTTGTTAATACATGTATGTACGGATCTTGCGACGTCTGTTTAACTGTATATGTATAATAGTGTATGATCACATGGGCCTAATGGCCTACTGATTTTGAAATAAAGTGCTTCTACATAACCTTAAATTTGTTGAACTTGGGCGTAAACACCATACAACAAATACTTTGGGAGTTGATTAAAGGTACAATACGAAATGAGAAAAACGCTCTTTTAATTCAGGGGGTGAAAAGAGAAAAATAATGAAAGAAATAGAAACACTTAATGATAACATAGCCAGACTTGAAATGAATTTATCAAACAATCCTGAAAATGAATAATTACTTGAAATTAAACAATTGAAATCAAACCTTGAAAATCGTATGAACAAAAACACCCAAAAGCAGAAAGAATTGAAGATGCGGAAGAAATACAAAATAGGTTGCAAACCTTGAGATAACAAGTACATATGCCATATATATACCTAACTGTTCAACAAAGATCCATGGTGCATCAAATATGATTATATCACCATGAAAGAAATTATGAAAATACTGACACTCCGTAGCCTAACTGCATGGTTTATAAACTCCGGAAAGTTAATATAAAACATAGCAACTTACTATGCACCGTGTAACAGAATACCGTGGTAAAACACAGTTTGTTTCGTGACTATCTGTACACGGCAACGTATGAAGCACGTTTAAAACTGTGGTGCATTTGGCAGACATTCGTCTTATTCGCAATAGAATATATATAATAAATGTTTTATTGAGACAATCAACATTGACGGGGAAAATTGAAAATAAAGGTAATATCTTAACCGGCAGTCCAAAATGCTAAGTCAGCCTCTTACCGTTGGTCATACATATGTGTATATCACACGTTTGCCATCGTAACCCGCTTTCTCTATGGTATAGCACCACAGAAAGCCATCACCCGCTTGGATCGCGGCAATAATTTGCCGCTTCCGACAATGTAGCGTCCGGTAGTTTGCTTTGTGGCCAAGGTTGTTCCTGTGGATACTGAGCATCCCATCTCTGACATGTTGCTCCTGCGTACGTGGTGTGCCAGGTACCCGTGTGCTCGCTTAGCGTCTTGCTACTGTAACACCTGTCGTCAGACTCTGTAAAATGCAAAATGCTACATGAATCTAAACGCATACAAATATCAAACATATATTGGACAGGAAATCGGCATAACCAATGGAATGCTGGCAGACCAATGAAAATGAAACTAATAAGAATATGCGGAAGTAAACCGTCATTGTGATGTATTTCTGCATATTTAGTCCAATACGTTGAGTTGAGTGGGCAAACTTGTCAGACTTCTATGTTCAATATATATATTTATTGTATACTTTCATATTGTCCCGTTTAGTTTGCATTGAGCTAAAGTGTGCAATATTCTACGATATTGCACACACTGATATTGCACTGGAGCTTTTGCTCGTGCTTGCTAAGAGCCGCGAAATAGAAATAAGGAACTACTTTCAAATAATCCTTCCTATAGTGTCAACAAAAAAAAACATGTTTTTTTTTCAACCTTTTATGGCAAAAATTGATAAAATAATTGGCGAAAGTAACCGTCGTTGTTTTGGGCGCAGGACGACTCGCAAGCTCGTCGTCCTTTGCCAAAACAACTTGTTCCAAGTAATATTTAGCCATACAAATTCAATAACCTATATAATATATATATATATATATATATATATATATATATATATTATATAGTGAACTTCGAGGTTGTATATATATATATATTAATGAGTTCCAATTATCTCCCTTTAATATATTTACTGAATTCACAGTATCCCCAAGATCCGGCACCTTTCATCATCACTGTCTCAATATAGCTGTATGTGGTTGAATATTTAAATGTTGAAAAATGTGAACGCCATAAGTTGAGTAAAGGGTTTTGATTTGGACAGCAGATTTTAACAATCATTTCTTAAAATTGATCCTTAGGTACTAAACGATCAAGTTCGTTCACAAGAATTCCTTTAGGTAAAATATAGCTGTATCATGTGATTTGATTTTATAAACTATGGTACTGATGTAATGCTGGTAAAAGGTAATGTCACTTGCGCACAATTCTAGTGGTTTTCTTTCATACCATTACTTTCCGTATGCCAAACTGTATAATTAACGATTCAAATATTCTTATTCTCTGAAATTATGAAGCCTGAAATTTGTAGTTTTACTAACGCTAACCCTAGAATCAAAAGTGGTTCCGGCCCCGAGATCAAGTGGTGTACACGGGGTAATAATGTCTCCGCCCCAGTGGGTAATATGATTTTATATTGAAATATATGAAGAACAAGTATCATATTTTGAAGACTGACGCTCTGATATTTTGCATGCATCATCAAATTATGGGGATTGGCCACGGTTTTACGAATGGTGACCCTGGATTCAAAAATTGGCCCAGACTCGGTAATTTTACATAGCAATATATATGAGGAAAACTATCTCCATCTTTTTGAAACATTTTAAAACTGGAGGTGTACCATGTTGAGAAGCATCATATTGTGATGATACTTTGTCAAAGATATACAAATGATTTTACGAATCATTTCTCCAATCTAGCTATTATCATTAAACGTTTCTATCACATTCTCATAATAACTCTACAGTCATCTGTTTTCAGGTACATTGGCATCTGAACTTTTGATTGAGCACATCAGCAACAACAGTCCAATTTCTGCAAAATTAGATGGAAGGATTATGTTTAAGAACGATCCAAAACCAGAGGGCAGAGACTGGGCTAGGGACAAAGGCAGGGGCAGGGGCAGAAGCAGGGAAAAGGGCAGAGGCAGGGGCAATGACATCGGCAAAAAGGCGGTGACAGTTTACAGAGAATTTATTAATAGATTGTTCTTTGAATCTTGACAGTTTTGTTAATTCTAAAACTTTGTGTGATCTAATAAATATGAAGTTACGAAGAACCTACCGATATCTTAACGTGATTCCATCAAGCCAGTGGAACATATGCAACAAAATCCTTACATATAATAAACTGTTAATCAATACCGGACTAGAAACACATCAATCATAATTGTTTTCTATGAACACATGAATTTAATAATAACAAGTCTAAATTTACCCAGTTGACCTGTCAAAAGCACGCCGTAATACAAACAGCATGGAGATACTGGCAAATATCATTCATAAATAAGCTTTTTATTATTATTATTTCCCCTTTATGAATATGTAAAAATGGTTAAGGCATGTAACCGATGAAGTTGCTGATAATTAAATGATAGTATCATATTACCAAGCGCAACAGCCTATGAACGAATCACGTCTTATTTCCAGCTTTTCCGAGATCTCACTTATAGCTAACAACCTACATACTTGCTGATGTAGATATAAAAGTCAAACAGGCTATTCAGCATTTGCAGAACACAGTCAACATCTTAGGTGCGACAAGACAGGTTTGAAGACAGACATCACACGTTACCGTCCTTTAAGATATAAGATTTTTGAGGATTTGTTCAAGTCATATTTACAAATTTTCCTTAGTTATATAGGAGTGATACATATATATGCGAGAAGAGAAAGCAAGTTATAGAATCTGTTGTAAGTTGGTGACCAGTGAGGAAAGAAAACATGTTCTGGTTTATCTGTTTATAGACAGACTTGGTTATGTCATCTATAAGCTCTGTTACAAACCTGTCTTGAACTATCATGCTTTGCATGACATAATTTACCTATTTGTTGAGCAATTTCCGTCACACGAGAGTCGTCTTTATAACGTAAGTCAAGTACCAGTACATCCTCAATATTGTCCTTGAATATATTTTCTAATTCCTCTACTGTGTTACTCAAACTGTCTTACGA